>CM028384.1:99310786-99434802 GCA_013146195.2 Codonopsis lanceolata | reverse complement strand
CTAATTCCTCAAATGATTTTGAGATTTTTATTATCTTGCTTTTTGTATCATGTATGTCTACGTTAGCAATTACAATAGCTTTCAACATACATTTTAACATGTCTTGATTGATTATCGTATGAATAAATTTCCATGTCATCATTTTATTAATATATATATGTTTCATTTTATAGTTTTTTTCTTCACAAATGGCAAAACATGGCTAAGTTTGAATTTGAAGGCTCGACATACTTTGGGAAAAACTATATGTCTTGGGAAAATAGATGCTGAAACCCACTGCCGCAGAAGCCTCGAAAAATACTATCCAACAAAGTAATAATGAATGGATAAGTAACCAACAGCGGGCTCGAGCCGATTTTCCTACGACACCACGTCCAGAGCCTAAAATGGAGTACCTCACGGTTAATGATCCACTCGTCTTTGGGAAGTTTGAGCGAAAGATATGACCATTTGAGAAACGGTCATTCTCCCAACCACTATGATTGGATTTATATCCTTTACAAGATTTTAAAACCATTAATGAATATAGTTCAATGATGTATAGAATAACCTCACAGATTGAAATTATGGGGAAACCATCTTGAATATGATATGTTGGAGAAGACTTTCTCACATTTCATGCCTCGAATATGCTCTGCAGCAGCGATATCGAGAGAAGAAAGGGTTTTAAAGGTACTACGAATTGATCTCTTGCCTCTTGTAGCAAGAGCAGAATAATGAGATTCTAATGAAGAATCATGAATCTCGGCAAGCTAGTTCGGCCCATTCTGGCAGAATGGGACTAGTATGATGAAGGCAAGCGTGGGTGTGGTAGTGGTCGTGGTCGCGATGTGGTCGAGCGAAATCATGGACAAGGGAGTCGTGGCGGAATCAAGGCCGAAGAAGAGGCGTGGACGAAATAACTTTTATCGCCATCATCATCATCATATATTGGAAATTCCTCTCGCCACTGAAGTGGAGCCGAGATGATGATAGAAACACTCTCTGAGTAGGCAAAATGTGCGTCCAAACAATGAAGAGTTCATGTTTTAGGTGTGGCATGACAGGCCACTGGCAGACGCAGCATCTTGAGAGCGACAAGCATCTAGTTGATCTTTATGAGAGATCACACAAGGAAAGAATGTAGAGACAAATTTCCTTGAAAATGATCACGAAGATCTTCATTTTGATTTGGTGATATGGCCATCGTCGACATGACCAATACCATTAGTGATGATATTGGTCATGAACAATAAATGAACATAGGAATGAAGCTATGAATTAAGAGTTTTCTATGTATACTAGCATGCTTACAATAAAGTTTATATATGCATTTTGCATTCAATGTGTTATCATATTTATTCATCTTATTTTACTTTCTCTCATATTGAAATAGATCACAAAATATATGAATCCAAAATCCAAGGGAGATTTATGTCTTCAGGCAATGACACTTCTGCATACCATACTTAAAATGAAATATTTTTCTTATCTCAAAATTGACAATGCTAATGTCAACACTATATCTGGTAATGCCAAAATAATTGAAGGATTTGGCAAGGCAATTTTCTAATGCACGGAAGTACGAAATTTATGATAAATAATGCATTGTTCTCTCTAAGTCTCAAAGAAACTTGTTAAGTTTCAAAGACATTAAATGCGAATGGATATCATATTGAGACTATGAATAAGGGAATGATGAATATCTTTGCATTACCTCAAACACTTCGGAAGCAAGTGTATATTGGAAGAAATTGCCATCTCTATCATGGGATTGTATAGTACAATCATAAGAATATTTGAATCATATTCTGATAAGCACGAAGTTTCTTGAAACATTTAAAGCTTGGCATGATAGATTGGGGCATCGGGATCAATAATGATGCGTAGAATTATAGAAATTCTAATGGTCATCCATTGAAAAACCGGAAGATTTTTTCAATCTAATGAGGCTTGTTCTCAAGGAAAGTTGATAATTAGACCATCACCAACTAAAGTTGGATATGAATCACCATCGTTTTTGGAGCAATTCGGGGTGATATATGTGGACCTATCCATCCACTAAGTGGACCATTCCAATACTTTATGGTATTGATTGATGCTTCTGAAGAAATTCGCCGCGTGTAATACAATATCAACTTCGTAATCGGCATTGCCAAATTCATACACAAATAATCAAGTTGAGAGCACAATTCGATTATATGATCAGAAAGTGAGACTTGATAATCTTGGTGAATTTACATCTCAAGCATTCAATGATTGTGTATGGCAATAGGGGCGATGTTGAACATCCGATGGCCCGTGTTCATACAAAATGGTTTGGCTGAATCGTTGATCAAGCGTATTCAACGAGACCATTAATGATGAAACAAAGCTCCCTACTTACGTATGGGGCCATCTTTGTTTATGCAACGCGATTCGCCTCGGTAAGTGCATATCATAAATACTCCCAATACGATTTGGCATTCGGGCGAGAGCGAATCTATCCCTCTAAGAGTTTTTGGTTGTGCGGTATATGTGCCGATTAACCACCACATACCAGATGGGACCCAGAGATTGAGAGTATATGTTAGGTATGAATCGCTTCATAATAAAATATCTTGAACCAAAAACGGGTGGCGTCTTCACGGCACGCTTCTTGGGTGTCATTTTAATGAAGACAAGTTTCCACCTTTAGGTGAAGAGGGAAACAAGTGGGAAGAGAGATCAAATGGTGCACATCATCGTTGTGCACATTGACCTCCCACAAAGCAACGTGAACGGAAGTTCAAACGATCATACATTTACAAAATGTAGCGAATCGGTTGCGGATGCATTTATAGATACAAAGAGAGTGACAAAGTCACATGTAGTGCTATAAATGCTCTGCCGAATGAAATACCAAAAGAGAGCGCAAATGATAAAATGACAAATGTATCTAAGACACGCTTAAAGCGTGGGCGACCCATTGGTTCAAAGGATAAAATCCTCGCAAAAAGGAAAGTGATTGAAAATCCCCAATCACATGAAAGTGTTCGGAAGAAACACACGATCGTGAAATTGTTCGAGAAAGAAACACACGATCATGCAAATCTAGTAAGCCACGCATGCAATGATAACCATGAGATTTCCATTAATTACATATGTAATGGAAAAATATGGAGAACCGAGATGAAATGGAGAATATTGATGATATATTCTCTTATTCGGTATCCCAAAGAAATTAATGACGGGGCCGATGATCAGAGCCAAAATCTATCGAATGTCAAAAGAGGCATGACAAGATCAAATGGATAGATGCCATGAAGGCTGAATTAAATTAGTTGAATAAGCGAAAAGTATTTGGATCTATCGTTCTCACACACGAAGTTGTGAAACCCATTGGATCTGAGATGGATTTTTGTTCGGCGAAATGAGAAAAATGAGATTGTGAGATACAAGGCTCGCCTTGTTGCACAAGGTTTTTTCTCAAAGGCACGGGATTGATTATGAAGAAGCGTATTCTCTGTAATGGATGCTATGCGTTCGGATATCTAATCGACCTATCGGTTTCGAAAAATCTAGATATGCATCTCATGGATGTTGTAGCGGCTTATTTATACGGATCATTAGATCGATATTTATATGAAATTCTGATGGAATTAAAGTGCACAAGCTCTTGAGCTCAAAGCCTAAAGAATTATGTGCAATTAAACTACAACGATCCTTTGTATGGATTAAAACAATCCGGTCGCATGTGGTATAATTGCTTAAGTGAGCATTTGTTAAAGACGGATATGTGAATGATCAATTATGTCGTGTGTTTTTATAAAGAAAACGACAGTTGGATTTGCTATTATCATTGTCTATGTAGATGATCTGAATATCATTGGAACTCCCAGGAAATCAAAGAAGCGGTTGATTACCTAAAGGGAGAATTTGAAATGAAAGATCTTGGGCTAACCAAATCTTGTCTTGGTTTACAAATAGAACACTTTCATAGTGGAAAATTTGTACACCAATCAAATTACACAAAAAAGTTTTGAAGCGTTTTTGTATGGATAAAGGCAAACCCTCTCACTAACCCCATGATTAATAGATCACTTGAATGTTGAAAAAGATCCATTTCGTCCTTGTGAAGATAATGAAGAAATACTTGGTCTGAAGTACCATACTTAAGTGCTATTGGAGCTCTTATGTACCTTGCTAATTGTACAGAGCCGGATATAGCATTTGCTACAAATCTATTGGCAAGATATAGTTCATCTCCATCACGGAGACCTTTGGAATGGTATCAAGCACATATTCGTTATCTTGAAGGGACGATCGATTTGGATTATTTTATCCCAAAGGATCTGAGGGTTGAAGCCGATTGGTTTTGCGGATGCGAGGTTATTTGTCGATCCTCATAAAGCCAGATCACGAGGCCGGCTATGTCTTCCGCGATGGGTGAGTGCTGCAATTTCTGGCGTTCTCAAAAGCAAGCGCTAGTTGCTACATCGTCAAATCATCTTTGAGATGATCGCACTTCATGAAGCCGATCGAGAGTGTGTATGGCTTCGATCTATGACTCGGCATATTCAAAATGCCGATGGACTACCTATCGTGATGAAGACCCAACAGCGGTATTATTTGAAGACAATGCCGCATGTGTCGCCCAAAGTAAAGAGGATACATCAAAGTGACGAGTCCAAACATATCCCCCGAAGCTCTTTTATACACTCAAGAACTTGAAAAGAAGGGTCGGCATCCAATATGTTCGATCAAGTGATAATCTTTGCAGATTTATTTACGAAGGCACTCCCTACTACAATCTTCAGAAAACATGTTCACAATATTGGGATGCGAAATCTACGAGATTTACAAAGGTGACTTCTCTTGACCCTTGTCGGTTCAAGGGGGAGCATATATGGTTGTACTCTTTTTCCCTTTATCATGGTTTTTCCCTTAATGGGTTTTCCATGAAAATGTTTTTAACGAGACAGCCCATGCACAAAATTGGTGGCCTAAGTTGTGTACGTTTTTCCTTATGTCCGATTTTTTTTCCCTATTGGGTTTTTCGACTTAAAGGTTTTTAACGAGACACACTTAGTCAACTTACAATGCTATGTTCAAGGGGGAGTGATATGAAACAAAAGTCATGGGTGAACAGTAGCCTAAGGTGTAGGTGTTAGACTTTGCATACCAAACATTCAATGTTTGGTAAATTGTAAGTGGGCTGCTCGGCTATAAATACCGAGCAGTCTGATGTTATCGGACACTGCGATTCACTCTGAATAATATTCTCTCTCTCTCTCTATCTCTCATACTCTTCGTTTTATTTTGTGGTTACTTTATAACAATCTCATATTTCTTTGGTTGTATTATAGTCATAAATTTATTTGTAATTTTCATCTAGAACAACACTGGATAAAATGTGAACAACCGTAGCATCCAACCAATCAATTGTTTTGTCCTCCTCTGGTCCATTCTGGATTGAGGTTTGAGAACATATTTTTCAACAGCAGCAGCAAGAGGATTTATATCATCGTCATCATATGCATCAAAAGATTTTCACCTTTAGTGTTTATTTTTTAATAAATTATTTAATTTTATTTCAAAGAATTGAATACATGATTTAAAATTATTTGATAAATTGATTAAATTTATCAAAATAATATCTTCAAGATATAAATCAATAATTAACATAAAAATTGTGAAAATAATAGTTCTTATAAGGGAAGAAAATTATTTACGAAAAAAATAATTTTTAACACATCACAAGTTTCATGCTACCTATTATAAGTTGAATTAATTTTTTTTAATAATCTTATCTTTATAATTCTAATTATAACGGATTTTGAAAAATGTTAATACAAAAATAAGTTATACTTTTAGTCAATTCTTTTTATGAATTATTTTAATTTAAATGAATAAGTGTTAACAACTAGATTTGATGAATTAATTTTTTCAAAATTTATTAATTGATTTGATTTAGTTTAAACTTATTATGATTTTTAAATTATAATTATAGTTTTATTTACAATTTATTAAATTAAAATGTATATATCAATTAATTTAAATGTTTTTTTCTTATTTTTAATTTAGACAAAATATATTGTCTTCTTATTTGTATGTTTATATTTTATTCATTCTTTCATTTTTTGTTCATAAGATATCTTTTTTAACCCCTAAAGGAAAAAAAGACTTCATTATATATAACTTAAAAATTAAAAAAAATCATCAATTATTTAAAATCAACAATCATTAAAATTTTCCAACATTTTAAAAACCTTTCGGTAGGCAATTGAAACAAATTTTGTTAAAAATTGGGTGACATGGATAGTGGCAAAATTGTATTTTATTTAAGTATAATTATAATTTTGCTTGAAAAATAATGCAACGATAAAATGTAAATATTGATCTATGTCCTATGCAAAAGTCCAACATCAGTCCATGTACAATGTAAATGCTCGCCACCGATTAAAAATGCACATTTTAAACACCAGTAGTCCCTGACCTAACTCTGTTAACTAAATGTTGTTAAAGAGGATCATGTGTACCATCGTCAAAACAAGGGTCTCCTGAAAATTTATTACCAAAACAGCCTTCACTTCTTCCCGGACAACACCTTCTCCCTCCTTCTCACCCACTTCACTAATTCACTAATTCCACCATTTTTTTTCCTTGACAAACAATTGCCATCCAAGTGATCTCTTTATTATCTCTCTCTCTCTCTCTCTCTCTCTCTCTATCTCTCTCTACCAGACTACCAGTAGTCATTTTCCAACGGGCGGAGCAATTTCAGTGATAGCAAACAGGGGAAATAAAACTCAAAATTAGCTCTGCAATTGGAGCAATACTTGTGGGGATTGACTACAGTCGTCTAGCCCATTTGATGGTGTTCTGTTGAGGGGGCATTACTTCTGTATTTTGGACCATGTTTAAAAGAGCAACAAGGTTGGATGCACGTAAGAGCAATGTTGGGGTCATGATTGGAGTTGGTTTTGCTAGTGTCTGCGTGACTTGCATAAAGTACACACACCTTATTGCAACTCTGCACCAGAGGCTCTTAGATGACCCATCTCGCAGTTAATTCCTGAAAGCCATCGGTGTGTTGATTTGACTGCGTTTGGAACATCCGACCTAGCTTCGGAGATGCAGTTGTTGAACTGATCCTGTTTTTGGTAATAACAGAAGAACAAAAATACTTTGTGAAAGAAAATTTGCCATACTATGAGATACAATGGTGGACTTAGGGTCAGGAAACCACCGGTGTTCAAAATATGTGTTCTTTGGTTTATAACGCGTATTTACGTTGTACAAGGACTAATGTTGGACTTTTGCATAACATAGGGATCAATAGTGCATTTAGCCTATTTAAAAACCTTTCAGTAGGCAATTGAAAATAATTTCTTTAGAAATTGGATGACAGACATATTGACAAAATTGTATTTTATTTAAGTACTCCCTCCGTCCCTAAATAATCGTCTGGGTTGACTCGGCGCACAGTTTAAGAAAAAGTAATTGACTTGATTATTTATATTGGTTTAATGTGTAGTTTCTTTTAATGTCCATGTATATGTGGCTCATAATTAAAGTAGAGTGAAAAAGTAAGGGTAAAGTGGTAAAAGTGATGTTCTAAAAAGGTAAGTTTCAAAGTGGACAATTATTTTGGAACGGACGAAAAAGGAAAGGAGGACGATAATTTAGGGACGGAGGGAGTATAATGATAATTTTGCTTGAAAAATAGTATATGGAAAATTTTTGAGTAAGACGGTCTTACGAATATTTTTTATAAGACGAATCCTTCTTACCCGACTCACCGTATATTATAAGTTCATTTACGTGAGAGTAAAACTCTGGATAAAATCCGTAGACCGTTTACATTATATTTAAATACCGTATGACAAACTTACGTGACCTCCGTCGAGTTAGAAAAGAACATCAATCCAAGTTTGGAGTTGGGCCCACATGTGTCATGTCTTGCACCGCTGGATCCGTCGGCGTTTAGAGATGCCCGAAAGCACTCCGCGTCCCCTACAGTTCCAATTGTACCTGGAGCTATGACTAGTGTACACTGTACGATAGATAAACATAAGCAGTTAAGCACTAATTTGAGGAACACCTTCATAATAGGCCCCATTTCCATCTCAAATTTGATTAAGGAAAAATAATACTCTTCTCAAAATAAAGAGTAATTTTTTTTGTAAATTTTAAATTTTTATCTAAAAATAAGTATATATTTTTAGAAATTAAATTTTTATCCATTTGCAATTTACCATCTTTTTAATACAAGTGACATTTGAATCACGACACGTGATTAACTAAAATCGAAATAATCACAACAAAGATTGTGATTATCACGTATCATGATATAAAACTGCTTGTGTAAAAAAAATATTACATTGCCGGTCGACGAAAATTTAATTCATATTTTTTATACGATTTTACTAATTTCGCCTGTATTAATTAACTACCATGTCCCATTGTTCACTTGATAATTGATCTAGCATTGACACTAAAATACCCATAAAGTATAATTTTAAAAAAAATTGTAAGAATTGAAAAAAAAAAATACATTTTAGTATGGATCGAATAATATACATATATCTACATCTTATTAATTCTTTAGACAACTTACTTTCAAACATTACACAAGACAAAGACTTATATAATTCGAATAAAGTCAGTTGGAGTTATCCACTAAAAGCCTAACATAAATTAAGAAAAAGTTATTTTCACTACAATAATTATTTGTTCATTTTATTTATTAATAAATATTTTAATTAATTTATACTAGGACATAAATATCCTTTACTAGTCACACATTACAATGACATGATATATATTTTTCAAATATCTTTTACTTAAATTTCCTTTCAATTAAAGATAGATAGTATGTTTTTCATGCATCTATTTAACATTATATATTTATATTTAATCCTTTTGAGAATTATTCTTTATTTCTTATAATACAATAATTAAATACGTTTGGTAACACAACTATGTTTAAATACTTGTTGGAAGATATTTTATCGCCACTTAGTGGTCTAATCGGTTCTAGGGATTAATCTTGAGCTTTTAAGCATGGAGATAAGCTTAAGGGCAACTTTAACTGTACCCCCAAATTCTCATTTATGGGGTTTTCTCAACTCCAACTCATCCTCAAAACCTATACCAAATTTGGGGGTTTGAATAGTGCTACCCCAAATTAAGGGTTGCACTATTCATCCACCCCAAATTTGGTATTAATGGGACCCATGATATATATTTATTTTTAATGAATTATTAAATACTCAAAATTATTAATAATATGATATTATTCATTTAAATGTATTACAAATTAATAAATATATAATATTAGATAATATAAATAATAATATTATGTATTTTAAATTATTGAACATTATTAATTCAATAATTTATAATTAATTAAAAAAATTCAAGAGCATGTATGTTTATTAAATTATATTTCTTCAATTTAATTATAAATTAATATTTTAAAATATTATTAATGTCATAAAAAATATTATAAACATAAAACTATTAAATATACTAAAATTATTAATTGTGCAATCTTAATATTTATTACTCCCTTCATTTTCAAATTATCGTTATCCTTTCCTTTTTCGTCCATTCTAAAATAATTGTCTTCTTTCAAAACTTTCTCTTTTAGGAAAACACTTTTACCACTTTACCCTTAATGTTTTTTACATATTTTAACTATGATCACATGCTCAAGGGTATTAAAAGAAACCACACATTTCACCAATATTTATAATACAGTCAATTATTTTTTCTTAGACGGTGTTCTAGGTACCAACGAGCTCTAACTCAACTAGTACTGCTCAATTCTTCTAACGGAGAGGCCGGGTGTTCAAGTCCCACTAGAGACATCTTGGACTTTACAACTTTCAATAGAAAAGTCGGGTGTTCAAGCCTTTTCAGAGGCAACGTTGTTGTTCAAGCCTTACCTAACTGCCCCATTTAGCTGCTCGTTTATCTTAACGGAGAGGTCGAGTGTTCAA
Source organism: Codonopsis lanceolata (assembly GCA_013146195.2). Classification (NCBI taxonomy): domain Eukaryota; kingdom Viridiplantae; phylum Streptophyta; class Magnoliopsida; order Asterales; family Campanulaceae; genus Codonopsis; species Codonopsis lanceolata. The sequence goes on along the minus strand of CM028384.1, from coordinate 99,424,855 downwards.
ACTCTACCAGAAGAACCCTGGTACATCACTACTCTCAACCGAGAGGTTGGATGTTCAAAGCCTCACTAGAGGCATCAATTGTTCTAGAGACAGCAAATCTAGCATATATCTATAATTGTAACCTTTCAAGGTATTAAAATAATAATAATAATAAAAACGATGTGTTAAATCAAAGATGACAATAAATTGAAAACAAGGGGAGTATTTAAAAGGTTAATAGCAAAATTATATATATATATATATATATATATATATATATATATATATATATATACATTGATAAATAAAATAAAAAATAAAAATAAAAAATACTAATGAATATTCTATTTAGGATGAGATATGTTGTTGTGGATTGGAGATGTAATGATTTATAGTCATTAATAATACCAGCTTTAATCCCTTTAGTATTTAGCTTTCTAGAAAGGTAGCAACAATCTTTATTAATTCAAAGAAATAACCGCCCTTAGACTATCCACGATGGTGACCCAATTCAACCCAACCCTCAAATAAAATATTCCCTCCGTCCCTAAATAATTATTTTGTTTGACCCGGTGCACAGTTTAAGAAAAAGTAATTGTTTGACCCGGCGCACAGTTTAAGAAAAAGTAATTGACTTGATTATTTATATTGGTTTAATGTGTAGTTTCCATTAATGTCCATGTATATGTGACCCATAATTAAAGTAGAGTGAAAAAGTAAAAGTAAAGTGGTAAAAGTGATGTTCTAAAAAGGTAAGTTTCAAAGTGGACAATTATTTTGGGATGGACGAAAAAAGAAAGGAGGACGATAATTTAGGGACGGAGGGAGTATTAATTTCTCTCACTTCCATATATACAACTTCCAATCTTATATAATTTATACTCCCATCAGTGACCCAACCCAACCCAACATTTTAATAAAATATTTATTTCTCTTTACTCCAACTTATCTAAAATACTTATAATTTTATTTTTTAAAATAATGTATTAGTAATAATATTTCTAAAATTACCTGTACAATTATTAAAAATAATTACACATACAATTATAAATTCATAATTTACTTGACAACAAAATGAAAATAGATAAAATAAAATCAAAAATAAATTTAAAAAGTTACAAATTCAACACTTGAATTTTAAATTACGCATACATAATATGCAAATTACATATTCAATTATTAATAAAGAAATAGAAGTGAGATAGAGAATATGTAGATAAAAAGAGAGTTGTAGGTTGTTGGTAAAATTGTATCAATATTAGGCTCTATTTATAGATAAAAAAAATTATGAATTTTGATATATTTTTTATTTTATTATTTTATATAATTATATAAAATATACTAGTTTTAAATATATATATATATATAAACACATGTCACCCAATGAAGGGTGACATGTGTACAAAATGAATACAATTTTGGTGACCCAACCTTGGGTTGGCTGGCCACCATAGGTTGCTCATTTACCATGACTTTCTCTTTCTTTTTTTTCTTTTTTTATAAATTGGTTTGTCCTATTCTACAACCCACAACGGAGGTCATCGTTGTGGATAGTCTTATCACTTTTTACCCCTCCACCCCACTCACTTTCAGAATTGCAAGTATTACCATATAAATATTTTTAACGACGTTATCAATAGTTATATATCAAGATAAATAATATTATAGGCTCAAGCTTGTAGCATTCTTACAAGCCTTAGAGCATCCCCATTGTGGTTTTTCATCACTTTTTAATGCCTTGAAATTTGCACTTAGTGGTCATTAGGATTTTTTTATTTTCCACATAGGAGAGAGGGAGAGAATTCACTTCTTATATAAGAAGTTGGGGGAGGGGAGGGGAGGGTGTGAGGGGACAACCATCCTTTTCTGCTTTTGTGTGTGTGGGCGTGGGTGGGAGTGGGGGGTTTTGTTTTTATTTAGATGATGTTAAATTTAATAATTTTTTTGTATAAGAAGTTGTGTAAGAAGCTTATACAATGAGAAGATATATTCTTAAGTGGGTAAGAAGATAAAAATATGTAGGTGGTAGTGAGACCCAGTTAAGAAATTGTATTAAGAATATATATATATTGAGGATGCTCTTAGCTAGGACCGTTTGAATGTTTTAACATAAATCATAATACTTAAATGTTGTTAAGTCAGTAATGATTTGAAATGTCTATGAATGTGACAAATTGATATGACGATTTAAAGATATTAACTAGATTTGATTTGACGGTACTAACATTAATTCTTGTAGGAATATGACATGCTCGAGTTTATAATATCAGACCACATATATTAAATTGAGGGGTAATACTCGATTTGATTTACTTAATTATTATTTTTAAAACCAATAGATTACTATCATTTTGTAATGAGTGATTCTAAAAGGGTATTTATGTGGCTAGGAGTAGATAATCACATAAGAAGATATGTTTAGAGATGAAGATAAGAATGATTGTTTGGTCTCATAAACATGGACTTAATTAGAAAATGATTTTTCTAAGTAGGAGTATATAATCACATAAGAAAAATATGTTTAAAGATGAAGGCATGGGAATAATTGTTTAGTCTCATACACATAGACTACAAAGAGGTTTTAGGGCAACAATGAGATAGTTGAGTGAAATACTAAAAGAGTGTTGTCACAAAAAATACCTACAAATGGTCACATGAGTCTTATATGGATATTTTTCGTTAACTTTTACGACAGTGCCTAAATAGATGGTGTGAGTAAAGAAAATAATATAATTGAGGGGGCACACTATTTCAATCAATAGTAGAGGGGACAATTCAAGCCCTTCAATCGGTAATAGTGGGGGACAGTTCGAACCTAACTCGTAGTTGAAAATGGTTTATCTGTAATTTACCATTTTTTTGTTATTATTATTGAATATATTTTTTATATTATAAGAAAAGGAATACTATTTTTTTTTAAAAGGAAGCAGGGGCGGAACCATGCGCAAATTTATTTAAGAAATAAAAAGAATACAAACAGGAGGGGGACAACCAACCTTACCCGAAAAAGGTGAGGACAGAAGGAGCCTTACCTCTAAAAAGGAAATACAGAAAAAGCGCATCAATGTCAATAACTATAAAAACCCCTCTCATCATGTATTAAGGCCGAACTAGCGTTCCGAGGAAGGTCAGCCCTTGCAGAGAAAAGACAAAACCCTCTATGATCATGAGCAAAAGCAGCAAGTCTATCCACAACATGGTTATGTTCACGATAAACACGTGTTAAAGCGAAGGAGCCCAACAAATCCTGACAAAAACGTAAATCATAGATATACAACCAAGGCGACCGTTGTTTATTAAGAAGAAGCAAAACAACCACCAAAGAATCCATCTCAACAGCCACCGAATCCAAGCCCATATCCCGGCATAAATGCAAACCATCTTTAAGAGCTAAAATTTCCGCCCTCATATTAGTACCATCTCCATAATAGTTTGAAAAGGCACAAAAAAATTACCTTGATTATCTCTAATAATATCGCCCCATGTACATTTATTTCCAATACTAGAGCCATCTGTATTCAACTTAAATTGATGATGAATGCGAAGCAACCACCGAAACCACTGCCCTTTACGAGGCTAAAAATTCACCATTGAAAAACCAAGTTGCTGAAGACCTATACCACCCAAAAAAGTAACTTTCGTCTTGAGAGTATATTGCACTGATAAGTCTGTTAAATGAATGCGGATTCGACTAAAAATCAGATCAACCTGCATAGGAATGTTATCAAAGACTGCCGCGCACCTGGCCTTCCAAATTTCCCAGCAGGTAAACATAAAAATTCCTAAGAAACAAGCATATGCCTGACTGCGCAAAGAAATCCCTTTAGTCAATATTTCAAAAAGATGATGAATACTAGAATACCAATAGATGTTCCTGAACAGACGAGCAAGCCTTTCCCAAAGAATGAATGCAATATCTGATCTCAGAAAAAGATGTTCAATTGATTCTTGGTCATGATGTCCAATACAACAAACACACTTAGAAACTATGGTAATTCCTTTCTTGTGCAAACTCATATCCACTGGGAGAGCTTGATGAAACAAACGCCAAGCAAACATGCTAATCTTAAGCGGCATCCACCTTTACCAAATTTTCTTACCCCAAGCTACCAGCTGTAATCTAGTTCTCCATTTGTTATAATAGGCCGCAATTTCAAAATCACCCGAAGAAGTTAGAGTAGAAACTAACCAATCCGGAACACCATCTTGAAGACGAACATCCTGAATAGCAGCATGCAGCTCGCTAGAAATCAAAGGCAGAAAATCATCAATCCCTTGCATCGATTCCGAAACTGTGAGCTTAACATCCACAGGCTGAGGACCACCCAATACAGTGCCAGACCAGTTTGAATTCCAAAAAGACACCGAACCCACACCAATAACCCATCTACTATGATGTTGTACCTGATCCATTTGTTGCATAATAGTTCGCCAGACATGGGAAGCATGCAAAGGCAGACAAAACCCCCATTACAGTCAAACTTAGCAATAGCAAATTATGCCCACAACCCTTTCCCTTGCAGCACACTCCAGGCCAATTTAGCATGCAAAACAGCCATAACTTGATTAAGTGATCGTAATCCCAAACCACCCTCTACGAAAGGCTGACAAATACTGCTCCATGAGACCCAATGGCTTCGGTCCTCCCCATTACCACTCCATAAAAAATTTGCCATGGCAGATTCAATGCGACGCAAAACAATCTTGGGAACTTTAATAGCAGCAAGAGTGAAGACAGGAATACTACAAAGAACCGACTTCATTAAAACACGTTTGGCTTCCCCAAATATTTCATGGGCCAAACACACTGCGAACACTCAGACCACCTTGCAATCAACTGAATCTTCTGACGGGAACAATGAGATGACACATAAAAGCCACTTTTTAAAGGTTTAAAAGCTGACCAGACGCCTCCTCATAATCACCTATCACCTTCCGAAGAGCCATAATTGTACCTTTGCTAGCGTTACTAAACAATAACATGTCATCCGTATATAAGAGAAGTTACACAAACTTATCGGGCGTAAATCCCCAAGACCCTTAAGAGAATCAACCTTAGGAATCAGAGTAACCAGAGTAGAAGAAATACCTCTGTGTGAAGCCCTGCCCTTAAAAAATATCTCGAACAACCTCAATAACATCCTTCTTAATAATTTGCCAACACCCTTGATAAAACCATCCCGTATAACCATCTAACCCAGGAGCACTTTGAGGATTCCAACTTTTAATGGCATCCTAAATCTCATCCTCCTCCGGGATACCACTAAGCAGATCATTATCATGTTGAGTAATTCGGGGGGTTATACCATGAAACATATTCTCATTTACCCCTCTAGCCGATAAGGTAAAAAGAGATTCAAAAAAATTCACTGCCATATGCCCACTCTGATTATTATCCTCGCACCAAGTGCCATCAGCATTCTGAAGTCGCACAGTATTGATTCGAGTCCGCTCCCTCATACTTGCGTGAAAATAAGTCGTGTTCCTATCCTTTAACCAGTTTTGTCTAGATTTTTGTTGCATCAACTCTGTATCCCAAGTTATCAACTGCGCCAACTCCTTTTTAGCCGTGACAATCTGACCTGCTAGCAAGGTTCTAAAAGTCGTTAAACGGCCGCTCGGCGGCACACTAGCGCCTAGGAGACTAGTCGGGGAGTAATCGGGGCCTAGGCGGGGCCTAGAATTAATTCATAATTACCATTTTTTTAATTTACATCAAAGATCAAACACATTGAATACAAATTTAATTGTTTTTTATATTTGTCATTTTATCAAACACTTGTCTATATTTGTAAAATGAACAAAAATATACAAACCTACCATTAATCTCAATTCTCAACAACCCCAATGCAATAAACCAGCCAAGTTTAGAACTAAAAACAAAAAAGATCTTACTCCAGTTCGCCCCCCTATTACCTTCCTCTCTGCCTCACCATTACCATTCTCCCTTCCTTCTCCAGTTCGTCCCCCTTCTTCCTCTGGTCACCGCATGCCACAAAATCAAAGCTACAAAAATAAATTAAGGTCGGCGAGGTTTGGCGTAGATGCCGACTTGGTCGATTAGGCGGCAACAAGAAAGTCGCGGCGGTAGAGAGGGGCCTAGCGCCTAGACGGGGCCTAGGCGGAGCTAGGCGGGGAGTTTTAGAACACTGCCCGCTAACATGTCATTCCACCCTTGTTGAAGCGTAACCTCCATACATAAAATACAGTTCTGCTTAGCATCCATCTTCCATTGGACATGCCCAAAAACTGACTAATTCCAATGCTTAAGCTCAACCTGAAGCAGCTGCAATTTCCTGTGTAAAATCTCCATGGCTGATCCGTCACACTACGAGCCCACTGTTGTTGAACAAACGGAAGAAAATTAGGATGATCCAACCAAATTATTTGAAAACGAAAACCACCCTTTGTTTTAATAATGAAGGGGAACGTGAGCAAAAATGGAGAATGATCTGAATGAGTACGACACAGATGTTGAACCCGAAGGCCTGAAAATTGAGCTTTATAATATCCATTAATAAAGAATCTATCCAAACGTTGCCAAATCTGGCTACCACCATCATGATTGTTACACCAAGTGAAAATACTTCCTTCATACCCCGCATTATCTAACCCTACTTGCTATATAAAATTTTGAAAATCTGCTATTCCATTAAAATCATATTCCGTTCCTCCCAACTTTTCCTAAGTATGGGCAATGATATTAAAATCACCTCCAACAAACCAAGGTTCGGTGATATGTGTAGCAAAATCCACCAAATTCGTCCTCAAATCATGTCTCTCCTCCCGGCTACATTTCACATAAATAAAGGACACAATAATACTTACATTATTACCCAAAGTAAGACGAATAGTAATAAATTGATTTGAAGCAGCCATAAAATCTACCTTGATGATGGTATCTTCCCAAAACAACCATATATGATTATTAACCGGGTTCTGATGTAAACTACAACTATATCTTAAGCTCGAGAAATCTTATGAATGCGCTTTCCATTAATTTTTGGCTTTAAAATTACACATAAGTGAGGCATGTGTTGATTTTTAAGCACCTTTAAATAATCAATCATCTCCTTATTACCAATCCAACGAGCATTCCAAATCAGGACAGCCATAAAGAAACAGTTAAGAAGAATCTAACCGAGCCTTTGAGGCAGCTCTAGTATCCCTTTTATTGTCCTTGAGACAAACCTTTTTGGTGGCCTTTTTGTGCAGATTGTTACAATAATGCTGAAACGCTAAAGTAGACTCCACATTTTTTCCAGGCACTTAATAGCATCCACAAAATTAGTACGAACCATGCCCGTAGCTGCTCTGCCTTCATATTCCCCTAACGATTTGCTTCGCACTCTAGTAATGTTCGCCATATTCTACTGCAAAACTGAATCCCAAATCTCCTCCAAACCATCCAAAGCCTCAAAAGAGTTAGATAGAGTGGTACCTTTGTCAACAACTACGTTCTCATCTATTGTTTTTTTTTTTTGGCAAAGAATCCTTCGAACCCATACCATTATTAGCTAGACCTGAAGCTTCCACCACAACTTCTGGAGTCTGCTCGTGACAATTATTGATCTCAATATGGATACCCCCATTTTGGGTTGTACTCTTCACGCCTGTAAGAGCATCTGACACTGTAACCCCATTCAATGGCTTACACGGCGGTAAAGAATCAGGAACGCCAATAACTTCTTTTCCACGCAGAATACCTTGATCGTCTTTAGCATTTGAACTTTCCCCTCTATCCTGTTGTTGGTTAGACTGTTTGGGTAACCTATGTTGCTACACATTGGTCTGATGACCCTTAGCAACCGAATCCAAAAAATTCCCAGATGGATCCACCATATTCTCCTTATTAACCATGGCATCCCCCATGACTTGAGAGGGCTTATTACGATCCCCAATCTAAGCCATCTGTCTTCCCTTAATCTTTTTCCTACATTCTGCAGCCACATGCCCTAGAAGGTCGTATCCAGTGCAGTATGCAATATTCCCCTCAAATTCTATTGACTGCCAAAACCATTCATCCTTCGATGTGGCTATCCACATGCGAGAAGGTAAAACATGCGAAACATCTACCTCAATGCATATACGGGCATACATAGGATGTGTGAGGTCTAAGGTCTTATCATCCACTCTTAAAAATTTCCCCAAAGTATTGCCAATACGTTGCAAATATGATGGAGTGAAGAAAGGAAGCGGGAGTTGATGCAATCTAATCTAGACAGCCACAAGAGGACTATCTTTCTTAAGCACAAAATCAGGTGACCACCGAAAGGATCGGTACATGCACTGTTGAATCATATGTGATTCTTTGAGAGCACCCTAACCAAATCTTTACTAGACATTAAGTGAATCATAATGTGTATGGGATCAAGTAACCCTATCACAAAAGCTTCTATCAGATTCCAAGAACAATTTATGTGGTCCTGTATAACATGAAGGGAAGGCCTGCCTACCAAAAATTTAAGGACCACTGTATTGGTGAACTGCTTCTCAGTCGCATCCATTTCAATAGGTGTAAATAAACAACCATGTTCTAAATTGATAGATATCGCCTGTCTAGGGGGCAAGGGAATACCCCAAAGAGTGGGAGATTTAGAAGGGTTGAGACACCTAGGAGCTGCAGTTTACGCAATAACATTAGCGTATGATTGTTGATTGCCATTACCTAGCATAACCGTTGGAGCAACATGTCCATGCAACGGAGGAAAATCTTGCAGAGTTGGGTGGAGGAGGAACCCCCGGCGCCGTGTTAATCGGAGGAGTAACCATACCGGAACCCTAATTAGAGGCGACCAAAACCCTAAAAAAGAAAGAAACTAATTCGCACCTCCCGTGTGTGTAAAAGTGTGTTTTTTTACTTAGCGTGGAAACTTGTTTTTCAATTTCCCAGAAAAGGACTACTAAAAAACACATCTATTGACGATAGTCCCTCATTTAGATGTTACGATTTTCTGAACCATAAGTAATTCTATTTATGTATATATATAATATTACATTATTACTGCTACATATAATAGATATTGTATTTGAATTTTTTTTTGAAATGAAGTTTTTTTATTCGTTAGATTGTTATCTATATTTTTATTATTGTAACTTAATAAAGTTTTTTTAAAAAATATTTGGTGAATTTGTGGCTTCCCCAACAACATAATTAGACTTTTTAGTTTTTGTAGACATGGTTATGATGAGTTTTAAGTAAAAGTATTATCATTTTATCAAGTCTTATATTCACTTGATTTTATAGTATGTTTTTTTGAAAAAAATTTGGGTGTTTTTTTATCATTAAAGAATTTTTAACTAAATTATTAACTTGATCAATTCCCAATGGGTTTTCCTCGATTAACCGTTACCCGTGGGAAATGAATATGATAGGATAAATTGATTACCCGGTGACGAATAGGGCGGTTATGGGGATATAAAATTGAATTGAGGAATATAAGTGGTATAATGTATAATCTCTTTCGAACTGCCCAATTGTCATTCCTACCAACACACGATGGTTGAGTCAAGAGGTCCATCTTATGGAAATATCAGTAAGACGACATTTCTTAAATTTTTATCTTTACTATTTAACTGAAATTAAAATTTCGACTTAGAGTATGTGTGTTTTGAGACCATTCCATATCTTAATTTGTAAGATAAATCCTCATTCTCTCACATTTTAATCCACCAACACACGGTAGGTCAGTTCAATGTGATCCATCGTAATTAAAATACCCGCAAAACCTATTTCTTTAAAATTTTACATACGGCTTAACTGTATGGCCCGTATCCACTTACTTTGACCAACTTTCTTTGCTCTTTAAGTATGAATTCTTCTCAATGCTCACCTTATTATTTTCAACATGAAAAAACTTATTACTTTTTTTTGTTCTTAAAAAATTATCCTGAAAATTAATTAAAAAAAATTATCGGCTTTGTATTCTAATTGTTAAATAGAGTTATCATGCACTATACTTATGATTTCTTCTAATATTTATGGTTCTTCAATAAATTCAATTTTCAAAATGAAAATTTGACGCACGTACTCCCTCTGTTAAAAATATGTGTCGTTTTAGTAAAAAAAATTAATCCAAAATAAATGTCGTTATAGGATTGCAAGAAACATTTGTTCATATTTTGTCAAAAATGTCTTTATTTATTACTGTCAAATTAAATGATGTTAAAGAAGAGGTTGTTAAGAGAAAAGAGAAAACACTTGTGCAACTAAACTACAATAAATGAACTTAAAAAAGGGTATATCAGTCTTTTTATAAGTTTTTTTAATCTGTGTGCAAATTACTAAACCAACACTTATTTTGAAATAGAGAGAAAATTCATAATACACAAAGTATACTACGAATTAGATCTTTTATTGTTTTCTAAAAAATATAAAAAATATACATCAAGTTTTCATTTACAAAATAATAAGTTCGACTTTTAAAAGTTAAATTAAGACAGTTATTTATGAACAAAGGGAATATTACTCTCTTTTCTAAAATTGAGTTATTTTTTAGATAAAATAATTCTACAATGTGCATATTTTACATAATTTTAATAAATATACATCTCTATGAACCATTCTATAGAATCTCTTTTTTTTTTCTTAATTCTGACATATTATTCTAGGATTCCATCTAGAGATGTTAAAAAGATCAAAAATCGTAGGATCGACCCTATTAACCGAAAACATGAAAGGGTTAGGGTTGGGAAAATCCAACCCGTTTAATAAACGGGATGACCCTATAGGGTCGCGGGAAAACTGGGTTGGTCTGACATGTTCTAGGGTGACCCGCAGGCTGGAAGTTTTTTGCTAAAATGAGGGTTCAAAATGTTAGAATTGAAATTCAAACCCACAACTTCTCAGGAGGATAAGAACTTAAGGATGACACCTTGCACCACTCAATCATCTTGACTTGTTTGTTAGAAATTCAAATGGGTAATATATATTATCATTTCATTTGGTAAATCAATGTTTGTCCCTTGTTAGCTTTGTGATGATGTATGTGTATTTGATGAAAGCAAAACCCAAACATGGTCGTAAGTACAGTTCTAAGACATATAAGTTTTCAAAATTGGTCAAAATGAGATTTTTTGATACATAATTAGATATGTTAAAAGGGCCAAGAACCGCATGGTTGACCCTTCTAATCGGGAATCTGAAAGGGTTAGAGTCGAGAAAATGCAACCCCGTTTAAATTCCATGCTAAACAGGTTGACCTTAGTATTATATTTTACTATTTGATTAAAATATTTAATTGTATTAACTTCTTACCAACATTTATTTTATGTTATTTTATTATTGTAGATGAAGAGGAAAATGATGTTGAAGAAGATACCTTCTCAAAAGAAAACTCGATTTTATGTTTTTAATTCGTATTGTTAATCATTGTCATTTGTTCGTCAATATGTTTATTACTTAATTTTGATTTTTTGATTTAAATAAGACATCATATGTTAATAGAGTTGGCGCTATTAAACCGTATCCTACAGGGTCAGAGTTAGGTTCGCGATGTGAGTGACCCGTTTAACTCGTGGTCCTATAGAAATGACCCTATAAGATTAGCACCAACCCATTTAACATCTATAATTCCATCTTTCTTTAAAGAACTCGGAAAGGCTCTTCCGACCAATGAGGAGGATAAAAATCCTTAAGATTGCTTATTTAAGAAAAATACAAGACCTATTTAATGGTTCGACTCTACCGCCTACTAACGGATAGATATGATTTTAGGAAGAAAAAACTCCAAAGGGAAAAGTGGAGAAGAAAGTCAATGAACAAGGCTTTGCTCCCACTTCCAGAGCTCCTTTAGTAGAAAGCGAGTATGCACCCCATATATATATATATATATATATATATATATATGTACTCCAAACTTTAGAAAAGTAGGGAACAACACCAATCCAAACTTGAAGATCACTAAGACTTTGGCCAAACCTCAGGGACCGGAATATGATTAATCCCTTTTAAGGAATAGTAGAGTGCAAAACTATTCTAAATCACATGTGAGTTATGTGCATCTTTTTCTTTGTTCTTGACTTTTAAACCTTTATAAAACAAAACAAGGCGCAAAATTTTGCGGTTAATAAAATTGTTAATAAAGTAATATTGTCTCTTACTTTTCTTTCTTTTTCTTAAAGCAAAATATTAGAAAGTAGTAATCAAGCATGATTTAGTGATAAAGGTGTGAAGTATGATATCCGAGGTTATATTAAATAACAATAAATTAAACTAAAAAACATATATTAAGAAAGTGTTCAATTATCAATATTACTACATCCCATCTAAAATAAATTTTTTTGATGAATTTTTTTTGATAAAAATTAATTTTTTTGTTTTAATAAACATGTATTAAGAAAGTGTTTTAATTCATTTTAAATAGTTTATTGTCTTTCAATAATTATCTTCTCCTAAATTATCTTTCTAATTACTCCAAAACAAAATCATAATGGTCTTTAATAAGTGAATACATGTCAACCTTCATAGTGTTTTTGTATTTAGTAGTTTTCATGTAAGACGATTTTACAGATTTTAATACGTAAGATTATCCATGTTAAGTAAGTCAAAAATTAAGAAATTGCAGCGTCACCCTTCAATTTTTGAAAATTACAACGCCACTTTGGATTTTATAATAAAAATCGTATCACTTTTTGGTCTTAAATGTGTTTTTTTTGCCTTTAAATGTGTCTTTTGCATTTAAATGTGTCACTTTTAGTCCCTTAATATATAAGTCATTTTATATGAAAGTGTGCCATTTTTACCTTTAAATATGTCACTATTGTATTTTAAATTTGTCAATTTTAGTCCCTTAATGTATAAGTATGAAAGTGTGTCACTTTTGTCTTTAAATTTGTTACTTTTGATCGCTTAATATAAACGTCATTATGTATGAAAGTGTGTCAATTTTACCTTTAAATGTGTCACATTTAGTCTCTTATGTGTAATTTATTATATATAAAAATGTGTCACGTTTGCCTTTAATTATGTCACTTTTAATCCTCAATATGTAAGTTTTTACGTATAAAAGTGTGTCATTTTTTCTTTTAAACGTGTCACTTTTAGACCCTTAATGTGTAAGTCATCTAAATTTGTAAGTCATGTCGAGTGTTGCAAGGTAAATTAAGTTAACAGGCTAACAAAGAACCAAATAGCAAAACATGGGTGTACATGGACTATGACTCACTTTCCTGAAAACGATAGGGGCACCAGAGCAATAAATAGTAAAGAAAATTGAACGAAAAAGAGAGAGAATTTTAGGTATTTATGTTGTTGCAATCCGTAAGGCTATCTTAGACAATTTTTTGTTTTTAGTATTTGTGTTGTTGTGCAGCAGCGAAAACACACAAACAATTAATTAAACACAAAGCATTTGATAAGAAAGAAAATTGAATGAGAATAGAGAGAATTTCGGGTCAACAAACTCTTGTATATGTTATTGTTAACCTTAATTATGTTTTAGGTTACAATTATATATATGGTACAATAGCAACCCCTAAATACATCAAAAAAAAAAAAAAAAAAACCAGGAATGTTGTTAGAGGCGCGTTCGTGCCCATCTCTATGCCGCGATTGCATTGAAAACACGTATCTCATGTTACTGCTCTGTTCGCGTGCACTTTGCTACACGCGCACACCTAAGACGGCTCACTCATGCCAAATTCTTGACACCGACTGCACCTAAACTTCTCTAAGCGTTTCGTGACCACGCCGACATTTTCCATATGTTTTAGGTTACATTTTTTTCTCTTTGATGTCCCAAGAAATCTTTAAGCCACTATGCCCAATAGTAATCTCCAAAGTTGTCGGTCGTAAAAAAAAAAAAAAAAAGAAACCTCTCCCAAACAAAGTTAACTAGATACACAAGGAATCGAATCCAAGGTTTTGTTTAAGCGACTATGGAAGCCAAATCTTGAATTGGGTTGGTAAATAAGAACAACTAAATCATCAAGGCTCTATCCCTATCACCAAATATCTGAAGAAATAAATAGACTTTAGTCTTTACAACAACCTATTGCTCACAAATTGCCAGGGACCAATCCGTCGGCAGATTGAAGTGGGGACTCCAAAAGTAGAACTATTCATTACCATACGTTTTCACTAATCAAAAGTGAAAAAAGAGAGCCTATAAAGCTAGTAAATAAAAAAAAAAAAAGTACTCTCTCCGTCCCAACCCAAAAAGTATAGGTTTGAAAATCAAATTATTAAGGTAAAAATTTATGTAAGATGATCTTACGGATATTTTTTGTAAGATAGATTCTAATTACCCAACCCACCGTGTGTTGGTGGATTGAGCTGTATAAGAGTGGAGCTCCGCATTACGAATTAAGATAAGGTCTTACAGGAGACTTACCCAGTTATTAAATATGATATATTAATATTATTGGAAGTTAGTCATAATTACAAAAATACTTGAATACAAATAATGTGCTTATAATACAAGTAGAGAGTAAATATGAAATATTATGTAAATTGTATGCATAATTTTTGAAAGTGAAGTTTTAAAATGAACAACTTTGCTAAGTTTATCACCAGGATTATCACTATGGTGACAACTATACCTTGATGATGCATATGCACCTCATATGCATTTTGCCTTCAAGGTAAAATTGTCAGCAAAGTGGTAATCTTAACGATAAATTTAATATTTTTTTAAAATAAAATGAAACATCCGAAAATAGTACAATATAATTAACTTTTTGTTTAGAACGGATTGTGTAAAATAATTTGGTTAGAGAGAGAGAGCGTTGGTACGCTAATTACGGGCAAATTTAGAAGCGGAGATTCAGACAAGCCCCACCACATTCACGGTTTTCTTGTTGACTGTCGGTAGAATTGGATGGTGGCGATCGTGGTTGGTGGGCCCCTACAAGGAGGAAGAGGGCGCCAAATATAAAGACTGTAACTCAAATTAGGCTACTTGTTCACCCGGTCTCACCATACCGTGTGGGCCCAGATATTTCCTTCGCCGCCGGGTAAAATAGTTAATCGGTTTTTAAATAATCGTCAGTTTGATTTCGAATGCCGTTTAAAAAAAAAAAAAAAAAAAAAAAAAAAAAAAAAACTAACTTTACCAAGTACTCCCACGGTCCATAGTAGCTTATTAATAATAAAATGATATTTTTATGTTTTAATTTTTAAAAGTGGATTCTTTCAGTGAAATATCTTTAAATGAAATAATCGATTCTTTGCTCGGAATAGATGGAGTAATTGTTATCTTTCAAAAAAATTCTTTAAAAAAAATAATTTTACCATTTTACATTTATTTTTTCTATTTATTTTAATTATGACCATATGAATAAGAACATTAAAGAAAACCACACATTACATCAATATTTATAATACAATCAATTATTTTTTTTAAACGGTGTGCTGGACTAAATAAGATGATAATTTAGAAACGAATGGAGTATAGTGGTATAGTTTGTAATTGGGCAAATTTCTCCATTAGTTCCTGAATTTTGTAAAAGTTCACTAACAGTTCATGTACAACACAAATGCATGTCACATACTAAAGAATGCATTTTTTACACATCGCTAGTTCCTGACCCTAACTCCGTTAAAACAAGTGTCTAACTGTGCATGTGCTCATTCACGTGCACCAAATAAAGGGCAATTCAGTCATTTCCAATATGATTATTTTGCCTAAATTATTATTATTATTTTGATTTCTTCTATTAAAATAAATCACTTTTTAATTTCTCTTTCTCTCAAATTAAATTTCTTTTCTCTTTTAGCAATAAAATGACATTTTTATGTCTTAATTTTTGAAAGTGGATTCTTTAAGTGAAACATCTCTAAATGAAATAGTGGACTCTTTGCCCAAAACGGATGGAATAACTGTTATCTTTCAAAAAAATTCTTCAAAAAAATATTTTTACCACTTTACATTTATTTTTTCTATCTACTTTAATTATGACCATATGAACAAGAACAATAAAGAAAACCATACATTACATCAATATTTATAATACAATCAATTACTTTTTTTAAACGGTATGCTGGACTAAAAAGGACAATAATTTAGAAACAGAGGGAGTATAATGATATAGTTTGTAATTGGGCAAATTTCTCCATTAGTTCCTGAATTTTGTAAAAGTTCACTAACGGTCTATGTACAACATAAATGTATGTTACAGACCAAAGAATGCATTTTTTACACACCGCTAGTCCCTAACCCTAACTCCGTTAAAACAAGTGTCGTTAACTATGCATGTGCTCACTCACGTGCACCAAATAGAGGTCAATTCAGTCATTTCCAATATAATTATTTTGACTAAATTATTATTATTATTTTGATTTCTTAAATTAAAATAAATCACTTTTTAAATTTTCTTTCTCTCAAATTAATTTTCTTTTCTCTTTTAACGACTCCCTCCCAAATCTTTTCACCTTTCGGCAACAATGGAAAAATTCCCAAGGAAGATCGAATAAAAAGCCCCCGACGACGGTGATGAACGCGAGGAATTTGGACGAGGCAGATGAGCCGACTGCTCCGCCCCCGCATCGTACGCCAAAACCCAACATCCTCCCCTCCCCCGGTCTTCCGCCATGGATTCTCTCTTTCTCTCCAATCAAACCCAACAGCTTCTCAAGTGAAGATGAAAAAGAAACCAAATTTTGTTGCAAAAGGATCTAAATTAACATACCCATATCCTATATTATATCTCGTTAGGTGATGACCCGATATCATTCTCTCTCTAACCCTCATCTATCTTTTCATTTCTTTAACATACCCATATCCTTCGTTTTGCGACCCATCGTACTTAGGTGACTCCACCGCGCTGCTGCCAAGCCTAGACAATGTCATTTTCCAAGTCGGCACCGGGATGCTGGATCTGGACCCACCAGCCACAACACCTCCTACTCAGGTCTTACTTTCCAGTATCACCTGTTTGAATCGGTAATTATTCACTCTTGATGATGAAGAAGACGATGACGAAACACCCCTTTCCTAATCTTGCAGTACCCTGGAATACCAAACTATCCATAACCTGATTCTCCTTATGCATTATCTGTAACGACTCGAGCCCGAGAGCCCGGTCCGCTACGTGTAGCCCACACATTGGCCCACTGAGCACGCAACACCTTGGGTCATCAGGCTCACCACAAGCCGACCCAAAAGTCCATTGATGATGTTGGTGCCCAGTAGTAAGGCACAAGGTTCTAAAAATCATTAGGCGAGCGCTAGGCGCCAGACCAGCGCCTAGGCGGGATATACGCGGGGCCTAGGCGGGGTCGAGAAATAAGACATAATATCTTATTTTTAATATATTTTTTATTATAAACTAATAATTAAACATAATTTTTTTAATCATACTAATACTAAATATCACCTAATAATTTAAAAGTAATAATTACATTATGATGTTAAATTTTAAAGGTAAAACTAGAAATTTAATATCATTTACGGTTCAAAATATTACAAAATAGTCAACAGCTCAATTATCCATAGGTCCGTTAACAATTACAAATTTACAAAAATAATTTAATAATTTTAAATTGATATTTATTATTATTATTATTTTAAAAACCTAAAATGGCATTATTTAGGGCTAAATTTTTTAAAAAAACTAAAAAAATAGGAAAAATCAGCAGTTGGCCGCCTAGCCCGCCTAGCCGATTTTTTCACCGATTTGCCAAATTTCTAGGCGTCAGGGTGGCGTCTAGCGCCTAGGCGCCCGCCTAAGCCGATTTTTAGAACACTGGTAACGCATAGCTACCTTATAAATCAAATACAAGTCCCACATCTATCCGATGTGGGATTGGGGTATTACAATCTCCCCCACTAAATCAAACACAAGTCCCACATCTATCCGATGTGGGATTGGGGTATTACAATCTCCCCCACTCAAATCCTTGACGTCCTCGACACAAGTCTCACATCTATCCGATATGGGATTGGGGTATTACAATCTCCCCCACTCAAATCCTTGACGTCCTCGTCAAGGTCAAATCGTATCCCGAACGATGCAGGATTCAAGAGGTGGCTCGTATGGGGATCAAGATGTGGTACCCACCTTTTGCGGTGTAGCACTTTGGCCCGTACAACACTTTGTTCCCACATTTCCGGTCGGGACCCGCTCTGATACCATCATGTAACGACCCGAGCCCGAGAGCCCGGTCCGCTATGTGTAGCCCATACACTGGCCCACTGAGCACGAAGCACCTTGGGTCATCAGGCTCACCACAAGCCGACCCAAAAGTCAATGGATGATGTTGGTGCCCAGTAGTAACGCATAGCTACCTTAGAAATCAAATACAAGTCTCACATCTATCCGATATGGGATTGGGGTATTATAATCTCCCCCACTAAATCAAACACAAGTCCCACATCTATCCGATGTGGGATTGGGGCATTACAATCTCCCCCACTCAAATCCTTGACGTCCTCGACACAAGTCCCACATCTATCCGATGTGGGATTGGGGTATTACATTATCAACTTAAATTTCTGCAATTTGTTGAAAAACACATAATTGTTTATTTGGTACGCAGGTAAAGATCGAGTTTGCAATCTAATTGTAAAGAATGTTTCTTTGATCGCTTAGAAATCGATTTTGGACATGGGAATCAAATCGAATTGTTGAGAAAATGGGGAAAGGGAAGAAGTTTCTGAGATGAGAAATGAGATTGATTTGCTGAAATCTTGTGTAAAGGCAGTGGGAGTTGAGTAGGGTGGAAATCCCATTTTGCCCTCTCAAATGTGCATGTGACTGAGCACATGCCCAGTTAACGACACTTGGGTTAACGAAGTTAAGGTCAGAGACTACCGGTGTACACAAAATGCATTATTTGGTCTGTAGCGTGCATTTGCGTTGTACAGTGGCTACTAGTGGACTTTTAAAAGTTCAGGGACTAATGGTGTAATTTGCCCTTTTTAATTTCATTTAAATTTTTTGTAATATCAGAATTAATGCAGGAAAAAATGAAAGGGTAAAGTTGTAAAAATGTTTTATTAAAAATGAAAGTTTGGAAACATGAAATTTATTTTGAAACGGACATAAAAGAAAAACATGATAATTATTTAGGAATGAAGGGATAATGAAATACTCTATCCTTTCATAACCTTTATTGTTTGCTCTATTTTGTCATAAACACATTAATCGTGATTAAATATTTTTGAAATATACCCTACTTGAATGACACTATCATATATTTTTTTAGTAATGTTAGGACCACTCTAATAACACTCAAAATTAGGTAGCAAATGATATGACAGATGACATGACATTAGTGGATCCCTTTTCTTTACTAACTTATCTCAACAACACAAATTCGAACAAAATAATGATAAAATACCGTATAAGCTCTACTTTAGCTCAATGACTCAAATTCTTTGCATTCAAATTCCAAACACTATCATACTGTTATTGTGGAATGGCAACATTGCAGAGGAAGATTAGCCAAAATTGGTAAATTGGGGTTTGCTATATTCTTAGTGTTATTATTTTTTTAAAATGGCTTATATCTTTTTTGATATGACATCAAACAACATATTAAGTGATTTGGAATGAGTAATGCTTGAGTCGCTTACTAAGTACTTAATATATGCGCAAAAATGATGAATCATCAAGTTGGCCTCACTTTTTGACTTAAAGTGGAGCCTATTAGATACCAAATCATGTAACAGATAGTATGTCACATTTTTCGTTATACAAAATTAAGTAGAGCTGTCAAAATGGGTTGAGCCCGTTAGGTTAGTCCGCTCCGCCACCTAAAAGAGTTGGGTTGGTATTTTTTAGGCCCGCCACTTTTTTGGGCTGACCCACCCCGTCCCGCCAAATGGTGGGTTGTGGGTTGGCTCGCCTAGAGGTATCAAAAAGGCTTGGGTCCGTTGGGCTAGCCCGCACTGCCACCTAAAAGTGGTGGGTCGGGTTGGTATTTTTTAGGCCCGCCATGTTTTTGGGTTGGCCCGCCCCGCCCCGCCAAATGACGGGTTGAAGTGGGTTGTGGGTTGGCTCGCCCCGCCAACCCATTTTGACAGCTCTAAAATTAAGTACTCATTAAGTGGCTATATAATTACTCGGTCTAGAATAGTATAAATCACGTGATGTACTAGAATTGTTTGAGGGTCTCAAACTTGTTGAATAAAAGTTAAAAGAGGTTAAATAATAATAGGTTTAGACATTCTAATTTTGTACCCCTACGATATAATGTCATAAAAATATAAATTATAAATTAACTGGACTAACAAAAGTTATTTCCATTACGTTTCAGGGCAACCATGACTTAACGGAGTGTAACAGGACTTAACGGAAGAGAACTAAGGATTTAGGGGGAAAAATGAGGAAAATAGAAAAGAAAACGAATGAGCCGCTCCCCCTCTTGGGAGTTGTGCCCCTTCGTAGAAATGAACAAAGAGCAAGGAGCCACTCCCTCACTTTTGGAGCCGCGCCCTAAGCCTTTTTGATCTCCAGTTTCGCACACTGCATGCTCCACCTTTTCTACGCAGAGTACAAGTCTTCTTCTCTAGCCACCGCCGGTTGTTTTGGAAATTGTCCGCACACATATCTCACATAGCTCTTTTATATCATATCTTTACATTCCGTCTTTACATTTCTGTTTAACATTATGTCTTTACATTTTGTTTCAAATTTTGTCTTTACTGCATTATTTACATTATGCCTTTACAATTTTCTCAACATTTAGTACCACTTTTTCGCCTACACCGGGTAAAACACGTTAGAAATTCCTTACTTCTTCCTATTTTAGGAAAAAACACATTTTTTAAAAATTGCATCGTTTTTCCTATCATAGGTTAAACACTTTTAAAAAAATGCATCACTTTTCCTTTTCTGGGGAAAACATATTTTAAAGAATTGCATAGCTTTCTCTATTCTGGGAAAGCACATTTTAAAAATTGCATAATTTCCCTATTCTAGGGGAAACATATTTTAAAGAATTGAATAGCTTTCCCTATTCCGGGGAAACACATTTAAAGAAAAAAAATCATCGTTTTCCCTATTATGATGAAACACATTTTAACAATCTCATCACTTTCCCTATTTTGGGGGAATCACATCGCTTTTCCTATTCTGGGTTAAGCACATTTTTGAAAAAATCCATCGCTTTTCCTATTCTTGGAAAACACATTTTTTAAAAAATCCATTACTTTTTCCTATCATGGGAAGCACGTTCTAAAAATTACATCACCTTTTCTATTCTGGGTTAAGCACACTTTTAAAAATTGCATCGCTTTCCCTATTCTGGGGAAGACACACTTTAAAAGTTGCATCACTTTTCCTATTTTGGGAGAAGCACACTTTAACAATTGCATCGCTTTGCCTTTTCTGGGTTAAGCACATTTTGAAAATTGCATCATTTTCCCTATTCTAGGAGAAACACATTTTTAAAAAATTGCATCGCTTTTCCTATTCTGGGTTAAGCGCGTTTTGAAAAATCTCATATGTTTCCCCTATTCTCTGGGGAAGAGCGTTTTAAAAGATCTCGTCACTTTGCCTATATTGGGCGAAGCACACTTGAAAGACCCACATACTTTGTCTATGCTAGGCGAAACGCATCTGAAAGTCTCATCGCTTTGCCTATTCGGGCGAAGCGATAAAAAGTTCTCATCATCGTGTTTAATTACTAGGTTAAAATCCCTAGGAGCATAGACCCGTAGACAAACTAACTTTGGTCGAATTCCTTTTCATAAGGATACGTAAGCACCCTATCACGATAGGTTCAACCATCACATCTCACATAACTTTATTTTGTATTCCGTGTTGCATCCCATATTTACGGATGTTTTTAAATTTACACCGCAATTTTAATATACACTGCTTTTCAATAAACACGTCTCTCATTATACATGCTTTTATTATCTATATAATGTTGCCCTCATCATCATCCTTGCATTAAGAAACATCGACACTGCAACTACCACCGGCGCGAGAACTACTCGCGTCTTTCCTTGATTTTGATACAGGCAGGAGATACTAAATAAGCTTTTCAACAATCAACAATATGGTGTGACTGTCACATGTTTACAACCATGAAGATTTGAACAGAGAAGGAAGAGGTTTGTAGGTTGGCCCCTCCGAACAAACTTTAACTTAATGGAAGCCGACAATTTTCAACAAAGTTAACTGCAGGCGGCCCTCGTCCAACAATACAACATTATGCCTCGCAGAACATTATCATAAAAGCAATAACAGAGTGTATGCATTGCATTTAAATATTTGCATGCATCAAATATCTCACATTCAAAATATCTGGTTCACACATCACATCTTAAATTTCTAATTCCTGCCGCCTCACATCTTGCAATTCATGTTGCATGACATTTTTAATTAACACATTCAACTACATCCCATCTTCATATACATTTACATCTTATCTTTTCAAAAGCAAAAATATTTCAAAATCGATTGAAATTCACAAACACTTTAAATTCACACGCATTTTCAATATACAATACATTTTCAATTCACAAGAATCTTCAAAATCCACAAAATCTTCCAAAAATCATCAAAGACATCTTAAAAAATATTGAGACAAGTTCAACACATAAGCATTTTAGATTGATAAAGCATCGTCCCCCGGGGCATAGCCGAGTGGTAAAAGGAGGGGGACATAAGATTCTGGAGGCATGCAGCGTGAGTTCGATACTTGGTGGAAGTAATTTGCTTTCTTCCAAGGTTGGACCTTGCATGTATTATTAGTTGACATGTTCTCAAACCCTGTATCATTCGGGTACATCCCGCGGTAGTTAATGAGGGACCACAGTAGTAAATGAGGGACACTCTTTCAAAAAAAAGATTGATAAAACTTTAAAAAAAAGATTGATAAAGCATTTCACAAAGCATTTTTCAATAGATAAAGCATTGTCATTTAATAACACTTTATTTGATAAAACATTTTCAATTCCACAAGCGTTTTAATTCCAAAAAACACTCTTTCATATGACAAAACTCTTTGAATTTGATAAAGCATTTTCAATAGATAAAACACTTTAAATTTGATAAAGCCTTTTCAATTCCATAAACATTTTAAATTCCACAAAACACTCTTTCATATGATAAAACACTTTGTATTTTGATAAAAACATTTTCAATAGATAAAGAATTTTCATTTGATAAAGCACTTTAAATTTGATAAAGCTCTTTCAATTCCACAAGCATTTTAATTCCACAAAACACTCTTTCCTCTGATAAAACATTTTGAATTTGATAAAGCATTTTAGATTTGATAAATCATTTAAATTTCACAAAGCACTTTTAATTTGATAAAGCATTTTCAATTCAAGCATTTTTAACTTGATAAATCACTTTAAATTGATAAAGCATTTTTAATTTCACAAGCATTTTTTATTCCACAAAGAACTTTTAATTGGATGAAGCACTTTTAAATTGATCAAGTATGTTCAATAGATGAAGCATTTTAAATTTGATAAAGCACTTTTAAATTCCACAAAGCACTTTTAATTTGATAAAACATTTTCAGTTGATGAAGCATTTTTTAATTTTATAAATCATTTTAATTTTATAAATCATTTTAATTTGATGAAGCATTTTAAATTTGATCAAACATTTTAAATTGATAAAGCATTTTAAAATTTAATGAAGCATTTTCAATTGATGAAGCACCTTTAATTTGATAAAGCATTTCAATTTGATAAAGCATTTTAAATTGATATTTCAGTTTGATGAAGCATTTCGATAAAAAAAAAGGAAAAGGGAAAAGAGAGCGAGGAGATTTCTACTACGCCCCGACTTGCATCGCAAATATTTTAAAATTCAAATAACATTTTTCCAGTGATGAATGTCCTGAAATTGATAGTCTATTTTTATCAACGACATTCGTTTACCTTTAAACATGTGTTTACTTGTAAACTCGATCGTCATTGAGCGACTCTGTAGATACCCCAATTCGTGTCCCTATGCTACAATATCCTAAAAATATAAATTATAAATTAACTGAACTAACAAAAGTTACTTCCATTACGTTTCAGGGCAACCAAGACTTAACGGAGTGTAACGAGACATAACGGAAGAGAACCAAGGATTCAGGGGGAAAAATGAAGAAAACAGAAAAGAGAGGGAGGGAGCCGCGCCCCCTCCCTAGAAATGAACAAAGAACAAGGAGCTGTTCCCTTATCTTTGGAGCTGCGCCCTCATCCCTATTGATCTCTAGTTTCACGCACTGCATGTTCCACCTCTTCTGCGCAAAATACAAGTCTTCTTCTCCAACCACCACTGTTGCTAGTCTTGTTTTTGCATATAAATAGAGATCCCAAATTCTGATTTTTGACAACAGAAGACACACCAAAAACGCAGACTCTCCCTCTCCCTCAAGAAGAAGATTTGTCTCTCTCTCTGCCGAAGAAAGCCTCCTGCATTGCCATGCAAGCCTATCTCCTCCCTTGCATGAGCAAGCGAGCCTCCTCCCTCCTTTCCCTCTAGCAAGTCTGCTTGCGCAGAACAAGTCTCCTCGCCCCAAACGAGATACTAAGCCTCAGTCCTTGCCCCCGGCAAGCCGATCCAAAAGACAAAAGGTATCGTTATGCTGCATGAAAAAAAGACAACAACGAAGATGACAAGACAACAAGATAACAAGATGACAAAAATAAAAAAAAAAGACTTCCTTTCTCGGAAGGACAGTGGAAGAACACTCAAAAATGCCTAGAGGGCTTAAGCATAAACGTATATATCGGGTTCAGATATAATATTATGCATACTTTGTAAATATTAGTTATAAATAATGTTATAATTATTTAAATATTATTATATATAAAAATGTAGTAAACAATAAATGAAATGTAGATATAATAATTATATATGCTTTTGAATGATAGTCGTACGTAAAATTATAATTATTTTATTTTTTTGAATATAGTTAAATTATAATATTTTCTCACATCATTTAAATATTTTAAAAAATAAATTATGTTCACATAATGTAAACATAATTACAAAATAATTGTTATTATGCCAGAATAATATTTATTAACAAAGCTCCTTTATTTTCATTATATATACATAAAATATTTTTTCTAGACTAAATGCACGTTAATAAAACATGTTTTAGCAAAACAGTAAAAATGAGACCGAAATGGCGAGTTGAGTGCCTAACCCCTTCCCAACTCGTAACTTATCCTTCGAGCTTACACATTTCTGGTAACATTTGGTTTTTTCTATATTTAACCTTAAAATAGAGGTGACGACTCTGTACACACACATTTGGAGTCCACAACGAGGTCGAGCGTATTCCTACGAGCTTAAATGTTTTGAAACCAATCACTTTCACGTAACGAGGACGGTCGCGAAATGGGGTTCTCATAATAGGTTAATCTTTTTAGACCAAAATACTTTTTACCCCCTATTGTTTCCACCAAATCTCAGTTTGTCACCCATATTAAGTTTTGTACCACTTCTATATTTAAGGTTGTCATTTGTCCCAGTTTACCCTCTTTCTGTGACGGGCGTTAAAATGGTAACAAACAATGACACATACATGTCATGTGAGGGCTATTTTGATACTTTCAAATTTTTAGGCAAGGCTTGTTTAGTACTTTCAAAGTTTTGGCTTTATTTTATTTAATTCTCGCTCTTACACACTCTTGGGTTATCTTTCCATGGATGATGTTGGTGCCCAGAGGTAATATGTGACCACCTTATAATTCAAACACAAGTCTCACATCTACCCAATGTCTCAAATCCCGTCCTCATCAATCATGTCTGACACGGGGATCACTCCCACATTTGGCACCTTTGTTCCCACATTTCACTATACCATTCTTTTTTTCATTGTCCTTACCTTATAAATCAAACACAAGTCTCACATCTAATGTGGGATTTATTACACTCACACACTCTTACTCTATTATCTTTCTCTCCGTCTCTCCCATTTGTATCTCACGCAAATACATCACCGATACACTACTTCTTCTCCACCACCAGCACATTGCCGCTCCCATACCACCCCCAAAACTCCATAACCCACTCAATCGCATTTAAATGGAATCAACCCATGCCAACTCCCTCTTTGATGATCCAAAATCTTAGTTTCATACATCTAAAACCCTAGTTCCATAAACCCAATATCACATCAAACCATGTCAATTTTACTATAATTCTGGAAGATAAACATTGATCCCGACAATAACGTTCCTTGCTCTTCAACCGCCGAATCCATTGTCTGCACTGGAACTGGAAATTCTCTCTTTGATAATGTGGGGGAGAAGATCCACTCCTGCTCGCTCTCCTAAAAGAGGCTTAGTTATGCCGGCCGTCTCTTTGCTTGAGTTAATGCTCTAGCCAGTTTAGTCGATCGCTTCATAAAACCTTCTTCTTGCTTGCTTGGTAATAGTTGGCGTCGTTGTGGAAGATGGAGAACCAAGAGTGCGATAATGGTGGAGATGAAGACAGCTTCGCCAATGGATTTTGACTTGATGGTGGAGTCATCAGACATTTTTCCATGACTTTATCCATTCTTCATCCAAAGTAAATATATCCATTTAGATATGAAAAAAGAGGATAGAATCATGGTTTTAAATTTTAGATTTAGGGTTAAAATTTTTTATTTGTTCTTAAGTTATTGAGGTAATTTACTTTTTTTTTACTGAAGTAATTTACTAATTTGGAATTCCAAGTCTAACAAATTTGTTATAATAGGGGATTTAGAGGTTGATTTGGGTAAATTTCTTTCTTTGAATAAAGAGAGGGAGAGAGAGAGAGAGAGAGAGAGAGAGAAATAGAAATATAGAGTGAGAGTGAGAGTGAACAAATAGAGAGAGAGAGAGAGAGAGGTTGAAAAAGACCAAATTACCCAGTACGTTGAAGACCACATGCAAGTTAATGTCCATATTATAAACGGCCATGAACGACATGTAGCAAACTGGGACAAATGACAATTTTGAATATTGACACAAAACTTAATATGATTGGAAAATTGAGATTTGGTGGAAACTTTTAGAGGTAAAAAGTATTTTGGCCATCTCTTTAGCATTCAACAATTGCAAAGTAGTGCGTCATGTTAGCAGTTTCAAGGCTCTCAATTGATTTTAGAATTTCACGTCAACTAATAACAAAGTGCCCCAAGACCTATACAAGAAATGTTAGATACACCTAATGAAAACTGAATTTTGTGCATAAAATGATATGACCTACTACGTGTCATCTGTTTTATTTCATTTTTTAAACACAAAGTGTAATACAGAAGATGCAAATAGGATGACATATAATATGTCAAATCATTTTGTACATAAAATTATGTATTGAAAGAACCAATAGGTATCAATTAGCTTAACACAAATAGTCAAGCTTTAGGTACCAATTGAAAGACCAAGTTTTGAACCTATAGTAGTTATGAGACTTGCTTAATATAATAATGTATAGCTCTCGTAGCAATTGAAAGTTCGATTACACCTTGAGGTTTCCGAAATCTATATTAATAATATGTATATTAGAACAATTAAGTAGGGGTGTAAGTGGTTCGGTTTGGTTTGGTTTATGCCAAAACCATTAAGATTGCGAACCGAACCGAACCACTCTTTGGTTTGATTTGGTTTTTGTGGTTTATATAAATTATTTTTAATGAAATTAGCCAACATTAAAAATAACAATAAAAATAATATTTTAATTTGGAATTAACATCAAAATTAGGAAATAATCTACTAACAACAAATTATCATAAATAAAACAATACAAATTCTAAAATAAACGCAAATAATAGAAAAAATAATAGTTCTCCAATAATCAAGATTTTGTTTGGTTTAGTATCCGTCTATATATATATATATATATATAATGAATAAATCAAAGGTTCAAAGTCGTTAATAAATGTAATATAATATATATTATATAATAAATAAATAAAAATATATAAGTTTGGTTCGGTTCGGTTTGGTTTGGTTCGATATCAAAAGTGAATTTTCAAATTCTTGAAAGAAGAACCGTTTTGGAACCAAACTGGTTTGATTTGGTTTGGTTCGGTTCCGTGGTTCGATGGTTCCGATTTACACCCCTACAATTAAGATTGCTCTTATACCAATTGAGTAATCACAGGTATCACTAAGTTTTACGAACAGTCAAGCTTTGATACCAATTAATAGTGCTTTGAATATAAACTGTTAAGCGCTGATAGAAATTTATATAAAAAATAAAAAGTATTAACACTCTTCTAAATAATCACTAAATTTGATTGAATCTTCAAATAAGAAAACTACTCTCAAAATGTAAAAACAACTAAGTTTGAGCAAAACAGTTAAGATTGTTGATATGCCATTTGTGCAGCGGAATTAGATTGAATCAGTGATCTCAAAACAAGTTATGATGTTATCTTGTGTGTGTGTGTGTGTGTGTGAAGAACTTGTGATGGCAACATCCAACGAACTTTGAAATAATGCCTTTTAAAAGTAAATAATATTTTTATTAAAGTTGTTTTATTTTTTTTAAAATTTATATTTCGTTCTTTTTGAGATGCAAAATTATTTATTAAATTATTGTAATCGATTTCATTTAATAAATTATTTTCAATAGATAATAAAGTTAATTCACTTAATATTTGTTGAGACATTGTCGATCTTAGATATGATTTTATTAATTTTAATTTTGAATCAGACTTCTCGGTAGCCCCTTCTTGTGATTCAATTAAAGGTTCAACTTTTTTCCTTTTGAATAACCTGATTAAAATTTTATAGTTGACATTTTATAAGTTAAAATTAAAAATCAATGTATTTTCACAAAATTAACAAAATTAAATTAAATGAGTAAAAATTAAGTCACAAAAATAAAGAAAAAAGTTAGAACAATGAAACTTGATCGGTGGCGGGATTGATTGCATGCAAAATGCAATTGTCAATTCGTTTACTTGAGAAAATGAGAGAGGGCCTCTCTTTATTCGTTTACTTGTAGAGCTTGGCATTTTGATTAGAAGCTGAAGAACAATCAATCTATATGTATCATTTTTTGGCAGAGGATTGCATGATTTAATAGAATAATCAAACTCTATTTGTCAATCTCATATGTTCTCGTAGAATATGTGTTTGATAAAATACCTGAGAGAAGCTTTGGTGAATTGCAGTTCTAAATGGATGAATTGTGATGCATCATTTGTGAATCACGATGTATCGTTAGGTCTGGTATCGATGCACAATTTTAGATTTGTGATGCACAATTTTAGATTTGTGATGCACAATTTTAGATTTGTGATGCACAATTTAGAATTAAAATACATAAGTAAATCTCGATGCACAATTTTGGATTTGCGAGAAGATGAATTCCCCATGCAAAAAATCCCGATGGACAATTTTGGATTTGCGATGTAACGCACACCTAATCCATTTTCGCCCCAAAAGTGACTTTTACCAGTTAAATAAAATTATAGAAGACTAAAGCGGTTAAAAACTGGATGGCGGGGACCGATCCGGTTATCACCTATATATTTATGACAAAAACTTGTGTAGAACACTATTACGGATCTTAAATTCGTAAGACGGATCCCAAAAATGATTTTAAAAAAAGGTTGATGGAGCGGCTAACCCATCAACAAAGACCACGAGTTACCCAATAAGAAATCATGTCAAAATGTGAGTGAAAATGGGCTAAAATTGAATAAATGAGGCTGAAACCTACAAATCGACCAAGATCCGACAACATAGTATGCGGGTCACCCAAGAGGAGGAGTGTCATGTGTCAACTCGGTAAAGGTGATAGCACATTAATGAAAACTCTCATTTTGCTTCGATATTCTTGCATTTTAAAAGTTTACTGCCGAAAATTATTATATTTCCCACGTCTCGCACTTTCATTCTCTGTTAGCTCTATTAGCCCTCCATTAGCCTTATTTGATTTGGAATATTTGACGGACTCTAACGGATTTTGATGAAACGATAAGTGATTCATTTTAAAGGTAAATGTGACACATTTAATACTAAAATGTGACACATTTTAGGTCAAAAGAGACTCTTTTTATGTGAAAAAAATTTAATTTTCATTAAAATGCAAAGTAACACTCTTAATACTAAAAAGTAGCACTCTTAATACTAAAACGTGACACATTTAATATTAAAAAGTGGTACTATAAAACTAATAGTGATAATTTTAATTTATACATTTATAATGGAAAGTAGCATTTTCCCAAATCAAAAGTAACACATTTAAGGCTACAAAAATAAGATATTTAAGGCTAAAAAGTAACATCTTTTAAAGGAAAAAAGTGATATATTTTATTAAAATCGTAATGTAATACATTTTATATTGAAAAGTGAGACAATTAATACTAAAAATTGATAATTTTAATACTAAAAAGTGACAATACTCTTCATTTATACACGTGAGGGTTGACGCTGTAATTTTCAGAAATCGAGGGGTTATACTGGGATTACTGAATCTTAACTCATTTAATATAAATAGATTCGTTTTACGGATTAAGATCTATAAAACTGTCCTACAGGAGACCCACTTTATATTTATTTACGATATACACATAATTGTTGTAGATACCTTATTTGCAAAAAACTCATTGTCCAAAAAATTTGTTAGGTGCCCACAATAATAGATTGAGAATTATATTATAGAAACAAAAGGGGGAGGGGTCGGTCCATCAATATCAGCTTAGCTAGAAAGCAAGATTGGGACGCAAATGGAGAGAGATGTAATCATAAAATCAATTAGTATTATTATGTCATAACGCGGAAACCTTATTAGGCTTCCTAGTTCCTATGGAGGAAGGAAGGCATCTTCCTCATTCCTAAAAGAGAACCTAATTCTCAAATAATTAGTTAAGGGAAAGACATCATCACATGGAATATAATTAGCATGGACCACTTTGTAGTTTTTCTTTCTTTTTTTTGGAGAAGAAATAGAAAAAAAAATTAGAAAATGATACGTGTCATCTAGTTGACTTCACTTTTTAACTTGCAATAGAGGTGTAAGATGCCAAATAAGATGACACGTAGATGTCATATTATTTTGTACACAAAATTAGGTACTTATTAGGTATTTATAGCATTATTCTATCAGAATAGAGTAGATTTAATGTAAGATCGTTATACATATCTTAATTCGTTAGACGAAACCCTAACAAATTAACCCACCAACATACGGTGAGTTGGGTAAAGAGTATTTTTCTTACAAAAAATATCCGTAATATCGTTTTACTTAAGTTTTTGCCATCAAAATATTGTATGTTTTACGTGGATACTCGTGTAAGACGGTCTTAATTTGTAAGACGAAACTCCACTATCTCACAATTCAATACACCAATATACGATGGGTTGGATAATGAAGATTTGTTTTACAAAAAATATCAGCAAGATCGTCTTACCTAATTTTATGTTTTAAAATAATAAATGTAACTTACAAAAAGTAAAAAATAAAAAATGACACTTTTACGGAATAATCTAAAATTAGAAAGTGAAGCCTTTTTTTTTTTTTTTTTTTGAAATAGCTTAACAAGGAATTAGGACTCTTTTTAAGAGTAGAACGAGTACTCTTTTTGGTAATTTTGAAACTTGTAGACGAATCAACTTCATTTATGTGGTTTTGTTTATGCTTTCTTGGACTAGCAAATGGTAGAGCACTTGGTTGAAAAATGGTAAGGGTGTGTGTGTTTGCATGTTTTTTTTTTTTTTTAAATTACCATATATAGTTCAAAAGATATTTAATTTTACAAGATATTTCCTCAATAGATGACATAATTATATAAAAATAGAGTAGTTTAAAGTTCAAACTTATCCATAATATTATTATTCAAACTCCAAGCTTGAATATACGTTAGGATACAGCCTGGCTATGACGGACGATATTTCTAAACAAACAAGTTTTATCTTCTCTGCACAAAAAAAGTCAGAGGAAAATGGCGATATATGGACGAAAAATAATAAATAATAATAAAAGTATTTGAATTCCAAGGTTCAAACACGGAAGGAACTTGAGTTTAAAAGTTTATTTATTTATGGCAAAAACTTGGGTACGACATTCTAATAGATATTTTTTATAAAACGAATCCTCCATATTCTACTCACTGTGTGTTGGTGAATTGAGCTGTGAGTAAGTGTGGTTATGTCTTACGAATTAAGTAGTAGTTTTTTTTTTCCCTTTTAGAGAACGGACATGATTCTTAGGGAAAAATAGTTCTTCCATCCAAAAATGTTTCAAATGTAAACTTTTGATGCTAATAAATTCAAAAGTTAATGGTTCCGTTAACGCCGTTGTGGTAAGAGCTTTTGTTTTAATGAAACCTTATTTTTCTTTTTATTAATGTTAGTAATGTAAACATAGCATGAATAATAATAATAATAATAATAATGATAATAATAACTTAACAGATTATTATTACTAATGTAATAATTATAATCATAATAATAATTAATATTGTTGTTGTTAATATTATTATTAATTTAAACAAAATACTATATAATCATTGACATTTATGATGAGAGGAATAAATTTTCATTTAATAGAAGCTCATAGCCTAATGCTATAGATGGAGATGCTAGGTTTTGGACGTTTTGGTAAACTTTAAGTCTTTAACACTTTTTGGAGATTTTTTGGATATAAATTATTTTAGGAGGACTGTTTGGTACTTTTCCTAATTTTTAATCTTTCTTCCACCGAATACGAAAGTGGCTTTATAAACCATAGTCATTATAAACCATCCACTAGTTATTACAAATATTCCCGCGGTGATGTCTACATCAATCTCACAATCTTCTTAAAAAAATTAATACTCCTTCCACTTTAAAATAATCGTTCCCTTTGATCGGTTCCATCATTTAAGAAAAAATAATTAATTATATTATAAATATTAATATAATATGTAGTTTTTTTAATGTTCTTGAGCACGTCGTTATAATTAAAGTAAGTAAAAAAAATAAGAATAAAATTATAAAAAAAATTTATTTTTTTAAGTTTTAAAATAAGACAATTATTTTGGAATGGATATAAAAGGAAATGACGATAATAATTTAAAAACGAAGGGAGAATATTTTTAAACTTGTCAAACGTATTAAGAAGATTAATTAGCTTCATTATAAATATTAAGATGTGTGTGTTTCAATAAAGACCCTCAATTAAAATATGAACCATATCAATGATAGAATGTTAAAAATAAAATTAATTCAGAAAATAAAGATTATAAAGTAAACTTAATTATTAAAACAACTTAAAAAGAAAAAAAAAGATAGATATTGTTTTAGAAGCGGAGAGTCTGTTTTTCCGCTTCTTGAAGCAAAATCTTTTTCTCTTAATATCTTTTTTCTAATTTGGATTCGACAGTAAGTAAAAATATAATTATAAGCATATCATCATTTAACTCTCGACTAATATTCTCGATATGATGTTTATTTTAGTTGTACATGATGTTTTTACACCGTACGATAATATGTCTGAATAGAAAAAATAATGTAAAACTCAATTTTAATGTAAAATTCGAACATGAACTTAGGAAGATATGAATCAAACAACAAAAACAATTGAAGGCACAAAGAATGACCTGGTGCTTGATTTTTTAAGGCCAATAGGAATTAAAAACATTTACTCCCACAGCTTCTAAAAAAATAAAAAGTCTTTCTCTTCGTTTAGGTCGTTCTAAACAAATACTCCCTTCATTTCGAATAAATAATTTACTATTTTATTTTTGAATGTTTTATTTAAAGAGTTAATTTCAAAAATTAAGGCATTAAAGTATCGTTTTATTACTAATGAGTTACTAAAAGTGTCATTTTTATTAAAAAGTTTGACTTTCAAACGATCGAGGACTATTTATTTTACTGCTTTATCTTTATTTTTTCTACTTACTTTAATTATGACAAAATACACAAGGGTATTAAAGGAAACCACACATTATATCAATATTTATAATATAATCATTTATTTTGTCTTAAATATTGTGTCGGACCAAAAAAGACGATTATCTAAAAACGAAGGGAGTAGTATACGGTAATAACCTCTATTCTAAAAATCGACCTAGGCGCTTGACACCACCCAGACGCCTAGAAATTTGGCAAATCGGCTAGGTGCTCCAGGCACCGCCTATGCGATATAGGCGGTTTAGGCGGCCAATTGCTGATTTTGCATATTTTTAAATTTTTTTTTCTAAATTTTGGCCCACAATAATGTTATTTTAGGTTTTTAAAATAATAATAATAAAAAATATTAATTTCAAATTATTAAATTATTTTTGTAAATTTGTAATTTGCTAACGGCCTATGAACAAGTGAGATATTGACTATTTTTGTAATATTATGAGTCTTGGAATGATATTTAAATTTTACTTTTAAAATTTAATATTATAATGTAATCAT
Organism: Codonopsis lanceolata; assembly: GCA_013146195.2. NCBI lineage: Eukaryota > Viridiplantae > Streptophyta > Magnoliopsida > Asterales > Campanulaceae > Codonopsis > Codonopsis lanceolata. Next base: position 99,390,644 of record CM028384.1, on the reverse strand, counting down.
TATTTTTAATTATTAAATGATATTTACTATTAGTATATTTATAAATTAATGATTAATAATTATATTATAATAAATAAAATATGTGAAAAATTAGATTTTTTTTCTAGGCTCCACCTAAACACTCTAGTCGCTAGACATTGGTCTGAAAGCTAACTCCCACTAATGAATTTTTAAAACATTAAGTAATAACTAAGAAGGAAATATCACATGGTGCATTGAACTTGAAAACCATTTAACTCCAAGTCCTTTTCCCTATGTAGAGAACATGACTTCAACTTATGATTTTGGTTTAAATGAAAATGTAAATGACTAGAGACTTGTCTTAGTCGAAACATATTCTCCATCCACCACTTAAAAAATAAAAATTAAAAATTAAAAAATTAAAAAAAATAAAAATAAAATAAAAATAAAAATAAAAATAAAAATAAAAAATAAAAATAAAATAGACCCTATCTTTGTCCCCACGTGAGATTAAAACTAGAAATGAATGACCTAATCTATAGAAACAAAGTACAAAAGAAAAATAAGGGTTTACGCGTAGCTTCTCAACCTAATTCACAATGGAGAATGCCCCAAAATGGCCAGCGAATATATATATATATATAATACAATTATTTTTATTGTAATATTTGTTCCATAATATTCCAACCACTTTGGCTGCCTGCCACAGATCATGTTGTTCATTAGAGAAGGAATCAAATGATTGGCTATGATTGGAACATTCTTTACTCTTAGTAAATTATAATCATGGATAAAATGCACCACACATCCCCAAACTATGCCTAAATTGAAAATTTTGCCCCTACATTTTTTAGTGCATTTTGAATAAAGTTCCAACGAGATAAATCCACACAATGTTCGTTTTTGATTTCATTCCTTAACTTTTTCGGGAAAGTTTTCAACCCCACTCCTTTTTTCATTTCTTTTCTTCAAAGACAGTTTGAACGAGGAATTGGCTTCCTAGGCTATGCTTTTTAAGCTAAGATCTGGATACACTTGCCAAGTAATGACTAGTGAATCAATTTAGTTTCGGATTAGTTTAGTGTTTTTCGGCAATTTATTAAATTTTTCCAAGGGTTATTCATGTGTATGTTCTCTATCTCTAATCGATTGAAAACTCTGTAGCGAGATAAAGCTTTGTCACAAACTCACAATTGATGAGTTTCATTTTTTGAGCTATGTTTTGATTTTTGATTATTTGGAGTTTTGATGTTTATAAATAAGTTGGTAAAATTTATAGTTAGTATATGTTTACGTGTTGTGCATTTACAATAGAGAGAGAGAGAGAGAGAGAGAGAGAGACCATAGATGGTTTGGTCGGGGATGATGAAGATGTCAAAACTGGAAAAAGTAGATAGAATAGTTAAATGATTTAAACATAAAAATAAAATACTAAATTTTCTATAAAAAATATAAAGATTCTTGTTTGAAAATACCCTTCAATAGAAGCTACGTGATGGAACATGGGTGAATAACAATCATTTAATGGTAGAAAAATGGAAGGAGGGATTGTCTAAGGGCTTTTAAAATTTGTCTAAGGGCTTATGTATGAAAAAAAAAAAAACTAATAAGTACATGGACAAAAATTGCAATTTGGGCATACTACACGGACGTTTGTGCATTTTATTCTATAATCACTCTTGAAAGATTTAAAAACAACATGAATTAAACTACCTAGAAAAGAAAAACAAACCACTCTCAGTGTGTGTGTGTGAGAGAGAGAGAGATGGAGTGGGCTTTCTATGTTATAAACAAGAAAGTGTTGATAATTATTGTTATACAAAGAATCGATTATACTATTTTGAGATGTTTCCATTTAACAATTTATTTTTATAAAATTATGTTTATCATTTAAATTAACATTTCAATTTTACTTCCCACATTTGAATATTAACATAAGAGTATGTTTTTAGTAAAATCGTTTTAACTTATTTCGTAAAATATAGCATTACTTTTTACATTTTAACCCATCAACACACGATGAATTAAGTAAAAATGATTTATCTTACAAAAAATATATATAAAACTATTTTACCCAAGTTTTTATCGTAACATAATGTGATTATAGAACTTTTGTAATAGTAACCACTTTTAATGCTTGTGAGATTTTTAATAATTAGATTTTTAAAATATAATTTTTTTGGGTAGTCTAGGATTGAAGGATGGTCCAATATGGAGGTCTAGGATTGAAATATTTAGGACTATAAATGTACAATATTGATGTCTAGCGTTTAAGTGGTGAGGTAATATACAACATTGAGGTGTAGCATTGAAGTCCTCTTCGGTTGACTATTTCAACCTAGTCTGATTTTGAGGTTTGTAATTGTGACGTTTCGCAAATATCAAGGCGGTTAATTTGGTGTCACGAGTGGGTTCTAGGTCATCCAATCATAACAACGTATCGATCACAATCTTTCACTATAAGAATAAATTAGTAAATTTATATTTATGAACGGTCTAAAATCTGTTTGTAAAGTGGTTTTTGAAAAATGTCACATATTAATCATAATTTTTGCCTTCTTTTTTAGATTTTGTTTTACATGTGTCATGTTCGAAAGACTGTTTATATATAAAAAAATTACACAGTCGATGGATGAAAATTAAATTCAAAAATATATATTTTCAAAAGGGTAAATCTTCTGCAAGACCGTCTTATAGATCTTTATTCGTAAGACGTAGCTCCTATTTCTCACAGCTTAACCCACTTGAACATAATGAGTCGGATAAGAATGATCTGTTTTACAAAAAAAATATGTAAAACCAAATTTTCCAAGTTTTTGCCCTTTTAAAATAGTTCAATTAGATTGTCTCGAAATTCACCATCGTGACTTATATGAATTTAAGTTGGTTTCAACTTCAACACCACACATTGGAACCTTTCAATTTGGGTGTTTTTTTAAGGCCAAACACACAAATGAGTGATTCAACTTTTTCACTTTTTGCAATTCGACCATCGAAAATTTAAAATATCTATTTTGATCACCCAACTTTTGTTCTGTGTTGCAAGCGAGCTCATTTTTTAACGTCCGTTAGAAAATAACGTTAAACTTTATATAATTTACCTATTTTGCCCATGTTATTGAACAATTATACCCATTACCAAGAAGTGCTAAATCAGATTCCCAACGCAATTCCCAAATTGATTCTGGAACCAAAAAGATAAAGAGTATGAGGAGATGAGGTGTTATCGAATCATTGCTTTGGGGGAGGAAAGATCTGAGAAGAAGGGTTTTGGTTTGTGGGATCGATAAGAAGGGTGGGTTTATTGTTTTGGTTAGAGGGTAATTCTACTGTGCTGTTGTTTGTTGTTCGCTACGATAGAGAGAGGGAGAGAGAGTACAAATGAAACTGTCCAAGCTTACGAACAAGGGTCACATGGGAGATGGCAATGACGGCCATGGCTGCTGCTAGGATTGATTGCACCAAATTTTCCTGCCGACTTTCACTATTTTCCCACCCAGGACTGCAATTTATTTTTTCAAGCGTTCATGACACCCCTCATCGCCTAAGCCACCCACCAAACATCTATCCGAGATACATATCACCTCCACTATTGCATTTTCGTTTCAGATCCGACGAAGATCTGGCGAAGATTTTTGATCGGGCAAAGATCTAACAAAGATTTGGTTGAGTCGGTGACGCTGAAAAAGGACAAGCCATGGAATTTTATTTGTTGGGGGAGTACCATGAGAAGAATGAGATAAGGGATGAGAGTTTTCTTCGCTGAGTGCTATGACAGACGAATCTCTCATACGATGCACCATTGATGAATCTTTGTTGAACTGAGCAACATTGATGAAATGAGTTTTGTATTACTCCCCCCGTCCCTAAATTATCGTCCTCCTTTCCTTTTTCGTCCGTCCCAAAATAATTGTCCACTTTGAAACTTACCTTTTTAGAACATCATTTTTACCACTTTACCCTTATTTTTTCACCCTACTTTAATTATGGGCCACATACACATGGGCTTTAAAGGAAATTACACATTAAACCAATATAAATAATCAAGTCAATTGTTTTTTCTTAATCTGTGTGCCGGGTCAACTAGGACAATAAATTAGGGACGGAGGGAGTATTTGAATTTATGGACCCACCAAAGTTACTTTGATTGCTAAACAATTCATCATGTCCCTTTTACTTTGATTTTGTTTTTTGATATTTTAACGTTGTTTTTCCTATTTTACCCCTAAAATTAATGTCTTAATCTAACACCCGTTAGAAAATGGGCTCACTTGCAACAGAATCAAAGTTGGGTGACTAAAATAGAGATTTCAAATTTTCAGTGGCCGAATTACAAAAAGTGGGAATGTTTGGTGACCCAATTGTGTGTTTTGCCTTTTTTAAAAAACTTCATTTAGGGATGAATTTTTTCAAATAAGAACTTTTTATAGAAAATTTCTTGTTTTCAAAGAAAATTTGGCATTTTTTCACGATAAAGATTATTACATTTAATATATTGTACTTTTCATGGTAAAAATAGTTCGTTTTAGTGTTTATGTTTTTCTAATTTTTTTGTCATTGGATGAAGTTCATTAATATAAAGCACACACTCTACACCCTTGGATGGCTAAGAAAGGAGGGAATTGAGAATTGACTGACACATCAAAATGAGAGGTTCCGCTCCCTTCTAATAGCATTTTTTGTTTCTCGTTGTGATTCTTTTCTTGTTTTCTTGTTTTTTTTTTTTTTTTTTTGACTTTCCCATACATTAATTTTACCATTTTTCTTTTAAATTTAGTTTTATATCATTACATTGAGAACAAATTTATAAAACCGAAAAATCCGCACCTAAGTGTTAGACAAATAGTACATTACACACGAATATTATTTGATATTGATTGAACTCCATACTTCGACAATGATATATACTCCATCCGTCATAAAATATATGATATTTTGAGGTATATGTCCTAAAATATATGATATTTTGAGGTTTTTCATACATACCAAAGAAACATATTGTAAATATTAAATTTGTAAAAACAAATAAAATTTGGAATAATGACATAACATTTTCATTGATTGAATCACCTATTTATAGGGAGAGTTACAATTAGGGTTATACTTGTAGTAGAATACAAGAAACCTATACAAGGAAGGTAACAACATAAGGAAAGAACTATACAAGATAATTACCACTAACTAATAATTACAAGTAAACAGAAATAATAAATATATTATTCTCTAATATGCCATCGCAAGATGGACGGTTGAGAAGAGAGTCCAATCTTGTGAAGTAATAGATGAAACCGTTGGCGAGCAAGAGATTTGGTCAATGCATCAGCCAACTGATCAGTCGAGGAGACATGACGAACTCACATAAGCCTATTATTTTCTAATAAAACTGCCCATATCTCAACATTAATGAAGTGTCCTCATATTCTTGCATAAAAAGTCAAATACGAGTTGCGTAGTCAATAAATATAGGTATAACTGGAAAAAAGAGAAAAAAGTTCATTGAAAATTGCAAAGTGTGTCATCTATTTTGAAACAAAAAAAACTCTCTCAAAACGTCATATATTTTAGGATAGAGGAGTAAAAAAAGTTCATTTATGATATATTAACCATGGTAGAACACTATCTAAAAAAATATTATCCTTACAACTAACGTTACAACTTTCCTTACAGTTAGCTTTGAAGGAGGACATAGTTGTTTTGGAGAAAGACAATTTTATCCTTCTTCAAGTTTAGTTGTAAGGAAAGTTGTAATATTAGTTATAACGTTAACAATGTTCTTCTAATTTGATTGGTTAAAATAAATAATCTAGTTTAACTATAGGTCTCGGATAATGCAGCTAAATTAAAAACTTGTTGTTAGAGCGTCTACTGTTACTTGTGATCTTACCCGACTCGACATTGAAGAACCAAAAAAAAAAAGAAAAACAAAAAATATTGTGTCATTTTCAAAAAAAAAATAATAATTATTTGGCATCAATTCGTTTAATGTAAGGGTCCTCCTTACTAAAGTAGAGGCCAACCTCAAGGACAATATACAGTTGATACTTAAGATGGTTTATTGGATGGATCAGTGTATCACGTGGGGTTGTTAGCTAATGGGTCCAATCACTTGTCCAACCCCAAGTCCAACTTCCCTCGAGCCCACCCCCATTGGTACCCCAAAGAAACAAGAATCCCACCATCTATAGATCGTAAAGGATAAATAATTGAAAATTTTTTCTCATTAATTTAATCGTCTCTTTTTTTATATTTTATTTTCAATCGGAAGTAGTCATTTTTTATCAGAAAATAACTACGTTATCTTTAATGAATGCTTAAGACATGATTAGCTGCGTGAACCACGATTCAAAAGTAATTTTTGGAATCGAATTGATTACATTACCCTTAATGAATGCTTAAGAGATGAGTATTTGCTTGAACCGCGGTTTAAAAGGCACTTTTGTGATCAAAATGACTATGTTACCCTTGATTATACTTAATGGATGACTAGCTGGTTGAATTGCGGTGCATAGTTTTACATACCGCGGTTCAAAACTTTATTTATCGCTTAAAACATTTTATTATCTATTCTGTAAATCGTCGTTTATTTCTTATTCCTATTCACTCCCTTTTTCAATAAAAAAACTCATTATGTTATTGGTTAAAGATAAGTGTATAAATGAAGCAAAACCTTTCACCACGTCATTCAAGAATCAGTATTAAAGAAATATATAACGTGGAACTTTTCTTGAAACAAAAGGAATCACGGTGCAAAAATATGGAGGATTATTTGAAGAACCTTTTTTGCTCCGTAATATATCAAAAAAGGAATCACGGTGCAAAAATATGTCTTTAATGATGACTCTTGATATTTTCAAATAACATGTGAAACTTGATATATAAAAAATGAAATTGCGGTGCAAGAATATTTTTGGTTTATTTGATTTTTGTGAATCGCGGTTCAAAACTAATTTGTTTAAATTTAATTTACAATGCTTTATATGTGAACTGCGATAAATAATTATTCTTGCATTGCGATATATAAATATATGATTAACAAAAAGAGAATCGCGATGCAAAAATATGTAGGATTGTTTGAAGAAGGAATCTTTTTTGCATCGCAATATATTCAAAAATATGTGAGATTAATTGATGAAGGAAACTTTACACCGCGATATATAAACTTGACATAGCGTGCCTCTTGCTCATTAAGTGTATCGTAGTCTTTTCATGTCCAAAAGTGACTTTTTCTCGCTTTTTTTTTAATATAAAAAAGGTATTTTAGTTATTAGAAACTTCATAAAGTGGACCAACCATAATTTTTTCCTAAATTATTGGCCGGTCTTTCCCAAGTTTATAACCCCTCTAATCCCGTTTTTTTTTTCAATTACTAAAGTCAATTTTTGTGAAAATTATTTTTAAAATGCCTCCTTATAAGAAATAACAGCTGAAATTTGCAGGGATGAAGAGAAAGATGGTTGTGAGGTCGGGTGGTGAAGAAGACTTGCGTATTTCACCTTGAATTCTATTAATCCACCACCCAAACTTCCAACTCTAATTACTCTTTATTTATCAATTTTCAGTTTCACTAGTGTCTTCTTTTTCTTCATCATCTATTGATCTTTATTGTATTTGTGTGTGCTTGATTCAAAAGAAATTCACTTTATGTGTTTTGTTGCTATGCATGTAAAATGTTCGTGAAATGTCTGAATATAAATTTGTTTATTATTGGACACATTTTTTCAATCTGGATACATCAATTTTATATCACATTGCGTTATTTGTAATTGAGATGCAGGAAAGATGCATCAATTTAAAATCATTTGCTGATTGTGTTCATGAAATTACGAACATGAAAGTCTGGTTAATTATAATTTGTAGCGTGATGCATCGCTATTTTGCAGTGCCATACATTAATTGGTTGCTTGATTTGATGTAGCACGATGTGTAAATTAGATTAAGTTATTAAAATTGATGCAACATGATGCATGAATTGATGTAGCACGATGCATAAATCAGATTAGGTAAAATTGATGCAGCGCGATGCATGAATTGATGCAACGCGATGCAAAATTAGATTAAATAATTTTAATTGAAGCATTACGATGCATAAATTAATGCAGTGCAATTATACTGAGTAAGTGATCGGTAGCACCTTAGGTTTGTTAATGCTATCGTAGTCTTTGCCCCAAAAGTGGCTTTTTTGGTTAAAACAAAGTAGGGTACTTCAGTGGTTTTAAAACTTATGAGAGTGGACCGGCACGAATTTACCTCGAAAATATAAACCCAATGTAGTTTCATAGGGATTGAAAACCACTACGATTTGAATGAGGGGCACTAAACGTACCACCTTACATATGCTAAACGTAACATATTTTTGAATATAATTTTCATCCAAAATATTCTAATTATGTTTCTTTTAATTTAATCATAAATAGGGGTAAGGGAATTTTAGTAAATTGATGAGCTCGGCCCAAATCCTGGTCACGAGCTAGGCACATGAGCATCCACGTGATTATAACGTGGAGCACAGGGACCAAGAAAAGTATGACCCGATCATGATCACCTGGCTTGAAGATAGTTGATCCTCACTGACCAGGAACATTTACATAAGCTTGCCTGAGCAAAGAACAATGCTGCCAGAGCAGATAGATAATCATCCCTAAACACGACTAGTGGATAATGCTCTTGTCCGAGATTTCAGCCACAACCCCGTCAGTTTTGCGGTCAACCCGCATTAATGACCATAAATGCCTAAAATCTCTTTACAATGATGTCTCAGACCGGATTACATTCCCAAAGGGTTATATAAACCTCATAATGCCTCATTTGAAATATACGCTCACTTTACACACTGAAATTCTGTCATTTTGCTTTGAACGAAGCTAAAGAGTTACTCTCACACCAGAGGGGTTTTGCAAGGCCCAGTCATACAATTCTTTGAAGGTGTCTTTATTTTGACATGTTTCTACAAGATCATACCTTCGCCAAAGAGAGCTTATGCATTTACTTCATTTTTTTAAATAATGAGCATTTGAATGTGCGGAACCTTATCATGAAAACTTTTCTTTTTCTGAAAAATATTTGATTTTTAATAGTTTGAATGTTGAGAATTTTTTTAGTGCTACTTTTAGGTTTAAGTACATATTTCACTAAAACACGTTTGCCTTCACCATGGTTTACTTCTAGTACGTAATAGTTGTAAAAGTAGTGGTAAATCTAGCATTTTTGTTCACTAAAGCCAACCAAAGGACCAAATAATTTCAAAACCGAAAAGATATCGAACACGCGTACTTCAGAGCTTCCATTAATGCATCGCGATACACAAAATTTAATCTCGATGCATGAATTTAAATCGCACTGCATGATTTTAATGCATGACTTGTGCATCGCGATGCATGATTTTGAATTGCGATGCATTTAATTTATGCATCACAATTCTAAATTGATGCATCGCGATTAAAAATTCGTGCATCGCCATTAACAATTTCAACAGATACATCTCTCTTATCAATCATATGCAATGTTCTCAAATCGAGTTACTAATTAAAATTCAACTCTTCGAAGCTGTAGTAGTGAAAGAGGAAGAAGAAAAATAATTGAAGAGGAGGGAGAGAAAAAGAGACAATGTCGTACTAGGTTGAAGGCAGAACACGAAGGTGATTATTCAAAATGTTTGGATGAGAGCCGAAGGTATCACATCAAGAATTTAACGATGTCTTTAAGTGGTTAAAAAGTGAGAGGTACTAAACATGCTAGAAATTTGGGAAAATGGACTGACAAGAAATTTGTCCTATAAATATTTGATTTCTAACTTTTCTTGGCTGAAATTTTATCTAATTATTTAATAAAAAAAATAATGAAGATTTTGGTTGAATGACTCCATTGGCTTCATGCAAGCAGTCCCTGTTTGAAAGTCAAACTTTTTAAGAAAATGACACTTTTAGTAGTCAATTAGTAATAAAATGACACTTTTATGCCTTAATTTTTGAAAGTCAACTTATGTATATTACCTTTCTTGCACTTTTATACCTTCCAAAATGCCATAATTTCTTCCATTTCTATATCATTAGATCGGATACTGGGAAAGTATGAAAAATAGGAGAAATAGAGTTCAAACTTAAATATAAGTCTGATCTTTGCTTTCATAAATTTCTTTTTTTTTTCATTCTTTTCTTTGGTCACTTTCTTCCTTGGTTGTGTCAATGTGAAGTATATTTGTGGCATGATTTGAAAAAGTCTTCTGACATTCTGTACAAGATGCATTATACATTTTAATTTTCTTCTTTATGGTGTTTGTGTATGTGGATTCAAAATATATTCATTGTGTGTGTGTGTTACTATGCATGTAAACTGTTTGATGAAATACATAAATAGGAACTTGTTCATTGTTTGACACCTTTTTGAATTGTGAGACATCAATTTTGAATTACGATGCATCATTTGTAAATCGTGATGCATCGTTTCGTCAAGGCTCGATCCCAATAGTTTTAGTGATGCAGAGAATCCTGATGTACATTTTTGGATTTCTGATGCACAATTTATAATAGAATACAAAAGTAAACTCGAGACACAATTTGGATTTGCGATGCACAAACTACATACCCGATGTAGAAAACATCGATGCACATTTTTTAATTTGCGATGCACAATTTAGAATTAAAATAAAAATGTAAGTCCCAATGCACAATTTAGATTCGTGATGCACAAACTGAATACCCGATGCAGAAAATCCCGATGCACATATTTGGATTTACGATACACAATTTAGATTTGGGATTCACAAACTGAATTCCCGACACAGCGCGCTTAATCCAATTTCATTAAGGGTATATTCATTGTTTAGTCCAAAAAGTGTCTTTTAGCGGTCAAATTAAAGTATGACTTTAGTGGTTGAAATTTGGATGGAGGGGACCGACCCGATTATCACTCTTAATTTATCTTAGAATATTGGGTGAAATTCTAGCCTGTACCTTTTCCCAATCTATATTATAATAAAGCACATACTCGCACGCTTGAATTCTGAAAAGCTAACCACCTGCCATGATTCATTTTTACTAAACATAATTATTGGTCAAGATTAAATCTTTTATCCACCAAGAGTGTGAGGACGGTTAATTCTCTCTAACTCCAACCACAAAACAAACGTTCCCATTTCTCTCCTCACACAATCAAACTTTCTCACTCTTCATCTCTCTAAATTAATTGGAGTAAATACATTCTGGTAAAAAATAACGGCAAAAATATTTAGTTTTTTTTAAAACTATTTATGATAAATTCTAGGATTTAATGTTTTATAAATATTTAGTTTTTTACAGTTTATGATAAATTCTTTTACGAATTTATTGTTTTTGATAAATTCTTTTACTGTGATTTACTGTTTTACAAATATTTAGTTTTTTATTGCTTTACTAAGATTTCCTGTTTATGATAAATTGTAGGATTTACTATTTTATAAGTATTTAGTTTGTAGTTTGTTAATTAATTGTTATGGTTTTCAACTAAATCTCAATTTAATTTATGTTTGGCCTAAATTTATTTTTAAATTTATTTTCTTAAATTTTATAATTTTAAATATTTGTATTCCAATTTATTTTTTTTAATTTATGCTAAGTTTCCTTATTGGTCTGAAGTCTTTTTGATTTTGATTTCAAATAGTCTTTTGTTAGTTCACTTTATCTCATTCAATTCATTTTATGGTTTTTGTTTGCTCATATTTTCATTTTTGAGTTTATTTCATTTAATAGGTAGGTTGGTGTGTGTATGTGTGTGTGGGAGAGAATGCTTTTGAATGTTTAATTATACTCTTTTTGAATGAGTTACAAAATTTTGAATCGATTAAAATGTGTTATTTCTTTAGTTTTTAGGATTTTTTGTGTGTAGTATATATTGATCCGATCCTTACAAAATTTTAAACATATATTAATTTATTCGTATCATGCTCCATACATTGATTACGTCTCAAACTGATATCGTGTCATAGACACGGGATCGAAATCATGTATTTTAATAATTGCAATACCCATTTTTTTCAACCGTTAAAATCCACTTTTTAAAATATTATTCATAAAATGCCTAGATCGTTTACTTCCACAGCTCCGACAATAATTTAGAGTTCGAAAATAATGATTGTATTGACAATGATACGAGGATCGACTTGCCCGGTTAGGTTGAGAGGGCAACACCCATTTGTTGGGGATTCGTAGGCAACGCCGCCGAAAGGTAAGCAATTTTTCTGAATAATTAAGTACGATACTGGAATGGATCTGTGTTGAGTTGGAGGGTTTTTCAGAAAAAAAGGCGGAGGAGGAAGATGAAGGCTTACGACTAAGGAGGAGGAAGAAGAATGCGGAGGATATACAGTCAAAACCAATTTGCATCACGATGTATGAAATTTCAATAGCGATGCGTCAATTTGGATTCTCGATGCATCAATTAGAGATGTTAATAGGGTCGAAAACCGTAGGTCCGAAACGAAAACGTTAGGTTTTTGACCGACTAGACTGAAACCGTTAGGGTTAAAATTTTAGATGGACCGTTTAAGACGGACCGTTAAGGGACCGAAAACCGTTAGTGTTGAACCGAAAGCCGACTTTCATACGGTTTAGTATAGTTAGTACTATACGGGACGGGTATAAGACCGAAAACCGCTAGGGTTGGACCGATTAACATCTTTAATATAGTTAGTATAATATATGGGACGCGTATAATACGATGAAATAAGCGTACAAGCCTCGAAGTTGGGAAAAAACGTACAAGTTTAATCATTGGATGGAAACCACAGGTTTGAACCGAAACCGCCAGGGTCAGACCGAAACAGTTAGGTTTTTGACAGGACAGCAACGATAGCCGACTAAAACGAACCTATGATGGACCGAAACCGTTAGGGTTGGTCCGAAACCGTTAGGGCTGGACCGATTAACATCTCTAGCATCAATTTGGAGTCCTGATGCATCGTTATGATTTTGATGCATAATTGTGTGCATCACGATTCAGGATTTGTACATCACGATGCACATAAATATCTATCAAAATCATGCATTGCAATTGAATTTCGTGCATCGTGATGTACAATTTGATGCAACACGATGCACTAAGTAAGTGATATATAGCACGCCTTTGGTTCATTAATGATATCGTGGTCTTTTGGCCCCCAAAAGTGTCTTTTTTCGGTAAAAATAGAGAGAATGCTGCAGTGGTTAAAAACTTCAAAAAATAGACCGACCCGTAATTTCTCCCATAATATTTACTATTTGGCCAACAAGAGATGGGCGCCCCTCCAAACTCCAAATTGGAATGGAGGTCCCTATCTTCGGCTATGGGCCTTCCCTCCAAACTCAAAAGTGCAATGGAGGTGTCCAACCTAGGATACAGGCTTTCTTGATCACCCAATAACCCCTCCCAAATGAGCATTGGGGGTTATTTTATTTTATTTTGGTTGAAAGGAAAGGAAAAACATGCCTAAAGTCTAACAAAAGTAGTACCCGTCTCATCCACTTTGAGAAAGGGGATAAGGTCCGAGGTAGGTTGCACAAGGTACATAAAAGGAATATCGTGACACACTCCAAGCTTAGCGAGAAAGTCCGCACACTTATTGCCTTCCCAGAAGGCGTGTTGGACAATTATCTTCATCTTTTGGTAAAGAACTTTCACATCTTCAATAAGAGTAGACAATTGATTCCCAGTGTTCTTCTCTTTTCCAATATAATTGAACGCAAGTTGCGAGTCATGTTACCATTATTACTTCCTTCACTAGTTTAGAATTCAACACTTCAAGACCCACGAACATAGCGTGAAAATAGATTAAGGGATAAAAATGAGGAAAATGAATTGTGCAAGTTGGGGTAAAATATCCCTTGGTTATTTTTCCCTCCTCTTTGCCGTGCCCTAAGTTTTAGGACATGTGTTGTTTTTTCCTTTCTAGGTAATTTTTAGAAAGCTTGGTTATTTCCTTCTTTAAAGGACTCATATTTGACAATCCCTAACTTGTAGGAATTAGAGTTTTATTTCCATAATAACTCTTTCTGAATCCTAACATTGCCTTATTGAGTGTTTTACTTGAAAGACAGGTTTCCTAGAGCTCTATATAAGGAAGTGAACATCCCTAGACGTCGATTGCCCAAGCAGAGAGTTAATCGAGAGAGTTTTGCACAAAGTGTTGTGAGGAAGCCAATGAGCCATTGAATGATCCATCATCATAAGACTCATCAGTTTCGCTATTCTCATAATTAGTCTACACTCTTTGTGTTCTTTTCATTTACTGATGTTTTCAAAAGTGTATAGTACATATTAGATGCATCTTCTCACATAGGAGTTTTCGTAATTATTTCCACTCTCTAAACAGTTTATTTTCATATTGTAAGTCTTTACAATCTTTTAATCTACTGGAAGTTTCGCCCTGAGGCATCGTCTACAAGTGTTTTACTTGTAGACATAAATTACAACTTGGTGTTTATTTACTTTACTAGTTTGATTGTTCTTTGTTTTATTCCGTTGCTGTTTGCACTTGATGACTCATGAGATGATGCATCATTGGATACATCATCAGTGATGTTTCAGCAGTTGTTTATTTTCGAATCCTAGCTGCCTATATTATTTCATTTGGTATCATAGCCTACACTTAGCCTCACTAAGTGCTGGTCCTGTTGTAGCCATGATGGATTCTCGTAATAATGTTATACCTCGCCCTCCTATTCTCACAACTACTAATTACTCTATTTGGAAAGTAATGATGCGTGTTTACATCAAATCAATTGATGAAAGGGCATGACTCTCTGTATTTGTGGGATGAACGCCTCTTAGAATAATCGACCCCGATGGTGATGTTAAGATCACTCATGAGAAAGATTGGTCTACCGAGGAACGATCATCATCTAATTTTAATTTCAAAAAACACTATGCCATCCTTGGATCTTTGGATGCTATCATGGCAAAAAAAGGGCTAATTGTGAGTATGCAAAAGAAGGTTGGGAACTACTTCAAGAAATTTGTGAGGATAATGAAAGTGTACGTCGTACAAAATTGAGGCTTTTAAACAATAGATTTGAAAATTTGAAAATGGAAGAAAGTGAGGACATTAGGTCCTATCATGAGAAATTAATTGATATTTCTAATGAGTCTATAAGCTTGGGAGATCCAATTTCCAATCCTAGACTTGTTAGTAAAATGATGCGTTCTCTTCCCGACCGCTTTAATATCAAAATATATGCACTTGAAGAAATCCATGACACTGATACATTGTCATTAGAGAAGCCTAAACTGGAGGAGAAAATGGAGCCTGCAGATTTACTAGAGAAAGATCCACAACCCAATTGCCACGAAGAATCTTCGTGCTTATAAAAAGTGGAACAGATGTAGGAGTGAGCCTTTCATGCTCAAGAGCCTCCACACCCTGAGCCACACACATATTGTAGATCAAATGAGGGTTGGGAATAGCTCGAGACTTTGATTCAAAACTAGGAAAGGAAGACACCTCTTCCTAAACACCAATTCCCCAAAATTGAAGGGATAATTCTTGCCAACCTTGTAAAGTAGCTGAGCATGTGAATCTGTGACCACATTCTAATTTAAAGTGGGATCCAAATTAACACAAAAAGTTTATGCAACATAGAACAAAGAGAGGAAAGAGAACATGACCAAAACTTGTCATGCTTGACACTATTCCTTTCTTTCTTCACTGGCCAAGCAGACAACTTCCCTTTGGTAATTTCTTGTGCCATGATATTCCATTCATCAAACACACCTTCTTCATGAACATCCAGAGTCCCACAAAAATTGTTAATGGAAGCCAGAGTAAAATCCACAATTTGATTTCTAACAAAAACTTGACCATAACGAGGGGAGCCTAGACTGGTCATGTTCTCCTCTAAGTTTGCATAGAATTCCAATAGAATCTCCATGATAAAAGGAGAAGTCGCTGTCACGGCTCCTAAGAGATGACGTTCTTGAAGAAAAACATCCAAACCATACTTAGTTAAGGCATCCATAGGAATACGACGTTCCTGCACAATATTCGTATCAATATTATAATGAGAAGCAACAAATTATGTGTAAAAAATAGGAGAGAAACCCTGACCAATATTAAGTGGATGGAATGAGGCAACTGATGATGCATCATCACCAGCATCCTGCTCAGCAACATCAACCGATACCTCGATGTCTTTTGAGCTTTCCCCTGTTTCAGCTTCCCTAGTATCATTAAAATCTTCATCATTGGAGTCATCACGTTCAGAGCTAGATGAGGACTTATGTGGAGAAGCTAGAGGAGAAGGAGGCTTTCTTGAAGGTGGCTAGAAACTGGGCGACAAAAACATGGTCTTCTGGGTCTTCTTCTTCCTCTACATTCGCAAGCTCAAAGGGAGCCTCAAAGAATGGGTCGTCATTAGTAGTTGCATCAATGTTAGGAGAGGGAACAACAATGGGGGTGTCCATGGGTTGTTCTGCAACAACTTCCCTTGAGGATTGCCCTTGACCTCTAGCAGAAATAACATAGTGAGACAGATTGATTGTAGCATTATAGTCCTCATCGTTCTTATCATTAGACGATGATACAACATTAAAAGGCTCATTGGAAGGGTCATCAACCCTATCATGCTTCACAACAGCAAAAATCTTTGGAGATAAAGGTTCTAGGTCTGGACCATACCCTCAAACACGCTTGGACTTTGGAACAGACTTGAGAGGGTCCATAGCTCCAATTTCTTTGAGATTTGGTGGTGGATTATCCAAATCAATGTCATATTCGCGAGCACCAGACAGCATCGAACCAATTGGAGCTGGGTTTTCGTTTGGAATAACAATGGCGGTGTTGGTGATTTCAGGAGATTGGGGTTTTTCATTAGCAGGTGATGAGGCTGGCAATGATGCAACAGTCTGTGTGTCATCGATTGGAGCACCAGGTACAGGACTTGGTGAGCGTGATTCCATGGAAGTTGAGTTTGATTCTTGAAGAGAGAAGACCAGGAAGAAATTAGGGCTTGGTGGAGAGGATGAAGAGGACGATATGGGTGAGTTGTGAGGTGAGACCCTCATTTTTATGATGTAAGCAACCATAAAACCTTGCACAATTAATTAGTACTTTCCTAACACAATTCAAACTCTATTAAGAAGTTGAAAGGATTAGAGACAAATGGCTAGAAGCAAAAAAAAAAAAAAAAGATTAATTATGCCTTACCTTCTAGCCGCCCATTAATATAGGAGGTAATCAGGAAACCTTCTTGGACAAGAAGAAGGAATAAGAAGACACCATAAATAAGGGTAATCACGGTTTCAAGGCATAATCCTAAGAGAAGAAGGATTCCCAAAATGGATCAAGATAATAAAGGAAACATAATTCAATGCAAACTGAATTACCTTGACAAACCCTAGTCGTGTAGTGCAACCAAAATTCCAGCGAGCTCTTCCAAACAACCATCATTAGACGTCAACCAATTTTCGAACAAGAGAGAGAGAGAGAGAGAGAGAGAGAGAGAGAGAGAGAGAGAGAATAACACATGATTTGCAAAGAATTATCTAAGGCACATAAATTCAGAAGAAATATATGGTCACCAAAGAAATATGCCCTATTTAAGTATGCCTAGAATGATATAGGAAGAATTAGAGACAAATGCGCATACAAGTGATGGACTGAAACAACTGATGAGGTACCTAATGATGCTTCATCTGGAGCCTCATCGAAAAATCAAAGTCAACGAGTCATAATTCTTTTCTCCCAAAAATAGTTTTTCTCAAAGAATTCCTTATGGGAATTGAATTTTTTAGATTTAAGCTTCTTTTGGCCACTAGGTAGCTTTCACACTTTTCCAAGGATAACCCTCTTTCACAAGATCAAGCCATGGGAACATGTAGCTCGTACATGCACCATAGTAACAAGTGAAAAGCTTCAAACCATATACATATGTAACTCTTTCCTTTATGGGCAACCTTTTGTACTTTTCACAAGAGCACCTAAAAACAAGCCAAGAACTGGGAGATTTGAAAATCATTGAATAGGACTTACAACTGATTAATCAAAGAAGAATCCATAAGCAAACATATATACAAGGCATTAAATCAATTAAAACAATCGTGCAAACCTAGAGTGCAAAATGCCTATATTTATTTGTTTATTTAATTACACGTGAGTGAATTGAATCAAATGGCACACAGTCTTACAGACTTCCTAAGATAATAAAATCTCTCAAATGCTAAAGCTTTGGTGAATATATATGCCAACTAATTTTCACTCCTAACATACTCCATACATATTATGCCTTGCTCAACCAAGTCTCTAATAAAGTGATATCTAATGTCAATATGTTTAGTACGAGAATACTAAACATGATTTTTTGAAATATCTATAGCACTAGAGTTGTCATAGTAAAAAGTTAACAATTCATTATGTAGCCCATAGTCCTCGATCATCTGGTATAATATTCCACTTGAGTATACGATAGAGCAATACAATTTTGTTTGCGACTATACCAAAAAACCAGATTATTCCCAAGGTTGAAACAACCATCTGAGGTGCTTTTTCTAGCATCACCATCTTCGGACCAATCATAATCTGTAAAACCAACAAATGTGGTATTGGTATGCACATTATACGATAACCCCAATTCGGTTGTGTAGTTAACATATCGAAGAATACATTTTACAGCAGTCAAATCTGACAAAGTTGGATAAACACTTTCCTCTTTCTCATCTTTGAACAACTTCTTATCAATCCTCATAGGGGTTCTCTTGTCAGCGCTATCCTCAACTTGAAATTTCTTAACTAAGTTTTTTGCATACGTAGTTTGAGAGATAAACATACCATCATGTGATTGTTTGACTTGCAAACCTAAGAAGTAGCTTAATTCACCAACCATGCTCATTTCAAAGGTTGAAGTCATACATTAGATAAAATGCTGTAACAAGACTTCAGAAGTGGATCCAAAAACTATGTCATCAACATAAATTTGAGCAATCAAAATATTTTTGTCATGTCGTTGAATGAACAAAGTTTTATCCAATACTCCTCTTTTAAAGCCACTTTTCAAAAGGTGATCGGTTAGTCTCTCACACCAAGCTCTAGGAGCTTGTTTGAGACCATACAATACTTTTTTTAATTTGTAAACATGATTTGGCTTAGAAGAGTCTTCGAAGCCCTTAGGTTGTTATACAAAAACTTCCTCATCGAGGACACCATTAAAAAAATACTTTTAACATCCATTTGATGGAGTTTAATGCGTAAGAAACAAGCAATGTCAAGCAACAATCTAATTGACTCAATATGGGCAACATGAGCAAATGTTTTATCAAAATCCACCCCCTCAACCTGTGTATAGCCTTGAGCCACCAAACGTTCTTTGTTTCTTACAATCTTTCCCAACTCATCCGTTTTGTTTTTGAAAATCCATTTTGTTGCAATAACATTTCTAGAGTTGGGTCTAGGAACCAAATACGACACATCATTTTTGGAAAATTGATTTAATTCCTCATGCATGACATTTATCCAAAAATCATCAAGAACGGCTTCTTTGACATTTTTTTGGCTCAATCTTTGATTCAAAGAGATAGTGTCTTACCCTTCTAAAAGTAGCAGTCACGCAAACCATTTTTTGATAATCTTTTTTTTTTTTTTTTTTAAGGAAGTAGGGCGGTACCTACGGGATTTTATTATAAATAAAAAATAATACAAACTTGAGGGGGACAACCAGCCTTACCCTTCGAACGGGGGGACAAAGGAGCCTGACCTCGAGAAAACAAGACAAAGAGTCACTAAGATCTACGAAAAGAAGATAAGCCAACAGCATCCTGTTGGAGAGCACGGCGAACCTCCCTCGGAAGATGAGAAACCATTGAAAAATCTTTATCACATTGCATGTTATGAGCTGCAGCCGCAAGCCGATCCGCCACAAAATTTCCTTCCCTGTAAACATGATGAATATAGTTGTTCCCCAAAAGATCCAGACATTGCCGAAGATCATAAATAAACTGCCAAGGACAGCCTTGAGAGCCCTTAATAGCTGAAACTACCACTAAAGAATCCACTTCCACCACCACCCGATCATAGTTTAAGGCACGACACAAAAGAAGACCATCTCGAAGAGCATGAAATTCAGCTCCTGTGTTGGTACCTGAGCCATAATGTCTATAGAAACCATAAATGAAGAACCCGCATGAGTCTCTAATAACACCCTCCAAGTAGCTATGCCGTTGAGCGAAGACCCATCAGTGTTAAGCTTTACAAACGGAGCCCTTGGAGGGTGCCAACAAATCCAGGAGCCATGACATAAACTTATTTTCTTAATAGGCAAGTTGAACGCTTGCAAACTAAGAAAATCCACTCTCGAAATGCGAGATTTTGGATTGAAAAGCCACAACATATCCTTTATCCCATTCAAAACTTGCTTAAAAATAACATCACCAGCCATAGGGACAGAATCAAACACAGCACAGCACCGAGCCTTCCATAAAAACCAGCAGCCATATAACAAAATACCAATCTGAACAGCTCCTCCTTGATTACGAGCTGAAACACCCTCTATCCAGATTTTGAATAGATGTGCAATATTAGAGTAACTATCTACCTTATTGAAAGGTGAGCCAATCGGCGCCATAAATCACGAGCCACCACTGAATGAACGAACAGGTGATCTATGGACTCTCGGTCTGGAGAACTATGGCAGCACACACAGCGAGAAACTATAGGAACTTGCCGAGAGTGTAAGCGTAAATCAACCGGGATAGCACCATGAATGAGTTTCCAGCCAAAAGCACTAATCTTGGTGGGGATCCAAGATTGCCATATCCTTCTAGCCCAAAAAAGAATTGGAAAGTGATTACGAAAAAGGTTCCAGTAAACCTTTGTGTCGAACTGGCCAGATGGAGTCTCACAAAAACCGGACTATCCTTCTCATTATCCGCCAATTGAGCACGCCTAATAATGCCGTGATATCTTGAATAGGGATGCTAGGGAGGAAATCGTCCAAATTAGATAAAGCCTGCCTCACTGTCAAATTAATATCAATAGGTTGAGAGCCCTCCAGCCTAACACCAACCCAATTGTCGTTCCAAAAAGAGACATCACCCCTACCAACAATCCAACGACTATGCTGTATAAGGGGCTCTACATGAGCATAAA
Organism: Codonopsis lanceolata; assembly: GCA_013146195.2. Classification (NCBI taxonomy): domain Eukaryota; kingdom Viridiplantae; phylum Streptophyta; class Magnoliopsida; order Asterales; family Campanulaceae; genus Codonopsis; species Codonopsis lanceolata. The sequence continues at coordinate 99,369,601 of CM028384.1, read as the reverse complement.
CTGCCCTCCAGACATGCGACGCACTGGAGCCAAAAATCCATGAACATTCCGATACTTTGCTGTAGTGAATTGAGCCCATAAGCTTTGCCCTTGAAGAACACTCCAAGCCAATTTAGCATGAAGAGTGTCTCGAATCTGCACCAAGGACCGGAAACCCAAACCACCCTCCTCCAATGGCCTACATAAATCAGCCCATGCAACCCAATGAATACGATGATTGTCCCCTTGACCCCATAAAAAGTTAGCCATGGCTGATTCAATCCGACGAAGGACACCCGTTGACACTTTGAGGGCTGCAAGCGCATATACAGGAATACTACTAAGAACCGATTTAATAAGAATTATTTTACCCCCAAACGATAGAAGATGAGATTTGTAGCCATCAATTCTCCTTCTAATTCTATTTTCCAGCTGCTCGAAGTAGTGACGTTTAACACGGCCTTGAAAAAGAGGAAGACCAAGATAAGTCATCGGAAAGGAGCGATGCACACAGCCAGTCCAATTAGCAATACAATGCACCTTACGACGGGAACAATGGGAAGAGATGTAAAAGCCACTTTTCTGGAGATTAATTAACTGACCTGAAGATCTCTCATATTGGGAAAGAATATTCTTAAGAGAAAGAATAGACTTCTTCCCAGCATTACTGAAAATAATCATGTCATCGGCATATAGAAGATGAAAGATGATCATATTCCCCCGGCCATGTCTATATGGCTCAATCAACCCCATCTCAAAGCCTCTTTTAATAGCACGCGACAGGATATCTTGAGCTATGATAAATAAAAGAGGTGACAAAGGATCCCCCTGACGAACACCACGAGAAGAATTGAAAAAACCGTGACTTGAGCCATTAATCCTCACAGAGTACCATACATTACTAAGGAGATGCTCAAATAACATGCACACTTGAGAATTAAATCCAAAGGTGCCGGAGGGCTTTTAAAATGAAAGGCCATTCCATTCGTCATAAGCCTTCGACATATCTAATTTGAAGGCAATATTCCCTCCAAAAACCTTGCTGTTGATCTTATTAATAAGCTCATGTGCCAAAGCTATATTTTCTTGAATGGTACGCCCCTTGACAAAGCCTGACTGTTCCAAAGAGATGATTCTAGGAAGAATTCCACCCATCCTGCTAGCCATTATCTTTGAAATAATTTTGCAAGAAAAATTACAAAGACTAATAGGCCGGAGATCATTGAAGGAACTAGGATTGGTAATTTTTGGAATAAGAACCAAAACAGTGGACGAAATGCCGCGATGAAGAATATTGCCCTGGAAAAATTCTTGAACTGCTGCAACAACATCATTCTTAATAATATTCCAACAAGCTCGAAAAAATGTCTGTGAAGCCATCGGGACCCGAGCACTATCTCGCATTAAGCCCCTTAACAGCCTCCCATATTTCATCTAGCGAGGGAATAGCAGCCAGAGCATTATTATCATCTTCCCCTATCAAAGTCGGAACTTCAGAAAATAACTCCTCTTCCATACATGGATTAGAGGTGGAGAACAAAGATGCATAGTGATTTACAGCCATGTTGCCCAGTGTAATATCATCCGAGACCCAAGTACCATCGGTAGATTTAATACGAATGGTATTCCATGCTGCTCTATCCCGAAGAGTAGCGTGGAAAAAAGCCGAATTACGATCCCCGTCCCTGAGCCAATTAACACGAGCCTTCTGCTGGATCAATTCCTCATCCCATTTAATAGCCTGCTCAAGATCCATTCGATTGCGATCCAGTAATTCTGCCACATTCTCATCCCATCCTTGCTGAAGCTGAAAATCCAATCTAAGAATGTTATCTTGATAAGCTATAATTTTCTTCTGTATATGCCCAAAAACCGACCAATTCCAGTCTTTAAGAGCTTTACGAAGCATGTTCAGCTTCCTATGTAGGATGTCCATAGCCGTGCCATAACAATCTCTATCCCAAATTGACTTAACAAAATTAGAGAACTCAGTGTGATCTGTCCACATTCGCTGGAATCGAAAAACTCCTTTAGGTTTCTGAATGAGTTGGAAATCAATTACAAGAGGAGAGTGATCTGATTTAAACCGGCTCAAATGAGTAACCCTTATTGGAGGGAAAGAAGCTTTATACAAACCATTACTTAGGACACGGTCCAAACGCTCCCATTCTCGCCTCGCCTCCGATGACCATTGCACCATGTGTAGATTGAACCTTCGTAACCAACATCTGTCCACCCCACAAGCATACAATTATTGAAATCTTCCATACTACCAAAATCAAAGCCTGAACCTCCAAGTTTTTCTGCCGACTGAGAAATTGTATTGAAATCGCCTCCTATGAACCAAGGAGAATTAATGCTATTAGAAAAATCCACCAAATCTTGCCAAAGCATTTGACGTTCCCCACGCGTGCACTTCGCATAAACAAACGAAGCCACCGTCGACATATTATTGAAACCAGAAATTCGGACAGAAACTTGTTGATTAGTAGCACCAAGATAATCAACCTGAATACTATCATTCCAAAGGAGCCATACATGTGTATTAGTAGGTTCATACTGCATGCTATTGGGAAAATGAAGCTTCCTAGCTATTTTATCAATACGATTTCCAGCAATTTTAGGCTCAAGAAGAACAACCAAAAAGGGTTTATGTTGAAAGACTAGTTTTTGCAAATAAGAGATGGTCTTCTTATTGCCTACCCCGCGCACATTCCATAGAAGAATCGTCATAAAAAAAATTAAAATGAGGATGTCTGGGCCTTAGTATTGGCTCGAGTATTACGCTTCTTACCCTTAGAAGATTTTGCTTTAGATTTTGATAATCGATCTTACCTTTGTTCCTTGTAGTTCTCCTACCATGAACATCACCAATTACCTGGGAAGTAGGATGAACTTTTTGGATTTTGTTGGGAATATCCTTGCTACGATCAGTAGCACTCTCTTGTTCAGAATTTGGATCGGACAAAAATTCCTGGACTGGGGGAACTGATGACTCATTCGATGATGCATCATCGGATGCATTATTGACTAGTGTTTCAACAAAATCTAGGATTTTCGATTCAGTTCCGAGATTTGATCTAGAGGTAGTAGGATTTGAAGTTTCAGGTTCTGGAACAGAGGTTTCAAGTTCTTTTGTTGATGGAGCTGGTGTAATGCCATCAAATAAATCGGTAAGATCATCTTCAATAGTTTTTGTGGCTAAGATCAATGAGATCATCAAAAACAATATTCATTGATTCCATAATAGTCATGGTTCCAAGATTAAAAACCCTATAACCACGACTATTAGGTGAGTATACCATGAACACACATTTATCACTTTTAGAATCAAACTTAGAAAGATGATCCCTGTCATTTAGTAAATAACACATAGCCAAACACATGGAAATGTTTCACACTGGGTTTTCTATCATTCAAGATCTCATAAGGTGTCTTGGTGCAACATGGCCTCAAGTAGACACGGTTACCAACATGACAAGCAGTGTTCAAAGCTTCGGTAAAAACGTTTTGAAAGATTTTTAGAACTCAATAGGAGTCGTGCCATCTCTTGCAGTGTGCGATTCTTTATTTCTGCCACTCCATTTTGTTGTGAAGTTTTGGGAGCAGAAAACTCACGAGTAATCCCCTTTGAATCACAATAAGTTGAAAAAAAAATATTTTCATATTTCGTGCCATGATCTGATCTAATCCGTTTAAGTTTTAGACCATACAATTTCATAACACTATAGCTCTCAAAACGAGTAAATATGGCGGGTTTGCCCGCGGGTCTGGAAAGCCCGCAAACTTAACGGTCCTTGAATCTCTTGGTCCAATCCGTACCGCGTAGGGCCGCGGGCAAGACGGGCATGCCCGTCAAAAATGATTAAATGATTAAATAAATTAAGATAAACGTACAAAATCAAATTGATAAAATAAATCTTTCTGCCGAATGCAGTACACTTGCAAATGATGAAATGAACCACTAACAGAAAGAGAAATAAATTAAGACATTGGGCTTGGAATCTGGTTGGGAGCCATTATTGAAATGTTCTAAATCAAGAACCACATTAATTGATGATGAGGACTAGTTCTTCTTTGAGAAACTTCAAATACTCCTAGTGCTAGTGAGAGAGCGACAACTAATATTTGAGAGAAACAATTTTAGATCGGCGCCGGTGCGATAAGATGAGAGAGAGAGAGAGAGAGGCGATGACTATAACTCTGTAAGTGTCGAGTATGGAATAGGCAAGCAGCAAAGTCGTGGTTGATGGCCAATGGGAGAAGACCAACTGCAGATCGAGAAAGCTGATGAAGGAACGAGGGTGAAGAGAGATAGAGGAAGAGATGGTGTCGTGTGTAAGATATGATTTGGGGTGTGGGATGTGGGATGTGTTGTGTACGGCTGTAAGTCTGTAAACAAAAAGATAGGGTTTTCCTATCTTCAAGTCTCTTTAAATAATATACATGGCCCTGATCATTGCCACTTGTTAAAAACCAATGATGATTAATCAAATAGTAGGTTTCCCACTGCTCATCCGCCCCGCCCCGCCCAAGCTTGTATGGTCCTTTGCCCGTTAAGCCCGCTTCCAAACAGTTTTATATTACATTAGCCCAACTCGCCCCTTTTAGGTGGCGGGGAGGGCATGCTCGTGGGATTTAGCTCATTTTGACAGCTCTACATAACATGGAGATACCAACGCTTGAAGGCTTTAAAGGTATAAGGTTTTTCCCTAAAAACGAATACCCAAGTATATCTAGAAAAATCATCAACACACACACACACACACACACAAATGAATACCTATTTCTTCCTACACTCTCCACTTCAATAGGACCCATAAGGTCGGCATGAATCATTTCAAGACACCTAGTGGAGACACAATGTTAAATTCTAGGATGGGAAACCCCAGTTAGTTTTTCTTATTGACACGGACCAGATATACTAATGTTCTTAGTGTTCAAACGAGGCAGTCCTCTAATAGACTCAAATCTCACAAGTTCCTCAAGTTTTCTATAGATAACATGTCCCAACTTTTGGTTCCATAACTGAGTTTCATCAATATTAGCATTATGGCAATCAAGAACATAATTAACCATATAACAATTATCAGATGACCTTGTACCTGTAAGAACACACTTGTTGGATAAATCATATACCTCACACAAATCTTTATTGAGCTCTACTTGAAGATTGTCGTCACACAACTGACTTATCCTAATCAAATTAGCCTTAAGCCCTTTAACATGATAATCATTGTTGAGCCTGGGCAAACCGTCAACAGCCAATGTTCTTTTTCCTACTATTCTACGTTTTGCACCTCCACCATAGGTGACCTTACCTTTATTGCACACTAAGTAGTTGGTTAGGTTTTCTTTGAACCTGTCATGTGGCATGAACACCCACTATCAAACTACCAAGAACTTGCGATATGAGATTTCAAATAAGTAAATGTAACATGATAGTTTATATCAACTTTTGAAACCCACACTTTTATGAAAAAAACGTTGCACATGAGGTTTTGGTTGCTTTGGTGCAGGAGTTTCCTGATGAGCTACTTGATGAGGTACCCAATGATGCACCATATGGTACCTCATCCGATTCTAGACAGCAAAGGGAATGTTATTTCCAACATCGTTTTCAACACGATTAGCCTTTCTTTTGCAGTAAAAAGGCTTGATAGGACATGCTTCATGATAATAATGACATACATACATTCTCTTCCTTGGTTTGGAATGCTTCACAACCCCATCATAAGAGGATTCTCCCCCTTCTTTGGCAAACATAATGGGTTTGAAGCCTAATCCAATTATGTCCTCCTGACCTACCCTTAACGATTCATCAAGATTGAACTTACCTGTGTTTCATTTTGTCATTGTACCATTGACCTTGTCATGATCAAGGCAAAGATGTTCAATCTCATTATCTTTCTTTGTGAGCAGTACCTTCAACCTGATGTGATTCGTCCCTCGAGAAAAGTCCTTAAACCAAGGAACCGCATTGACTTGGAGTTCGAGGCTTGGAAGTATAAGGATCAAGGCTTTGAAGACTTCAAGGAGGATGAGCCATGTTCAAGCATTCATCAAGAAGGGCTAAGAGTCCAAGTGCACAAGACACCAAGGAAAGCCCAAGTACACAAGACACTAAGGAAGGCCAAAGGAAGGAAGACAAGAGTGCTTTGCAAGCAAGCAAGCAAGTAATGCCGCCCCACCCTTGTTTAGCGATTCGGCCGCCCCCTTCTTTCCTTTAGAGTTAGGGTTTTCTAAAATCCTATTTGTTAAGGATTTTTATCTAGTTTCCTTATTTGATTAAATTAGGTCAAAGTGTTTAGACCTTTGCCTTTTATTCTAGGTTTAGGATTCACAACCCATATAAATAAGGGTTATGACTTATTGTTTTTGGTTACACAACTTTGATTATTGAATTTAGTTTTTGAGAGTTTTCAAAACCTCCTTGTTCTTTTTAGGACTTGTGATTATTTGATGAGAGACTAAGTAATCGAATCTGATCTTATCAATATGATCTTCATCCCTATTGTGGCATTTATCCTTATACTGAGGGTTGTGGTCGTCTCAAGTGTTGTTTCAAGGTCAAATATACCAAGGAGTGTGTTTGGATTATTCCATCAAGTCAAGGTGTCATCTTCCATAATCGACATTGACGTGATTCGCTTCTCTAACCGCGTGTGCTACGATTCATGTTCACGAGTACGTGACTTGAATCATATCATTTGGTATCAGAGCTATGTTTCATTTCCACAATCTATCTTACTTTAAATTGTTCTTATTTTGATTATCTACTTGTTTTTCTTCTCCCTTCAAACTAGGATCATAAATTTTAGTTTGTTCTTTATTTAAAATAGTTTTTTTGTTTGTTATTTCAAACCCTAAACTTCTAGGGTTAAAGAAAAACAATTGCTGCTGTTATTTATTATTTCAAATTGCCTGTTTTTTTTATATAAAAAAAATGTTGTTGTTGCCTTAAGAAATTCAACCAAGCAAGTACATAGAAAAAAAAAAAAAGAATGTGTTTCGGTCTATGCAGAAGGAGTTTGAATTTTTTTAAAAAGAGAGAGAAAAAAGATTGATTTTTACCCAAAAGAATTAGAGGTTAGATTATCGAAAAAAAGTGATTCAAATCCATTTGAGCTTTGAACCGAAAAGCTTGGAAGTGAAATATGAAATTGTTATTGAAACTTGGTATTGTTTGCTACATATCTTTCATCTAGATTCAAAAATAAAAATATAATTTTCCTTTACAAATAATTAATTGTTGAGCCTTTCATTCTTGAAACTCCACTCTTAGTTTTGTTTTCTACAAGTAGATTCTTGTTGATTGAGTTTGGGTTTGTTTACTTTTATTAATCACCGAATTAATTGCCTAATTCTTTTAGAACTTGGAGGAATTGAAGGTGAGAGAGTGTAGCCAAACACGAGAGGAGTGATATTAATTGAGTGATACACGTAAGAGAGTGTGAAAGATATTTTATTTCTAACAATTTCTTGCAGGTACACCATGTCTAATACAAGTGAGAATGGTGTTCCTAATTTTGATATGAGGGTTTATATGGAAGCTTTGGTGAAAGATTTGAACAAAACCATGAGGGATAAAAATGAGGATCTAATGGAAGAGATTGGGAAGATTTGTAGTGAAAGTAAGGAAAGATCAAGTGAAGGAGGTAATAAACCTAATGACTTGCCATGTCGTAGACTAGATGAAGAATTTGATGTTGATTGGGAGGCGGAGAATAGATGTGAGTATAGGTATAGGCCGAGGGAGGAAGAGGGTCTTAAAAACATTAAAATCACTGTACCACTTTTTGTTGGTAAGAATCACCCGAGGCTTATTTAGAGTGGGAGATGAAACTAGAGAGTATTTTTGGTTTGCATGAATTCACCGACTTAAAAAAGGTCCAATTGGCTACCATAGAATTCACAGACTGTGCCGCCGTTTGGTGGGAAAACTTGAGGGTGCATATTCAGTGATTGGGGTTGCCCCCAAATTTCTACATGGGAGGGAATGAAGAGAGTGTTGGGACAGATTTATCCCTAGTTATAATAGGGATTTACATGACATAATTCAATTCATTTAGACAAGGTAGTAAGAGTGTGGAGGAGTTTCACAAGGAGTTTGAGATTTGTAAGATTAGGGCGGGTTTAGAGGAATCTAATGAGGTTGCCATGTTGAGATTCTTGAGGGGACTTAGATCGAAAATTGCCGATCAAGTGGAGATGCACCTATACATGGATGTTGATGAGTTGTTACAAGTGGCTATTAAAGGAGAACAACAACAAAAGAGAAAGAGTGATAGTATAGGAGTGAGTGGAGTAAACAATTGGAAATCTAATTATGGGAAAAAAATGACAAGAGATTTGACAAACCTAAAGTGGAGCCACCTACGACCGCCACCACCACACCCCCCATTAGTAAGGGTGTAGATCCTTAACCCAACACCAAGAAGACTCAATGCTTTAAATGTAACGGATATGGACACTATGCTAGAGAGTGTGTTAATAAAAGAGTTATGACCATCTTGGGCAATGGGGATATAGAGTGCGAAGATGAGGAAGAGGCAAATACAGATATACCACCATTAAAGGAGATTGATCATAATGACGATGAGGTTGAGGATGGACACCTTGCTTTTGTTGCTCGCCGTATGTTGAACCTACATGTGAAAGAAGAGGAGGAAATTCAAAGAGAACACATTTTTCACACCAAGTGTAGAGTCAAGGGACAAGTCTGTAGCATGATCATCGATGGAGGAAGTTGCACTAATGAAGCTAGTGTGACTATGGTGGAGAGACTTGGGTTACCTACTATCAAGCATCCCAAACCGTATAAGCTTCAATAGCTTAATGACATAGGGGAATTAAAGGTGAACAAGCAAGCTCTTATTAGCTTCAAGGTTGGAAAGTATGAGGACAAGATTATGTGTGATGTGGTTTCTATGCATGCTACTCATATCTTGCTTGGGAGACCATGGCAATTCGATAGGCGCATGACTCATGATGGGTACGCTTATAAATACTCATTCGTTTTCAAGCAACTAAACATAACACTTGTACCACTAACACCAAGGAAAGTGTATGAGGATCAATTGAGGGTGATAAAAGAGAGAAGGGATAGTGAGGAAAAGAATATAAAGAAGCCCTATGAAAAGGAGAGTTTGAGAGAACAATTGAGCGAGAGGTTGGCTAAAAAATGAGTGAAAAAGGTGTGATAACCGAGCAAAAGGAGAGATGTGTGGAAGAAAAATATAAAGGAGAAAAGAGAGAGAAAAAAGAGATAAGTTTATTAGCTAGACCATGTGAGGTTAAAAAAACAATGATTTTAAATGAGCCAATGATTTTGCCTGGGTGCAATGAGACGGTTTTGAATACTATTAACTTTAATAATGAATTGTCAAGTGCAATTGTCTCTCTTCCACTGGTTTGTCATGGAGTGCTTCCTAAATTAACCAAGGAAGTTGTGAGATTCAAATGGGGATACCAACCAGGTAAGGAGATTGTTGTATTTCCTATACATTCCCCAAGGTATGATCTTACTTCTTCCTATGATACTAAGTTGTGTGGTGATAAGCATTATGAGTTGATGCATGTTGGTTGCCATGACATTGATACGAGACTCAAACTTTGTGGAGATATTGATGTTGGTAATTTGATTGTTCACGTGGGTACCTTATTCATGTGAAAGCTTGTTACGCCACTTGCATGTTTAAAAAGTTTGAATTGTAAAACTTGGTTAGTCATCATGGATTTAGTGATTGGGTAAAATTTGGTAAAAATATTGGTAGCCGAATAAACTTGACAGTGCATGTTCCTAGTCATTCATATGTCGATCCATTCATCGATTGTGTGTCAAAAGTTGACTTGCTAGGACTGAATTATGCATTGGAAAGTTCTAAGTTTCATCAAGATATGGATCAAAATTCCAATTGGAGGTGCTTTGAGTTGAATACTCAAAGAGATGACTTCTTTCATAATATTGAGCAAATTTCGTATGGTGGTAAATTGTTACATAACCAATTGTGTGCTAACAATGTTGTTCATGTGGTAGTCCATAGTTTTGTTGTGTTTCTTATATAGTTAAAGAATGAAATCTTGATGGAGTACCAGAGTGCACCAATGGAAAGTCAAAGTAGAATGGTCTTTGATCCCGGTGATTGGAGATGCATGAACTTGCATGGAATGGTTTGCAAACATGGAGATTTTGAGAAATCAACGACATGAAATCACATGGTAAGCATAATTTTAGAGAATATATCTTGGTTCCTAAATCGTGTCTATGTGATGTAGGTACAAATTTTAGGACAAATCTTTTTTGAGAAGGAGTATGATGTGATTCGTCCCACGAGTAAAGTCCTTAAACCAAGGAAGCGCTTTGACTTGGAGTTCGAGGCATGGAAGCATAAGGATCGATGCTTTGAAGACTTCAAGGAAGATGGGCCATGTTCAAGCATTCATCAAGAAGGGCTAAGAGTCCAAGTGCACAAGACACCAAGGAAGGCCCAATGAAGGAAGACAAGAATGCCTTGCAAGCAAGAAAGCAATGCCGCCCCACCCTTGTTTAGGGGTTCGGCCTCCCCCCTTTCCTTTAGAGTTAGGGTTTTCTAAAATCCTAGTTGTTAAGGATTGTTATCTAGTTTCATTGTTTGATTAAATTAGTTCAAAGTGTTTAGACCTTTGCCTTTTATTGTAGGTTTAGGATTCACAATCCATATAAATAAGGGTTGTGGCTTATTGTTTTTGGTTACACAACTTTGATTATTGAATTTAGTTTTTGAGAGTTTTCAAAACCTCCTTGTTCTTTTTAGGACTAGTGATTATTTGGTGAGAGTCTAAGTAATCGAATCCGAACTTATCAATAGGATCTTCATCCCTATTGTGGCATTCATCCTTATAACCGAGGGTTGTGGTCATCTCAAGCGTTGTTTCGAGGTCAAATATACCAAGGAGTGTGTTTGGATTGTTCCATCAAGTCAAGGTGTTATCTTCCATAATCGATATTGATGTTCTTCACTTCTCTTGTCACATGTGCTACGATTCGTGTTCACGAATACGTGACTTGAATCATATCTCTTTGGATTCCTTGTGATCATTTACCTGTCTAACCATGAAACGAGTTTGTGTATCCATTTCATTCATATGAGAACACTGTTTTTGCCAATCTACATACAACACCTTGTAATCTTCAACCACATTAATTTCTTCATAACCTGATTCACCATGGCGTGGACCTTCAGTGTCATAAGCTACAAAAGAGATGTAACACTGAAAATCTAGTAGGCTGTCCAATGATGATGTATCCAATGAAGCATCATTGCATGTCTCATCAAAAAACAACGGACCAGGTTTTCTATTATAAAAGCATTTTTCTCTTCAAGAACAGATAATGTAGTCAGATTCCCTACATATTTTTCTTCATCGCTATCACTAACTTGGGCAACAAAACTCAATCCCTTTTTGCGCAAGGTATTTGCATATTGATTTGTATAATGGCCATAACCTGAACTGAACATGCACAACATTGTATGGAATCAAGATTTTTAATTTGTGATTTAAAAGAAGATTTAGAGTATTTGGAACCAGAAGAATCTTGGGATTTTCTTGAGTTGTCTTTTTGAAAAGTTTTGTTTGATTCAATGCCATAAGGATTTTGAAAACTAGAGTCATTTTTGGTTTGACTTTTGTTTCTAAGAAAATTATTGAATCTTTTTGAGATTAAAGCAATTGATTCTTTTCCAAGATCAGGATTTTCAATATCCTTAGAAAACTCAAGTAACTCATTAGAAGACTCGGACAAGACAAGCAACACACCACTTTTATCAACACTAGAACCAACAATGTTTTTTTCCCTTTGTTTTTGTTATGCTGAGCAAGATTAAGCTCAAAAGTTTGAAAAATTCCATAAGAAAACATATATACAAGGCATTTAATCAGTTAAAACAATCGTGCAAATTACCTAGAGTGCAGAATGCTCAGGCACTTAATTCAGAATGTGGTCACAGATTCACATGCTCAGGTACCTTACAAGGTTGGTAAGAATTATCCCTTCAATTTTAGGGAATTGGTGTTTAGCAAGGTGTCTTCCTTTGCTAGTCCTGAATCAAAGTCTTGAGCTATTCCCTACCCTCATTTGATCTACAGTATGTGTGTGGCTTAGGGTGTGGAGGCTCTTAAGCATGAAAGGGTCACTCCTTCATATATTCCACATTTTATAAGCACGAAGATTCTTCATGGCAATTGGGTTGTGGATCTTTCTCTTGTAAATCTGCAGGCTCTAGTTTCTCCTTCAGTTCAGACTTCTCCTTCTCCAGCTCCAGGTCCCGCTTCTCCAAATGTGCTACCCAATGCATCGGGTTGCTCATCGTTCTTTTTAGTGGCAGGAGGGCTCACAGCTCCAATGTCTGTTCTGTTCGTCCAGTCTATGCTACCCCTTATCGATCAGCAGATTGCATCTCTTCAGTTTTTGCGTGATCGACTTCAGGCTTGGATGTCTACACCTGCCGCCTCTTTTGCTCAAAAAGGGGGAGTAGATTTGTTTGCCAATGATACATCATTGGATGACAACAATTCATGGGGAGATGCAGTTTAAACAGCTTGATATTGTTTTTGTGGTGGCTGACTAATATTTTTGTGGTGGTTATTTTGGACATGTTGTTATGTTGGATTTAATTGTGGTGGATATTTGTTTCTTTAAACTGGTTTTGATAATTTATTTTATCTTTGATTTTTCATGGATATTATAACTTGTTATATTCAGGGGAAGTTTATCACAGGCACTTATGGTATTTGCTTTGACTAAAAAGGCAACAACAAAGAGGGAGATTGTTGGGGTAAAGTTCTCTTTGATTATTTTTCCCTCTTCTTTGCCGTGTCCTAAGTTTTAGGACATATGTTGTTTTTGCCTTTATAGGTAACTAGTTTTTTTAACCCGTGCGTTAAACGCACGTCAATTAAATCGTACATAAACAAAATTAAGAGGATAAAAAATCTTAAAAGATAAAATAAGAAAAGTCGGTTTATTAAGAATTACACATAAGTAATCATTATAGATTCTAAAAAAATTCTTTATACACAACATTTGTTATCTTATTAATTGGTTTTTCATTTTCACCGCATATCAATATCTAGTTTCTTCAAAAAGAGACCTACAACTACGCATAATTATTGTTGGTATCACATATGATACCAACAATGGTAATTGTCTTATTTGGAACATGAAAGACAATTTTACTTCGGATGAAGTTAAAGAAAATTTTAGGATAAAAACATTTTCTCCAACATTGCTTCCTTTCAAAAAAATTATTTCAATAATATGATCCCCAAGATTTATAGCGATTAGTCTTGTTCCATTACACAACCCTGCAGCATGATCAATATTTTTTAATAGCATTACTGGAACACCAATTTTAAGCGTCAATTCATAACCTGACAACCCTGAACACTTTATACTATTCAAAAACACTGTAAAATGAATGTCTTCGAACAAACTTAAAATTTTTCCGCCCTACAAATAAAATCTAAATTCAAGTAAGTTATTCATTTTGAATGATTACTTTTATTAAATTTTATTGTATTTTATGAATAAATAAATTTCTGATAGGAAAACAAGCTAAAATAAAAAAATAATGAAATAATTTTAGTAACCTCAGTTTAAATTGTTTTTGTTTTATTGATTTCGTAACTATTATTTTTTTTCTATCAAATATTTTTATTTTACTAACATATTTTTGTTTTACTTTTTTTATAAGAATTTTTTTTAAAAACTTTTGTTCCGTAAATTATTTTATTTTACTAACCTCCGCATTAAATTATTTTTGTTTTGTTGATTCTGTAACTTATATTTTTATAGTGACATGTTCCATAAATTATTTTTATTTTACTAACCTCTTATATTTTTGACTCTGGAACTATTATTTTTGTTTTAGTTACTATTTTTTTAAAGAGAAAAAATATTTAAACATAATTAAAAGAGATGAGATGGTGGTCAGGTGGTGATGATAGAGAAAATATGGAGAAGATAAGAGAGAAAAAGAGAGAGAAATAGAAATACAACCAGAAGAGAGAAGATAGAAGAGAGAAATAGTAGAATGATAACTCAAAAGTCAAAATTTCAAAAGTGTGATTTTGGAAGGATAAATATACCCTTGCCATTATATATATATATATATATATATATATATATATATATATATATATATATATATATATATATATATATATATATGTATGTATATATATATATATATATATATATATATATATATATATATATATATATATATATATATATATATATATATATAGATTTTTCTTGGAAGCTTGGTTATTTCCTTTTTTAAAGAACTCATGTCTTTCATACGCATCTATTGAGTACTTTTATAGCTTAGAAATAACAATTTCACGAGGCTTTTGGCTACTAATATGTGTTTTTGAGTTTTATTATGAGTTTCAGGGTTTTAGGTGAAATTATGGGATTTACAAGGCCTTTAATGAAGATTTCAAGGAAGGGTGCAAAGTGCAAACATTGGAAAGCTGATTGAATTAAATAAGGAAACCCCTTGCGGACGCAAGGATAGGAGACCTTGCCAGTGCAAGGTCTCCAGTGTGTCAGCATATCCGGAGCAAAGGCCTTGCGGCCGCATGACAAGGGAACCTTGCCCCCGCAAGCCTTTCCGAAATCCTGAACGGCAGTTTAACCCTAATTGTATCTCCTTCCCCCGAACAGCCTGGTATAAATACAAGCCTTGTAGCCAAAAGCCAGAGGAAGGTTTCTACACCGATTCTAGTTTGTAAAACTTAGTTGTTAGTATTTGTAATTATAGTTCGAAGATCGTTCATGTATTCTTTCATTCCAATGATCTGTTCATCTTCAAGGATGAACTAACGGCTCATTAATCTAGGAATTGGGAGGTAACTTATATCGAATCTATTGCTCAATATATATTTTTATTCAATCAAATCTTGTTGATCACAATGATTATTAATCTCTTTACTGTCTAGCTGTTGATTATTGGAATATGCTTCTTGATAATTTAATTATCACCTTGCATATTCTATATATGTTGATTTGCTTGCCCCCATTACAAGTGAATCATCACAAGTGGCTAAAAGGTCTGTGTATCGGTTAGTGTGGCAACTTGTATGATTTCACATAGGTCTTAGATTAGGTGTGACCTGATCTAGTCCTACCTCCCTATATGATGATCAAAACAGACTTGCTCTCAGATTAGGTCTTAGATTAGGTGCACTTCAGAATGCACTCAGCACCGGCAGATATGCTACAAGTTATAATGCTCTCACAGGTAGACATCAGTTCTCCTAATCGGAAGACTTGTTTCCACTGGCTCGAAGCATTCCACCGGCAGACTTTAAAATCTGCACGTACTACAGGGAAAAGTCAGAGAAGCTGCTTAAATCAAGATAAATATGTCCGTGTCTCAGAAAGCCTGACATACTCAAAGCTGCAAGACTTTCTCTCACTCAAGTAGTCTGTTAAAGTCAAAAAGCAATTACTTTATTGAACAGACCACCTGACAGTGCAACAGACATCATGTGGCGACCCGACCCGGGCCCGAGGTGGAACCGAGGGTCGGACCGCCCAAATAAGGGGGAGACAAGTGAACAATAACATGCAAGGACTCATTTTAAGAAAACGACGTGACGCAACATTAGAGACGTAGCACGCCTCGGCCTTAAAAGACCGGTATTTTTAAAACTTTTCAAACCTGATAAAACAGTTAAGCAATTAAACCAAGTCATCGGCGACACTACATGCCGGAACCCAAGCTAACAGTTAATGGACAGGAATTAGATAAGAGCTAATAGTATGCTCAGCGGAAGACTTATACGTAGTGAACTATTATACATGATAACCAAAACTCGGCTTACACAATGCCGGCATAAAGGGGTTATAAGTACTACAAGAGTTAAACTACAAGTAGCTAATAGAAGCAACAAGATCAAGTTCTATACAAATTCCCAAGCATAGTCTAATTGACTTGCTTTAACCCATCGTCCTTGCAAAATAACAAAAGAAAGGAAGAGGACATCTAAACCACCTCTTCAACTTCAACGTCGGACCAAAAGAGAAGCAAAGCACGAACACCGCAAGCCTCAACGGGAAGGACCTGTCTTGCTAGGATCTAAAGCAGTAAAGGGGAATGGGTAAGTCATAAAGACTTGTAAGCTATCAATCATGCATGTCATGGCAATATGCAACATACAAGGCAAGATATAGTCACATAAGCATAGAGATCATATATCCAAGATGCACATTGTTTCACATAGGTGCTCGAAATTAAATCACATAGGATAAGGATATATGGAGAGCCGGGCCGCTACGTAGTTCCTGCATACAAGCGTTATCTGGAGTGTGCATGTGTCGGATGTGTAAGTACATCGACCTTCCGAGGGAATGCCCGGGATAGACACCAATGATGCTCGTATTGATTACAGCAAGGGAGCTACTTCCCCACTGTGGCCACAGTGGAGGCGTGTGTGAACAAGGACAGGATGCCAGCTGGACTCATGCAATGCCAAGTAGTGTCTACTTAACAAATTCTCAAGTAGGGAACGAGGTCGACAAGAGCGATCTCGTTCATGACAAGTAAATATTCTCATCAATAATCAAGCAGGATTGAGTTCGACAAGAGCGAACTCAACATGTCAAATAGGTATTCTATTATATGACATCAAGAATCAAGCAAGGTAATCAATCCAAATCTCAAGAGTCTAGAATTATCATCAATAATCAAGCAGGAATGAGTTCGACAAGAGCGAACACAACATGTCAAATAGGTATTCTATTATATGACATCAAGAATCAAGCAAGGTAATCAATCCAAATCTCAAGAGTCTAGAATTATCATTCTTAGAGGAACGTGTAAGAACGTCGTAGGGATTGATCATTGAGCCGGTATTGTTCAATGGCTCACTAAATTTGACTCCGTTGAGTCGTCTCTAAAAATTCATCCAATAGAGTTTAAATGCTAAATGCAACATAAACCCTTTTCTAAGTTCTCGAATCAAGTAGACTAGGCCATTAATCCACTTAACAACCATAGTCAAGAATTATCATTAATTCAATATTTCATGGGAACTTTAGAATCATTATTTCAAAAGTTATCAAAAGCCAATGGTCCAAGAACATTAGTTATTCCTAGGAAGACATAGAACACATTTGATTCTAAGCATAGGACCCAATCAATAGGATGAACAATTCATAGCATGTGAAACCCTAGAAATCATCATCTCCAAGAGTTATCAAAAGTCATTAGTCCAAGAACAATAGTTGTTCCTAAGGAGGCATAGAACATATTTAATTCTAGGCATAGGACCCAAAACAACAAGATGAATATATCATTCAAAATCCTTACAAACTCAACTCATCTTCAAACATGGCATGAACAAGGTAGAATCATGGGAATCATGAGAAGAGGGGAACATGGTAAGTCTAGCATACATCCTAAGGGGAATCAATAGCTTACCTTTCACCAAGGAAGAAGATGGAAAGAGCACAAACCAATCGGTTGAGAATGATCAACTCTTCAAGCTCTACACTTTTGATGAAGGAGGCTTGAGCAATGGATGAAGGGATGATGGAGAACCAAGGAGGAAAGCTTCAAGAAGCCATGGAACTCTCAAGAACTCTCACTCTCACGTTTTTGGAAGAGACATCAGCTAATGAGGAGACTCAAGGCTGATTTGTGGCTTAAGAAGGGTCAACAAGTGAGTGGGACAAGTGTCAACATATTGTGGTAAGAAAATATCTGATTTTTGGCTTGTTAATGCTCACTAATGGATTCTTAATCCACTCTTAAAACATGTTAGAGATGTTAGGACATAATCAAGGAGGGTTAGGGAGGTTTAAGTGAGGTTTAGAAAAGGTTTGGATAGGGATTTGGGTGCCATAAGTCGTACAACAGCAAAACAGGGGAAAAATTCCGTAGGTAGCTCCCAGAAGTTGAGGCGGGCGCCTCACTAAAGTCCAGGCGGGCGCCTGAAATGCTGCAGCTAAGTTCATGACCATTTTTTGATAAGTTACTGGACAGTCAATCTTGTAAAATCGACCATAAATCGCTCACAACTCCAAATGAGGTGATTTTTGATTTTTCTGAAACTAGACTCATTAAATTATATTTTAGAATTTTAAATTACTCCATTTGGACTTATATTCATCAAGATATGGTTACAACAAAAATCAAGTACAGAAGTTGTTTTTCTGAAAACTGAATTCTGGCACAGCCGTAAGTCAAGACCTAATTGAGGTACTTAGACACCTTGGAAAATTACCAAATTTTACAGAGAGTATCCTAACGTATGGAGGTAAAACATACTAAATTTTTAGAAAATTCTATTCAGTGGATTAGTACCAGAATTTTCCCGAAGTTTGCCCAAAACATGACTGGTCTGTGAAGGAGTAAATTGGTCATCTCATAACCAAAGGTAACAAGTCTATGAACAATGATTGTGCAAGAATGATAAATACTAGTACACTTGGTCTATAACTCAAATGAACTTCTCACAAGTTGAAAACACAAAGAATACAAGCAACGAAGGAAATCCCGAGAAACCCTAAGGCTCAAACGAAGCAATCGAATCGGCGATTCAACAAGTAAGCTTACATGATTCTAAACATGTTAAGAGCTTCATGAATGACTTAAGAATGTTTCTAAATCATATATATAGACTAGGTAAACATGCTCATAATCAACGAGAAATCATGAAGGCAAGCACACAATACACATGCAAGAATCCGGGGTGTTACACATCAGACCTACTCTTCAGAGATTTTTTCAACCTAGTCTGACAGACAACGAGTTCCAAGATCTACAAGACTAAATCTCCACTCCAAACAAGTCAAAGATCTTATGGACAAAGATCTATATCCGATAAGTCTTCAACCTCTACATCTCCAATGGATAGAAATCTTCGAGTCCTCATCTCTCAACGATCATATTGATTCTCGCCTATATAAACCCTCTCTCTTGCTTTAAAACAAGAGTGCGTCAAAGGAAGTAAGACGCAGTAACAGTGTAAGCTACATCTAAGATTATCAAACGATACATTGTGAGCAACGAGTAACTCAATCTACTCAAGAGCTTCATAGAAAAAGAAATCTTCAAAGAGATCGTCTTCACCAATGTATCTCTGATTTCTACAACAGATTGCAGTGAACTCATCCAGCTCTTAGCAAGACACCTTTAGTGGATTGCTAAGAAGAAAAGCTTGGAAAAGAGATGAGAGTGATCAGAAACTTCAATAGGCAGAGATCAAAATCTGGAGATTGATGTTAGACAATGTCTGAAGAAAATGAAGAGCTGTCTGTAGATATTGCATTCATATCTTCAGATTTATATCCCAATACAAATGCTGTTGATTGTGCAAATATCAATCATCATGGGAGGATGAGTGCTTTGCACTCAAATCGTTCAGATATATTTTTATATCTGAATGACCTTGAAAATCATCTTCTCATAACAGTTTCATGGTTTCGTCTCTTATTGGCCTTTGCAAGTTAATGATCCTTGAATGAATAATTAAGTAAGGATTGAGACTTAGGAAGACAAAGCCAAAAAATTGTACATAGATTATTTAGACTGATGTAATATGTAATTTATCTTTGAATAAATTCATATGTTCTTACTAATACTTTATCTCTCAGTCATTAAATATCTATGAGGTTTTTATAAATGATTTATCTCTAGAAAAATCCATTCTCTACTTGATCTCCTAACCTGCATTTGAAAGAAGTAATAAGTGTGCTGTTGTTCTGAACATATATTCGTGTACAGCCACTTAAAACTTCTCCAAATCATTGCCTCTTTATCTTCCGCTGCACAAATCTTTTATCAGGCTTTTGATTTGATTAAACAATTTATCGGCAGAGTTATTACTTCTGCTTTGAGTAAGTCTACCGATAGCCTCTACCGGCAGACATACTCAACTTGATAAATTATATTTGCCAACTAAACTAAGCTTTATGTATATCCAAAAGAAAAGTTTTTAAATTGGCATTATAGGCTATTCACCCCCTCCCTCTAGCCTATTTAAGCATTATTGTGGACCAACACAAGCTTTGAGAAAATGAATGGAATCGCAAGTAGTAAAGACCTAGAGGTGCGGATAAGTGCATGTCCATATGCATATGTGTACACTGGCTCACCATTATGATAAATTGACCTTATCGATGCACGAGAGTGATAAGTTAGGGTCATGTTCATATATATGTTTCTATGTGATAGATAGGAAATTCATATGCTCTTGTTCTTAAAACTATAGATTGGATGAATTATTTATGATGGAGACTGAATTATAATTTGACAATCTTTATGTAACACCCCGTATTCTTGCATGTGCATTGTATGCTTGTCTTCTTGTTTTCTTGTTGATTGTGAGCGAACTATATATGATTTAGAAACATTCAGATTTAATTGATTGTTTAATGCTTGTTTACTTTTATTATTGTTCGGTGTTGTTTGAGGGTGCTTGTTATGAGTTTTAAACTCATTTTTGTTGGGGTTTGAAACCCCTTGATTTGGCTATGTTTGGGGGTCTTTTAGAGTTTTGAGATACAAGTGAATCCACATTCCTAGATTTCCCTTTACCATAATATCTTCGTGTCCTAACATTAGTAACGTTTTATGATTTAAGAGAGCATTAGTGATCATTAAACCCACAAAAATCAGATTTTAAGAGACCACATTTAACACTTGTCCCACTCGTTAAATAGATTTTGACTCTCGGGATTTCTTTCTCTTGGCTTCTTGAATATCTCCATCTTCCTTGATTACTCATTTGATTTAATAAATCGTTTCCAAATTGGTTTCTTTCTTTGCTTTCTTTGGTGTAACTAGTAAGTTACCGCTTAGGAAACAAAGCCTTTAAATTTATATGTTATCTATCTTCTTGATTTAAAATATGGACTTGCTAGGAGCATGTATAGGATGATTTCTTGATAAGTATATTAAACTTCTTGTATTTATGGTTTTGAACTGTTAGAAACATGTATTGTATTTGTTTGAATTATTGTTATGTGAGAATGGCCTAAATTGAGCTTTATATGTTGTTATGTTATATGTGTTCTACCTCAATTGTAATGATGAACATGAATCTATTCTACAATAGTTGTAGAACTTATTTTAATTATGAACTTTTTTCTAGTTTTCTCCTAGCCACAACGAATGTTACTAATCTGAAGGTAAGGTGCACGTGGTATTTCATGTGTAGGGCATTTTGGACATTTTTTGGTAACGCTTTCTCTGCTTCTTCTCCAACAATGACCTCTTATATAAATTTTAAGTGAGATAAAACTCAAGAGAGATCTGAGAGATATAACTCAAGATCAGATAATCACACTCATGTGTCAAGGCCGCCATAAATAAGAACCCATAAAAAATTAAAGCTGCCACCAATGTTGAATGACCAACTTCACAACTCATTTTTCCCTCTCTCTTATACCACACAATACACAAGCATACACCATGAATTTCAAAACTCATATTTGAACCCATCAACAATGATGAGACACGACATGGTTCAATTTGTCTTCATCGTCCCTAGCTTCAATTTGTCGGCACTGTTGATATTGTTTATGATTTGATTGAAACAAATCCTCAATCTTAAACATTAATTATTTGCCACCATGTCTATCACTACGATTACCGGACGTGATATCCCAATCACCACATTTGACATGGAATATGAAAATGCTACAAAACTACGTTGAGGGCCAAAGTGGATTTGGTGGATAATTTAGGCGAAAATTGCATTTTGGACTAATTTTGATGGTGCAAAAATATGATTAGATCCTAAAATTACACACTAAATCTCACATTGCACCCCAGCCTACGAAGTGTCTTACTTTCATACCTTATTTTTTTATTTGTCCCACTTTTCCCCCTCCCGTCTATGGACATTTAAAATAGTAACAGAAAATGGTATGTGCATGTGACATGAAGATTATTTTGGTCATTTTGCTTGGGGTGCAAAATGAGATTTGGTTATAAGTTCATTATTTAGTTATCCATTTAGTATTTAAAATATGTTTGTAAATGAAAATAATAAATAATTGTTTCAATAATTCAAAAATAATTATATGGCCAAATTTCCATTTCCCCATAAAGTATCCACCAAATCGCATATTGCATCCCAACCTAAGGTTTGTTCTATAATGGTATCTAATGTAACATTTTTCCCCATTTTCCACTCTACCCGTGATGGATGTTAGAAAATTCACGTTAAATGACACATGATATTCCACGTGCGGGGCAAAAATATCATTTTCTTATCTGATTAAGGAGTAAATATATTAAAAGTAAAAAACCTAATGTAACACCCTCTTATTCTCTCTTCTTCTGGTGCAAGTTTTCATCTCTAGCTCTACTGTAATAGTCACCATCTCCAGCCCCACCATAGCAGCTGCCATCTTCAGCCCAAAACTTTCCTACTCCGATCAAGCCTGTCACAATTCTAGCTTCGTCCTCCTTCGATTCTCGCCAAACTCCATATCCGATCTCCCTCATTCTCTCCCCTGCAAAAGTCGCGCCTAAAGTATAAATCATAGGCTATAAAGTATATTAACTAAAAACCCTTGTAAAAATACGAGATTAAAATAAAAACCCATAACCCTTATCGACGAATTCATCAGAAGAAGAGACGGGCTTGGATGAATAGAAATGGTAAGGTTTTATTGAAATACTCTTCAACTGCACTGGAGAAAATTGGGCATACGATCGACACGTAAATGGTTTAAAACAAAGTATCAGAATCGAGAAGTGTTGAAGAAGCTTTGGCTCTAGATGATTTCAACATCTGATTAGCTGCCATAGCGATCAGGTTGGATTATTTAAAGAATTATGAGAGAGAAAATAAAGGTAAAGTCATGTAAGAGGATGAAGGGGGTGGGTGAGAAATTGATTGATTTCGGTGGTGGTTGGGTTTCACCGAAGAAGGTTGGTGGATCCAATTTCATACATGAAATTGGAGATGGAGACGGGTAACTATGGGTAATAGTTTTCATAACTTTCGATTACTTTGTTTTCATTATCAAGATAAGAAAATTGATAATGAAATGGAAATGCATATCTACTTTCTGGTTAAGAGAAAAATTTGGAGGGAGTGGACAAAACCTAGATCAGATTCTGTGTTAATTTTTATTTTGAGAGTGAAGATTTGAAAAAAAATTGTGGGTCTTTTTCCTATATTTCTTTTAATTTATATAATTTTTTTATAGAAAATTATAATTTATTTAAATTTTTATTAGGCTAAAATACATTTAGCACCCCAAAGTTTACACCAAATTCCTAATATTTCCCTTGAGTTAACGTCCCAAGGAAATGTAAAAAAAAATACCCCACACGTGGAAGACCACGTGTTATTTAATATGACTTTTCTAACAGATGTTGCGGTTATGGTGGAAAATAAGAAAAAAATTAACGTTAGATATTATTATGGGACAAACCTTAGGTTGGAGACCTTGAGGTGCACTATGTTGGTAGATACTCGGGGGGTGGGGAATTGTAATTTGGCATAATTATAAGGAAAATGCTATCTTTACAACTAATTATACTACTTTCCTTACAACTAAGTTTTGAAAAAATGCAAAGTTGTTTTGGATAAAGACATTTTCCCCTTTTTCAAGGCTTAGTTGTAAGGAAAGTTATAAATTTAGTTGCAAGGCTAATAATGTTGTATTTATAATTTTTCTCATATTTAAATTTAAAGTAAAATAAATGTATTACTCCTAAAAATGAAATTTAGAATTAATTTAATCTATTTTCTTATCCTTCACTTTCTTCCATAAAACCTATCATTTATAGACCCACCACCATTACCACCACTACCACCTCAAATAATATCATTAACCTAAAAACCCATTTTTTTTAATTTTAGTTTTTTTTTTCTAATTCCTTACTCCTTCCTTCAAAGTAATGCATTTGCAAAACTCATCAATTATAGATACACCACCACCACAACCTTAAATTTCACTTTTTACAAACCTAAATTAATTTTTTTGAATTTTCAAATTTTCAAATTGAAACCGAAACTCATGGATATTTGAAAATCTCACAATGATGTATTTCATTTAAACCATCACTGTCATCCCTATAATCGCCGTCACCACCAGGTCCACCACCCCTAACACCACCATCCTTATAGTCGTCAGCACCATCATCACCACCACCAAGAAATGCATTCACCTCACCTTGCCCAAATGGAGATATAGAATCTCTTTAACTTTTGATTAGTTGGACTTTTTTCTTCGAATGTTCTCATTTCTTAGTTCCTATCCACTTTCGGTGTCAAATTACTAAGCAAATGGAGTATTTAATTTTAAGGTGAGACTATTTGAAAGGATGACGGATGGTGACCGTCTCTTTCAATTAAAAGAGAGTTGCGGTTGTGGGGAACGTGCGCCCGCGCCCACCCGCGCCCTTGGATAGGGGTGCACGTACGTGCGGATGCGGGACACCACTGCTCTCGTTCCACCCTCCCTTGTTTAGGGGAAGACGAAATCAAAAGTGCGAGAGGAGTGCTGTCTATGATAGCGCGTTGGAATGCGCATCGGTTGCCTTAGTGGATTTTTAGTCCAATATGGGAACTTTGGGTTTCCCGCATCAAGTTATCCCTTTTTTAGGGGATACCAGGATATGGGAATGCATTACCCTTCCATTCCCATTTTCCCTTTTTTAGGGGAAAACGAAAAGTGCAAAAAAGGATATTGCGACGCCCCCACTATGGATTTTATTAAAAATAGCCTTATGGCCCGTTTCGGATCACTATGGGAGCTTTGGGTTTCTCGCATCAAGTTATCCCTTGTTTAGGGGATACCAGGATATGAGAATACATCATCCTTCCATTCCCATTCTCCCTTTTTTAGGGGAGAACGGAAAAGTGCAAAGAAGGAGTGTTGCGAGGCCCCACTGGATCTAAAAAGTTTTAGAGTCGTCATCTTTATTTTAAGGCAAAAATAAAGCAAAACCAGAAAAAAGGAAAACCAGAGATAAAAAGCGGGTTCGGAGGCTAAGTTACGAGTTGGGAAGGTGCTAGGCACCCAACTCGCCCTTTCGGTCTCAAGATAGTTTTTGGCTAAAGTATGCTTATTGTTATATTTTTTAGCAAATAAATAAAACATTAAAAGACAGGAAAAATAAAACAAATACATTCGTGGCTACATTATTTACGGACTTGTAGCCATTTCCTTACAATAATTACAAATGTACTTAAAAATATTTGGCCATTATAACGGTTTTTTTACATAATATTTCCTACTCTAATCCGAGCAGCACAACAACTTATATTGTCTACATTAAGCCGGATTTAAATAACAATTTTATAAATAATAAATAAACAAATGAATAAATAAATAAATAAAAAACGCCCTTAAAGGCTATTACCTTTTAGAGCGGGGTGTGCTTGCTCTGTCCTTCCCGGGAGAGGGAGACTTTTATTGCTGTTGCTAATGTGATTCGGGCAGAGTGACGTCTTATATATGGTAGTTTTTGGCTTACTCACTCGGGCAGAATGACGGCTTAGTTTCGGTGGTTTTGACCTTTTTGGTTGGGCGGAATAACAGCTTATTTAGGGTGATTTCAGCCTATTTACTCGGGTAGAGTAACGGCTTACTTTATGGTTTTTGGGCCGAGGAAATATGGTGGATACCTAACTAAAGGGCTAGGGATCACTTTAACCGGTTGGATTTGTGTTTTGGCGGAGTTTGGAAAGGGTTTTGAGGCTTTATGAGAGGGGATGGATCACTCGCTCACTGATCGGTCTTCGGCGTAAAAGTTACGCAGAGTAACTCTTCGTCGAAAACTTTCAGCGAAAATTCTTCTTCGAAATGGGGAGCCGGCACCTCTATTTATAGTTGGATCCGTGTTTCATCGGCTTGTACCGCGCGCTTGACATTTTGTACAATGCGTTAACGAAGCGGGCACTGTTGAAGACCTTGGCGCGGACAAAAAGCTCCTTGGGCGCGGCGCCAACTGTTCAAATTTCTCAATTTTTTGACACTTTCCCCCTGCAGTTCACTGTTCATCCTACTTTCTCCTTTTGCATTTTCAACCCTGTAACTTGACATTTTGTTAAGTTTAAGCAGTTCTTGATATCGCATGCCAGGGTTACATATCAGGGGTACGAAATTGGGGTGGCTACAGCGGTAGAAGAAAAGAAAGTCGATAACCAGTGGAGGAGATAGAGATATTCTCACATGCAACTATCTCGGGTCCTATGAAGAGGAGGAAACAAGTTCAGACCAAAAGAAGTCAGAGGTTTGGAACCCAATTATGAAAATAATATAATATGTTGAACCAAGTTATTTGTGATTACTAACAGTGGTTTTATTTGTAATATCTATACGTTAGAGACCAGTATAATAGTTTTAAAGGCTACTTGTAGTAGTCTGAAAATTCAAAAAAGTAAACGGTAGATTTTAGCTTTCTTTTCTAACAAAATGCATAGATTCATCAATTGATTTTTTTTTTCATCTTCTTGACATTATGCCATATTTTCTGAACCCTTTTGTCTCAACTTATTCACGGGTAATAGCTAAACACGCTACATATTAGCTTAATATCTAGATACTCACCAACAAATCTATTATTACAATTTTTCATATACATCTAATAATGTTTTTCCCGAACACATTTAAGAAAGTAAAACCATAGTATTTTTTAGTTTCGAATAAACATTTAAGAAAGTAAAACCATATTATTTTTTAGTTTCGAATAATGTTTTAGTCTTTTGACCGAGTATGAGCATTGTAAGTCCAGTTGGCAACAGTTAAGGCTAGAGGGGGGGGTGAATAGCCTTTAAAAACTTCGAGGGTTGATTTGTAAACTTTTAACTTTGGCAGCGGGAAACTAATTTTATCAGTCAGCTGAAAATTGGTCAGCTGGCTGACATTAAAAAAAAACTTAAGCTGAAGAAAGTTGGTCAGCTGGCTGACACAACTGTTTTCAAGGAAAGAAGCTATTTTTAATGTTGATCACCAAATATAGAGAAAAACTGAAATGCAAATTAACTGAACAATTAAGCAAACAATTGTTGTTAACTGACTGACACTTAATTAGTTGAAGAACTTATTAAGTGTTGAGTCAGTTTGCAAGAATATAAGAAGTGGCTGACAAATCAGTTGAAGTGGTTCACAGATAAACTGCTATGTCCACTACCAATTTGGTCAGACTTGGATTTTGAAGTGCACTAATTTTATTAAAAATCTATTTGATCTCTAATGGATCAATGTACAACAAAAGACCGGTGTTTGTGGAGAATGATTGAGAAACAATCAAACTCGTGAGACAAACTGACTGAATTCTATATTCTATGAAATGAATCACTCAGAGTTTGTCTAAACAATAACTAGAAAGAAATATTCAAAGGAGAGTATCTAGCTAATGTTTTTCTAAGAAGACAAAGTCACAGAGAAATTTCTTGAAAGTATATTGGCTTTTGACTTCTGTAAAAATTGTTGTCTTCAAGAATGCTTCCAGCGGGTATTTATAGTCTTCAAAAGTAACCCGTTAGGAACACATTTTGAATTTGAAAATGTGTTTGGCAGATGCAAGATCTCAAAAGATCCTGGAAATATTATCTTAGCAGAATATCTACCAAAAACACAAAGTAGGAAAGTGTCAGTACAAGTATATGATTAATCAAATAAGGAAAGGCAAACTGACACTAAACACGTTAAGGTCAGCTGGAGTAAATAGCTGACAAAATAATTTCGGGCTGACCAATTATAACTTTAATTTCTTGGCTGACAATCAAGTGGAATGATTTTAAGAAAATCTAATTTTATGCAAGATTCAACAATCTCTTCCTATTTGCTTAAAACCATTCACTTGAAAGCAGAAAGCCAAAAATGCTTAAGTTCCTGCAAAAGTAGGGTTAGTACAGCAAGCAGACACTATATGAAGAAAGAAGCTTCAGAATAAAAAGTTCCAAAAGTAAACTACAAGTAAAACATGAGTTTAAAATTGTTCGGAGTTTAGAGAGTTGAAATATCCAGTTGGCTGGCTGATGTGGATCCTTCAGTTGTTTTTGTCTGCTTCAACTGATGGACCAACTTTAGCTTCTTTGTCAGTTTCAGCGGCCTCATTTTCCTTCACTTGTTCTTGTTCAACTTGATTTCCTTCTTTAGCTTCTGCTTGTGCTTGGGTTTTGCTTGTGCTTCTTACGCGTGCTTGGCTTACGGTTCTTTGTCGATGTCGCTTGATCCGGTGTCATCGGGCATCGGTTCGACGCCGAGAATCTTATTTTCTGCTAGGTAAGTATCAGCTCGAGCTTTTGCTTCTTCTCCTCCTGAATGGTTTGAAGCATTGTCGCTTCAGCATTGAAGGCACGGTTGGCCCATTCTTGCTGGTAGAGCAAGATGGTCCTCCAGTCATCCATATTGGCTTCACGAGGAGCACCAGCAGCAATGGCAGCTTGCACCTCGGTGGTGATGATCTGGGTGAGGTTTGGAAGCAGAGAAGCTACTTGCTGTTGAAGTGTAGCAAGGTGGTTGGTGTGATGGGGGAAAGCTAACTTCATTTGCAAATGATGGACATACAGAAGATCAAGCTTGGCTGACAGAGAGAGAGAGAACCAGGGGTTGCAGGTTCGGGAGCAGATGGCTGAGAGGGTTCAGGCTCATTTGAAAATAGCTGATAAGTATGGATAACAACGTCCTCAGGGTCAGGAGGGAAGAAGACATCCATGGGATAGGCTGGAACTTGGGCTTCTGGCTCAGGGATTGGTTCAGGGAGAGGCATTTCTTCTGGAAAGACAATTTTGGTACCTGTAGGATGATGCAATGCCTTGGAGACAATCTCCCTTTGTTTTCTGGCTTTCCTACAGGCCAACTGAGAAGGGCTAAGAAGGGACTCATCCTCAGAAGTGGACTTGGAAGAGTCAGATGATGAGTCTATGGAGGATTGGCCAACAGATTTTTCTGAAGATGAAGAATCAGAAGCATTTTCCAGGGAAAGCTCAGGTTGGGTAGGCTTGATGGTAGACAGAGGACTGACTGACAGAGTGAGTGAGGTGTGAAGGGAGAGGTTAGAGCAGAACAAACAAAGGGGAGGCCTGGTTTGGGTGAAAGGGTATGTCAGCTGTGGGAAGAGGGGGAGAAGCAGCTGCAGTGTCAGCTGATGAGATAAGGATAGCAGCTGAGGCATCAGCTAAAGGAGCAGGTGCAACTGACACAGTAGGAATTGGGGCAGGAATGGTAGCAGTCAAGGGGAAAAAGAAATGGATGGAGTGACTGACACAGGTGCGACTTGTAGGGGTATGGCTGACATGGCTGGAGTAGAAGAGGGAGTGGCTGACACAGTTGGAACTGGTGGAAGAGTAACTGGAAGGGTGATTGAAGGTTGAGGAACTGGCACTGATGTAGGTAGTGTAGGGAGAGGAACAGTAGTATGAGGTATGGAAGAGGAGGCATCAATGGTGGGATTGAAGGAGGGTAGAGAGATAGGTTGCAAAGTAGATGTTGAAATAGCTGAGGGCTGGGGTGAGACTGAAACTGGTAAGGTTGTGGCTGACACAACAAAGGGAATAGCTGAAGGAGTGATATGAGGAACAATTGGAATTGATTCTGTAATCAATGGGGCTGGTTGACTTGCCAATGCATCTGGAAAGGCAGTGTTCATAGAAGCTCCTCCTGGCATGGAGGCCATCTGTCTGTGGAGTTCAATATAGGCTTGGTTGGCGGTTAATCGTTAGCGCATCCGAACATATTTGTTCGCTGCTCTTTGGATTCAGGCTAATTTGGTTGGCTCGACTGAAGGTTGTTCCCAGTCCTGGTTTATTTCATCATCCTCAGGCAGAGCAAGTCTGCCAACCAGAAAGGGATCATTTGAGGGAAGAGATGGTAGTTCATGAACCTTGTTATAAATTGTCCAGGCTAGATAAACAAGCTCATCTTGAACAAATCTATCATTGGAGAGATAGAATCTGTTCCAGAGCAAAGGGAGAGGGTCAAAGTACTTGCCATAGTTGGCCACTAAGTCTTCTTGACTGAGGTTGGGAGTGACAGGGTATAACACATAGGGTCTCCTTTTCAGGTTGTGGTCAATGTACTTGACTGGGTTGACAGGGGGTTTTTCAGCTTTCTTCTCCTCATGGAAAGAAAGAAGAAACTGAACAAAGTAAGGCAAATGGTCTATAGGAAAGACCCAGTTAGGAGGAATTGGTACTGGATTAGCTTGGTAGTAGGAATGCCTAGGATGAAAGGTGGGATTCCTAATTGGTGGGAAAAACTTTATAGGAGCAGTGTTTGGGGACCTAGGATTGGAGGGAGGAGAGTTGGGAGCAGGATCATGCAGTTGTAGCAGTAGGGGAGAAAGGAACAAAGGTACCTGGATTGAGTTCATGATTCCTTCTCTGTCTCTTTGCAGCAGTATCAGCTGCCAATGTCAGTCTCCACCTCCTAGGTTGCCTCCTCTCAGGGACTTCAGCCTCTTGCACTTCAGCTGGCTGACCAATTTGAGGTGGCTGAACTCTCGCTGGCTGAACACTTGGCTGAGCAATTTCGACTTGACCATCATCGGTGGTATTTGGAGGAGACAGCCGTAAGAGCTTGGGTCCTTGTCCTTCTTGGTCTCCTGCTTGACTGAACTGGTGGTGCTTCCTGACCAAATCTGCTTGAAATACTTGCTCGCCTGATATCAGCAGCAACATACTTCTTGACCTTGACAGGTTCAAGGTCACCAACTTTGATGAGTAGATGATGAAGAGTAGGAATGGACCGAAGAAACTGATTTATGATCAGGTGATGAGTGAGCATTGGGTTTCCAGTTGCCATGTTTTCCTTGTACTTGGCAATGTTGACTTTTATACACTCCACCAAAATAGCTCCCAGTTCATCTCACAATTTTCCACAATACCTTCATGAGAAACATTTGCGCTTCAGTAATCTTGTCATGGCCCCCGGATTTGATGATGAGGCACTTGTCCAACACCGTGGCTAGAGCATAGTGAAGTGGAGCAAAACGATGCTTGTGCCTGTCGAAGGCAAGCTCTACTGGTACTTCACCCCTCTTAGTAATCCAGCCTGCTCGTTGAGTTTCTTCAGGGATGGTATAGGTGGTTGAACCATCGTCATAAAGATCAGGGAAGGCTGCAGAGATGGTTTCTGAGTCAAACACAACAGGGACGCCTCTGATATTGCCGATGAGAGAGAAAGGATCAGCTGGGTTTTCTTCCATACCCATGAAGAATTTTCGTTAATTGGCAGCTGTAGGTTCGAATGTTGAATGAGAGTAAAGGCATTAACCCATTTGCAGTAACCGGATGAATCAGCTCAAGCCCTAGAGGTTCTGCATTCAGAGATACGACGTCTAGAAGACATCCAACTGTTGTATTTGAAGCCATTTCCAGTGAATCTAGGGTTAGGGTTTTTCTTTGAGAGTAGAGAGAGCTTGAAGAAGAAGAGGTTATTTGAAAGAGAAACGTTTTTAGAGAGAGAAACGTAAGTGAAAAGTGAGGATGAGTGTGTTTTAAATAGAAATCAGATAGGTACGGACACTTATAAGAGATAGTGGGTTTTAAAAGTTAAGATATGGAGTGTAGTGATAAAGTACACAGAATTTTTGGTTTTTGTGATAAAAATAGCAATTTATGACAGAAAGTTATTTTCACAATGATGAGCCGTTTTTGTGAAAACACGTCATTTCAACCACCTTAGTTGGTGGGATAGTGGAAAGGTCATTTTGGCTTTCCAAGAAAGCTTCACGAGTTCCAATGAAAAATAAAAGGCGGGAAATAAATGAAGAATTCTCAATAAATTATAGAGTAAGTCTTAGCTGAGATACGATCAGCTTTGACTTAAGGCTCAGAGACTACCTGGACAGTGACTGATAATCACCGTGTTGTCAGCTGATAAGTATTGAATACAGATATGTCAGCTGAACAATTTTCAGCTAATAAGTGTCAGTCGGGAATGTATGTCAGCTACTGGCTGACACAAATTTTGATTTCCAGTAAGTTTTCAACCAGAAATGAGGGAAAATTTTGTCAGCTGAAGGTTGTCAGCTGTGAAGTGTTGATGCTTAAGAGCTTCATGTGTCAGTTTTTGGCTGACAAGACTTTCGTTGTGCTACTGACTGACCATATAATATCAGCTGAAATAGGTTGTCAGCTTGATACGTATTGACTGACAAACTGAAGTATATCCTGCAAAGATTAGACAAACCAAAGATATCTTTCTATGACATAATAAGCATTCCTAATTCTCCTCTTAAGAATTCAAATCTGTCAGATTTTAAGGCTTTTGTAAAAATGTCAGCTAATTGAAATTCAGTAGGAACATATTCTAGTTGAACATTGCATTTTTCAACATGATCTTTCAAAAAATGATATCTGATGTCTATGTGTTTGGTTTTAGAATGCATGACAGGATTTTTTGAAACCGATATAGCGTATATTATCACAATAAATAGACACGTTCCTATAGGCATTTCATAATCCAATAGTTGTTGTTTCATCCAAAGAATTGAGAACAACACTTCCAAAGAAGAATATATTCGGCTTAGTTGAAGTGGAAACTAAAGCTTGCTTTTTGAATGCCCATGATATCGCCTGCTTTCCAAGGAACCGACATGTTCCACCGTACTTTTTTCGTTGACTCTGCAGGTGCAAGGCATTCGAATATCCAATCAAATTAAAAGAAGAGTCTCTGGGATACCAAATGCCAAATTTTTCAGTATCAATCAAATATCTAATGATTCTTTTTGCTGCAATCATATGAGATTCCTTAGGATTAGCTTGAAAACGAGCACATATAAACACATCAAACATGATATCTGGTCTGCTAGCAGTCAAATAAAGAAGAGATCCAACTATACCTCTGTACTTAGTTGTATTAACTGGCTTACCCTTTTCATCAGTGACTAGATGACATTCAATTCCCATTGGAGTGTTTGCTGAATTGGCTTCTTGAAGATTGTATTTCTTGATCAGCTCTCTAGTGTATTTAGATTGATGGATAAAAATTCCTTCCTCAGTTTGCTTAATTTGCAAACCTAAGAAGTAAGTTAGTTCTCCCATCATACTCATCTCAAATTTTCCTTTCATAAGATGCTCAAATCTCTTGCACAAAATTTCATTAGAAGATCCAAAAATAATATCATCAACATAAATTTGAACTAGTAAAATATTACCTTTATGCTTCAAAGAGAAAAGAGTAGTATCGATTTTACCTCTTTGAAATTCTTTTTCCATAAGGAATTTGGATATGGTTTCATACCATGCTCTTGGAGCTTGCTTAAAACCATAAAGAGTTTTTCTTAGCTTGTAAACATAGTCCTTCTTTTTAGGATCAATGAAACAAGGAGGTTGCTCAACAAATACTTGTTCTTGTAGGTCTCCATTCAAAAATGCACTTTTTACATCCATTTGGTATACTTTGAAGTCCTTGAATGTTGCATAAGCAAGAAATAATCTGATGGCTTCAAGTCTTGCCACAGGAGCAAAAGTTTGATCATAATCAATCCCCTCCTCCTGTCTATATCCTTGGGCTACTAATCTTGCTTTATTTCTTGTAACATTTCCATTTTCATCCAACTTGTTTCTGAACACCCATTTAATTCCAATGACTTGTTGATATGTGGGTCTAGGCACAAGTTCCCAAACTTTGCATCTTTCAAACTGATTCAGCTCTTCTTGCATGGCCACACTTTCATTAATTTCTTCCTTAAATGCCCCTCCTCCTCGTACGTACCGTCCTTCCTTCTCTAAAACTCCATATTCCACACAACTTGCTCTTTGATAATTGCCAAACAGTTGTAGCTTCAAATCCAACAATTTAGATGCTTAACTTAATTTTAGCCATTCATTGTTGATAACAATTATTTATTCAAAATCGACCTGAGATTTTTCATTGATGAATTTGGCCTGTTTGTAAAAGTGGTGTTTCGACGACGCCATTGTTACACCAACAAGTTTCTAATTAAATTGCTCATAATTCCATGGCTATAACCGAACAAACACGTAGCAAGATAAATTAATTTGTAATTCATTGCATGGGTATGTGGGATTGAAAATAGAGATTTATTAATGTTTTTGAAGGTAACCCAGATGCACATCGCACATTACGTCAACGTGGGGTTTTAAACTTACAACACTGGGTTTTGAACTTACGACACGGGGTTTGAACTTACGATGCGGGGTTTTCGGTTATCTGTTGTTGGGATTTATGAAAAAAAATTTGGAGACGATAATGAAAAATGATGCGATGTCATGGCCTCGAAAGGAATTCAATAGTCAATCCAATAGGCCATCATTATTTTTTTGAGAGGGAGCGGCTCCAAGAGGTTGCAAGGGGCGGGGGAGCGGCTACTTGGCTTGGGGTGCGGCTCCCATAGGCCTTTTTGATGATCGATGCCCTAAAATAATTATAAATGCCTAATTTTTCTATTGAGACGCCCAAATTTGGGCGAGGATTTTTGAACGACGCCCAAAAATATTACTAGTACTAAAAGTATCGTTTTGATCGACACCCCAAATTTTTTGAACGACGCCCAAAGTTTTTTACCGACACCCCAAAAATTTTGAACAACGCCCAAAAAATTTGAGTGACGCCCAATTTTGTTTACTGACGCACAATTTTTTTGCCGACGCACAAATTGGGACAATAACTTGGTGTGCGCGTTTTTCATTCATTAAGAGTATTTTCGTAATTTCTCCCCAAACGTGTACTTTAGCGATTAAATAATTTTATGTTGGACTTTTCGAGTTATATTATCTCCACAGTGTACCGGCCCGGTTATCACCCTTTAAAATACGACCTCGCTAGAAGGCAAAATTTTTGGGTTAGACTGGCATGGGTTGCGGGTTGAAGTGAGGCGAGGCGGGGAGGGTTAGTCCGCCAGTTTATTCATAATTCCCTATATATATATATATATATATATATATATATATATATATATTATCATAATTATAGAATATATTATTCTACGAAATCGATGTGTCCTTTGAGTTAATCATTACATACATATTAATCTTGACAATTCGTAATTAAAACTAGGTAATATCCGTTAATCTCTTTAATTACATATTTTCCTTATTTATTATTAATTCACTAGTGAATATGTTTGGACTTGATTAATAATAAAGTTTTGGTGTTGCAAAACAACAAAACTAGGGTTGCATAATTTTCAATCAAATACTGTTAATAGACTTCAATGGCCTCGTTTGATGAAACGTTTTGAAAACACAACTTTTTAAGTACGTAGCATTTTTAAAACGCAGTATTTTTCTGATAAAAATGTTTGAAAATTATTTTAAAACGTTGTTTTCATAAACAGAGCAGTTGTAAATACAATATTTTTAAAACGCTACACATTTTAAAAACGGTGCATTTTAAAATACTGCATTTTTTAAAATAAACACTGCAAAACAAGCACATAAAGAGTTATTATAAAAAAGGAAACAACTTGAAGATCTGAAATACTACAAGGAAGAAATCAAAGCTAAGAATGAAGATCAAACAACTTTCCTCAAAACAACTATGTTGCAACACAAGAATCAACCCAGAAGCATGCCACATGCTGGATCAATATTGACACACATTATTTGTGTTGGAAACATAGGAATATGCTTATGCAAATCTATTGACACATTACCCAAAGTTATTATCAATGATTTGCTTTTTACCATTACCAAAAGTTCCTCGAGTGACTAAAAGGACTGAATACCGTTTCGCGGGAAACTCTACTTAGGTTGAAACTAGGTTCGTCCTTGTGCATATATGTAATTGCTCTAGTAATTGCTCAATGCAGAAGGCATTCATTTCACTCCAAAGTCTACTGATTGGTATTACTCAACAATGACAAGATAAGATATTCTTTGACCAACAGTTCAAGCAATGTACTATTCAACATTGAAATGTCAACTCCAATGTCTTTATCCTCACCAAATTTAGTTAAAATAAGAGAATCTAAAACCATTGTAACAACTTAAAAATCAAACAATTAAAACACAACCAAATAACATCAATCATAAAAGATTAATGTTATTACTCCAGTTTTGAATACTTGTTAAAGTAGCAATACAATAAATATATCGATCCTACTTAAATAAGGAATACATCCAATTTATTTCAGTCCTCACCAACTAGATTGTTCTTGCCATTCTTGAGCAACATCTCTATAAACTTCCTATCGATCTTCTTTGGTCCTTCAACTTTCCTCTGCTGCCATTTATTGTTTCTTAGATCGATCAAATCCTTCAGCCTGATCCTCACCCTAGAAGAAAGCTTCATGTTGTCTGATAACTTGTGCATCATCTGGAAGTAAGCATCCATGTGCTCCTTTGCTTTGGGATGATCAATCATCTCCCCTATTGTGGTCATTAATTCGCACAATGTCTCCACATCTTCCTCATCAGGATTCTGATACTCGCCCAACAACTCTTTTATGCACTCATGCATTATTCTTTCATTCAACATTCTCTTCTTGTACAACTCCCCAATAAACCGGATACTACCCAACATACATATTACGATACTTATTGTTTTCTCTTCTCCTTCTTCTTCGGTTTCTTTACCCTCACCTTCCTCCGCACCTCTGTTAGCTTCTTCTCGGTCTCTTCTTCCCTCAAATACAATCTGGCATACATCCATGAGTATTTTACGAAATGTAATCTTCCCATTGTCATCACTTAAAGCAGGTAACTCCTTAGCAAGATGATAGCAGAAACTAGCATACATCTCACAGAAAATTGGTTCCATTGCAGCTTTGTTGTGTATATGTGCAACCAGATCATAAAGAGTGTCAGCATTGTCAATATTCAACTGCTTAACTTGTCCTGAAAGTTTTTCAATGTTTAATGGGGTAAGTTTTTTTAGAATGCCTTTAAACACACTTTGCTTGGCCTTCTCATCCGTTACATACTTTTGATCACCTTTGTTCATCACCTGTAAAGGAGTCCGAGGAGAAATGTGGGGTTAAACGGACCAAATAAGAGGAGAAAAAAGTGACAAAAGCCAAGTAAAAACCGTATTAATTTATAGTATTTTTTAAATACAAATCTCCATAATCCGATCCATCGTGTATTAGTAAGTTGAGTTGTTATTAAAAGAATAGGGTTGAGGATAAGTAACACACTCTCACAAGAGATCTATTTAAGAAGAAGAGTAATGCTAGGGCCACTCTAATAATACTTAATTTTGGGTACCAAATGATGTGGCATCTTATGTGTCATATTATTAACATAACTTTTTAGCATTATTAATTACTTCGTCTTTCTTTAGCATTATTAATTACTGTGTGTTGAATGCTAAACATATATATTTTCTAGTAAAATTATATTTGATCTAGACGAAGTCTAATTTTTTTTAAAAGAAAACACTAAAAAATAATAATAATGTTGGAGGCAACAGTTTTATTAAAATACATTATTATAAATTTATAATGTTATTATTATAGATTATGTCAAATTTCCTTATACACTAACTAATGTACCAAAATTATTAAAATTCAACTTTTTAGTG
This sequence comes from Codonopsis lanceolata, assembly GCA_013146195.2. Classification (NCBI taxonomy): domain Eukaryota; kingdom Viridiplantae; phylum Streptophyta; class Magnoliopsida; order Asterales; family Campanulaceae; genus Codonopsis; species Codonopsis lanceolata. The sequence goes on along the minus strand of CM028384.1, from coordinate 99,332,160 downwards.
ACTGTAATATATGAAAATTAAACAGTTACTTAAAACGTAACAACAAAAAAAGTGGAGTTATTTATAGAGAATAACATTAATTAAAAGAACTAAAGTACAAATCTATGTAAATAAAAGAAGATTAGTTTAATATGTACAATTATTACTACTATCACAATTACATAACAAAATTTCAAGATCCTTAGGCTTAGTAATTCTAAACAAAGCAGTTAATAACATGTTTCAATTAAATGGAGTCCTACATTACACAATGTAATCAACTATGACTTTTATTTATAGACATATGGTACGTAAGAAAATATATCTATTAATTATAGTAAGTATTTAATTAACACTTTTAAATTTATTGAAGTAATATAAATTACATTTACAAACAATAATAATAAAGTAATTTTTAGATGATGGATCTCAAACGTGTTTCTTAAATTGAATACTTATATATATTCACAATGGAGATAATAAATCGAAAAGTTTAGTACATCAATATTTATAACTTATTTTAGCATAACAAAATCGGAGTCAAACTTGTATACTAAAAAATATCATTTTCTTTTTTACAAAAAAAAGGAGTACAAAGAATAACTAAATACAATGCATTGATGATTGATGAAACTAAATAATACTCCCTCCGTCCCTAAATTATTATCCTGGTTGATCCGGCACATATATTAAGAAAAAACAATTGACTTGATTATTTATATTGGTTTAATGTATAGTTTCCTTTAAAGCCCATGTATATGTGGCCCATAATTAAAGTAAGGTGAAAAAATAAGGGTAAAGTGATAAAAGTGATGTTCTAAAAAAGTAAGTTTCAAAGTGGAAAATTATTTTGAGACGGACGAAAAAGAAAAAGAGAACGATAATTTAAGGACGGAGGGAGTACAATTTAGAAATATAATAAACAAATGATGAGTCCTAATTCCACATGATATGATTGAAAAAGTCTAATATGCAGTTTCTCTTTTTTTTTTTTTTTCTTTTCTAAGTTAGTTTTGCATGTGTTAACCCTGCATATATTTATTAAAAGAATCGAATTATATTACATATTCAATATATAGTTACTATCAAGGCCTATGTAAGCCTAGTATTTATAGTTAATTGGGAAAAAAAAAATCTTTCAGACTAGTACACTTTGGTTGATTTTTAATCACTTTAGTGTTCAATAATATTATCAAATCGCTAAATTCTGCTTTCAGGTATCACTGTTCGAAATCGAAGCATCACAAACACAAATGCTTTCATCGTCTTATACCAAACGATGCATCACCTTATCAAATGATGAATCGTGATGCATCAAAGTAGACTATAGCGGTTTCAAAACATTATCATTGACTAAAGCTATTGAAAATCAACGAAAATTTGGGTCAGTACACTTTGGCAGATTTTCAAATGCTTTAGTTTATAATAATTTTTTTCAAACCACTAAAAAACACATCACAATGCATCATTTGATAAAGCTATATATCGTTTAATATCAAATGATGCACACATTTGTCATCGCGATGCATTGATAGTTTGCATCACGAGGATGAAATTGCACTATAGCAGTTTGGAAAAAAATATTGCGGACTAAAGCGATTGACAATTTGCCAAAGTGTATCGACCCATAACTTTCTTTTGAAAATCCACCAAGGTACCACCACGCAATTTTCTCTAGTTATTATCCGTAACATAACATGATTTCAATAGATAGAACTAATTGTTATGACCCAAATTATTCAAACAATTTCAAAAGCTACATTTAATTATTTATGGACTAGTATAAAAAATGCCCAAATCTGTATCAAGTACAAACTAATTTAAATTGGACGGCTTCATTCATTCATACTAGGAGAAATTGCTAGTCGGTACACTATTTCAAACACTTATTCGTTCTACTCCACCTTTTTTTTTTCAACCTTAAGAAGACCATTTTCAAAATAAATATTCATTTAATACGCAAATTTAGAGAAAGCGGTAAATTTCTTTTTCTTCTACTTCGTCATTGAATTCGTTTGCCCGAATAAGCAAAAAAAAAAGTGGAAATAAATTGGGGAGTTGGGTGGTGGAAAAAACGTTCATTACTACATAATTTTTTCTTCGTCACCCTAATTTCCCACTCTTTTATTTATTCATATCATATCGTTAGTGGTCTTCTTCTTCTTCTTCTTCTTCTTCTTCCACTTCTTCTTCTTTGTGTTTTGTGTTGCACAATTTTTCGTTGTTTGACACATTTTTAAATCTGGATGAATCAATTTTAAATCACAATGCTTTATTTGTGAATCGCGATGTATCGATTTAGATTTAGGATGTAAGAAAGATGCATATAAATTTGAATCATTAGTTGATTGTGTAGTAGAAAGAAAATATATGAAAGTCAACTTTCGAAATGATTTTGCATCGTGATCCAAAATTTAATTAATTAATTAAAATTGATGCATCGCGGTGAATTTTTTTTTTTATGCATCAATGAGTAAAATTATATTAGGTAATTAAAAGTGATGCATCGCGATGCAATAATTAATGCATTGCAATGCAAAAATTGATGCATCATGATACAAAATTGGATTAGGTAATTAAAATAGATTCAATTTAAATTAATGCATCGCGATGCAAAAATTGATGCATCATGATGCATTTGACTAAGTCATGTGTAGCGCAGCTCAGACTCATTAAGAGTATCATAGTCTATTTGCTCCCAAAAGTGTTTTTTTTCCGGTTAAAAAAAACACGGAACTAAAAAGGTTATAAACTTGAGAAAGTGAACCAACCCAAATTTACCCCTTCATACTAATAAAAAATGACCCGCAACTATAAATAGTAATAATCAAGGCAAAAACTTAGAAAATGCGTGGTTTTATAAATTATTGCTCAAGAATTAAAATAGCACAAACTAAAGAAACTCCAATAAATTGGGTTCAAAAGGAAAACGTTGTATCTACTACTCATATATAAAAGGAAAATTGCGGGTCAGTCCATTGTCTAAGTTTCCACGCACTTAAAACTCCTATGTTTTTTCGTAATCGAAAAAGATATTTAATACATTGTGATACATGAAAATGATTTAATTTTTGCATAACGATTGATAATTTGTACATTACGGTGCAAGAAGTGTCATTTTCCATTAACGAAAAGAGAGAGAGAGAGAGAGTATAAAGTAGTTGAAACTTATTTTAAAAAGACCGGCCTATTTTCTCTTATATTATTATTAAAACACATGCTCAGCTTCTAAGAGCATCCCCATTGTTAGAAAAATCAACTTCTTAATGCTTTGAAAAATGTGTGTAGTGGTCATTAGAATTTTTTTTGTTCCATCTAGGAGAGAGAGAGAGAGAGAGAGAGAGAGGGATTTAACTTCTTAAATAAGAAGTTGGGAGGAGAGAGAGAGGGGGATAGCCGGCAGGTGTGTGGGTGGGGGTGGGGGAAGGGTTTTGTTTTTATTAGATGATGTTAAATTTATTATTATTTTTAATGTAAGGAGTTGTGTAAGAAGTATTACAATGAGAATATATATTCATAAGTGGGTAAAAAGTGAAAAATGTGTAAACAACAGTGAAACCCAATTAAAAATTGTATAAAAAGTTGTAACATTGAGGATACTCTAACCTAATGCTGCATTGTTTCTTTCATTGTTTTGGAGCACCACGCACTTGTTTTAAAAGAACACATTTTAAAACTACTTTAACACTATTGTGCTTACATCTTATATCGATGAGAACACATAAATAAAAAGGGATCATGTATGACCATCTTATATCTTTTAATTTGTAAGACGAAACCTCATTTTCTTATACTGCTTAACCTACCAACACACGATAGGTCGGATAAAGATAATCCGTCTTACAAAAAATATCCGTAAGCTCGGCCTAATTTTTGCCCTTTTTCAAAACCAATGTATTTGGCTTCCAAAATTCTCCAATTCACTTCTCAATTGCATAACTAATTACAACCAACGACTTTAAATAATCCAACACAAAATAATTTACCATTCTCATATTTCTTTCAAGGAATTAACAAAAGAATTTATCAACTAACCTCACCTTCATGATCTACTCATGTAATTAAAATCATATAACCACAAAACATCATAGTCACTTACCTTGGCCATAATTCCACCAATAAATATAAATCTTCAATCTTTTGATGTCCTCTTGATCACCAAGCCAAGATCTACAACTTTAATGAAAGCAGCTATGCAAAATCCAAAAATCAAGCTCTCTCTCTCTCTCTCTCTCTCTCAAATGGAGTCTTTCCCTCTCTTTCTCACTCAAGGTTTCTAAGGAAGTGCGAAGAAGTATCAAATATAAGGAAGGAGGGTCAATTTTCCAGGAAAATATCCAATGAGTCAAAAAGTGGAGTGTGAGGTGTCGAAATATGGTGGTTCAACAATACAAGTTTAATTTTTCATTGGATGCCTTTTTAATACCATTTACACTAATTGAGCTAATTTAAGTATAAATCTATATTATAAAACAACTAGGTTAATTGACTAGTCCTATTCAATGTTGAGATTAAATTATCTTAAAATATTTAACGGTTGAGATTCATCCTCATATTCACATTTGTGAGTAGTTATTCATTTTTAACTCCTTATTTTTTCTTTCCATATTACAACTCACCCCCTACAATTAATATTATAAACAGTTAATCATCTTTCTTCTTCTTATATTTTATCTTCACATTACGAATTCACATCATACGATTAATCTTATCAATAGTCACCTCATATAAAACACCAATCCCTCAACTATCACTTGAAGAAATGTAACCATCAACTGAAACATTTTTTGTAAATCACACATTCTATTTAGACACTGTCATTTCAATTAATGAAATCAGATATACTAACACCGTGCCATAGACACGGACATTAAGATCTAGTATCATTATAAACATTCCTTTAACTTATTTTAGTCTAATGACACTTAACCCGGATATAGACACACCAATCTCCTATCTCATATTTTATTTTATTTTTATATTCAAAATTTTTATTTTTAGGAAAATATATTTTACCACTTTATATTTACTTTTTCTATTAATTTTAATTATGATCACATGTATAAAACGTTAAAAAAACAACACATTACACCAATACTTATAATATAATTAATTATTTTTTCTTGAATAATGTACTAAATGAAAGAGGACGATAATTTAGGAAGTAAAAAATTAATTTTTAAATCCTCTCGTTTTCTTAAAGTTCGTTTACCAGGGGTATTTGGATTATTTTGTCTGCGGTTGCATTTTTTGTGGGTTGACACTAGGCCTTTCAATGGATCGAATATGTATCATATATATGTATATCTGAACATGATCTGAAACCTTATATCGTCGATTCGATCCAATCAGATCAAGTGTATGTCAATCTATACTCGAATCAGTTATCAGTTAAAATATCTAATACGATCCAAAATATAGATTTATGGAAAAAAATAATAACGAGAATATGAAAATGAGGAAAATCAAAAGACAACATTCATATATAATTGTATATACTATGTATATGTATAATAATAAATATATTATTCTCGAATCGAATCGGATTCTTAACGGATCGGATATAGATAAATTCATATCTAATCAGTTAATAAATAAATTGTTGAATTCAGATTCAAATTATTAGACTATTATACAAATTTATATCTAAAATTTTGAATCAGATTTAGATTGTCCGGACCAAAATTTGATCCATCGATAGGTTAGCCTATGCCAAAGTTATTACTCCCTCCGTCCCTTAGAGACACAATTTTATTTATCTTTTAAAGTCCATGTATGTGGCCCATAATAAAGTAGAGTGAAAAAGTAAGGGTAAAGTGGTAAAATAATATTCAAAAAGTAAGTTAAAGTGGATAATTATTTTCGGGATAATTTAGGAACGGAGGGAGTATTAGAGACTTCTAATCAAGACTTAGTCTACAAGTTTACTTGGCCATGAAGTTTTGCTGGTCCCAAAGTCTTTTCCTCAGTGTGTGCTATTATTTCAGAAAAGAATTAATGAATATTTGAGCGTAGTTCTTTGATGTGGATGCAACTTTCAAGTAGTTTGTTACTTTAACTTTGGCCACCTTTATTCCACTTTTCGAAAACAGTTCGCAATGATCCATTGCAGCAGAAGAATATATTGTAAAAACTAAATTATTATTATTCAAATATTAATAAGGTATCTTGATATTTTTGTTCAAAAAATCAAACGCGAGTTACGGAGTTAATAAATATGAGTAAAATTAGAAAAAAAAAGGAAAAAAGTTCCTTGAAAATTGCAAAACGTTATCTATTTTGGAACAAAAAAACTCTCTAAAATCGTCATATATATTAGGACGGAGGGAGTACTCTCGTCATTTTTTAATAATTGTTTTTTTTCTTCACACCGTTTAAAAAAAGGTAAATTGACTGTGTTGTAAATATTTGTATATTATTTAGTTTTTTTTAATGACCTTTAGCATGTTGTCATAATTATAGATTTTGATCAGGTTGAGCTTATCCCTATAAGGCCACGGGTTAAACGAGTCATCTAAATTGACCACTAAAATTGTAACCATCAACCTAATCCTACATGCCTCGGTTTAAACGGGTCATACCTAAAAATAATGTCAGTTTTATTTAAATCTAAAATTTGTGATTAAGTAATAACCGAAGTGACGGACAACGATCGACAAAACAATCTAAAATACAATAATGTCATATGACGAGTTAACAACATCACTTAAGTGACGAAATTCAAAACACAAAACAACTTTAATTATTAGTACTAATAAAAAAATGAAACAAATCATTAAACATCATGTTCATTCTTCAACCATATTTAAAACCGAGCATTCTTTCGAGAAAGTATCTTCTTCAACATCATTATCCTCTTCATCTACAATAATAAAATAACATAAATTAATTATTGGTAAGAATAATAGAATCAATTATTTAAATCAAATAGTAACATAAAAATATAAAAATGATTATCATGAACAAAACCTTATAGCCAACTATGAGTACAAATTAGTGTTTGCACATGATCACCATGAAAACGACTTCTAAAAAGTATGTAGAAAAAGTAAGGGTAAATTAGTAAAATTATTTTCTTAAAAAAAGTTTTGAAAGATGACAATTATTTTGGAACGTACAAAAAATGAAAGGATGACAACTATTTATTAACGGAGACCGGAGGGAGTAGAAAATTTATGGGTGAAATTCTGGCTAGTCTTTTTTATCAAAATTTGTAACCCCTCCAGTACCCTGTTTTTTTTTTCAACCGCAAAATACAATTTTTCGAAATATTGTTCCGAAAATGTCATCGTCTCCTTCAACAGCTCCGACAAAGACATTGGATTCAAAAATCACCATTGTTGAGCAACGAAACGGTGATCGACCTTCAATAAGTCAGATATTACCTATTCGGGCCTTTATTCTTTTCTCTTTTCTTTCTTCTTTGGTTTGTTTACCCTCACCTTCCTCCGCAACTCTGTTAGCTTCTTCTCGACCTCTTCCTCTTCTCTCGAATTCCACCTGGCATGGCATATATTCAGGAGAAATCTATGAAACGTGATCTTCCTATTGTCATCACTTAATGCAGGCAGTTCATCAGCAAGATGTTAGCCGAAACTAGCATACATCTCACAGAAAATTGGTTCCATTACAGCTGTGTCGTATATTTGTGCAATCAGACCATAAAGAAAGAGGAGAAGAAAGAGACAAAAACTTAAGGAAGATCTTCGTTGGATTTTGATTAATTGAGTATTTGAGTTATCTAATTGTTTTTATTTTAATTAATTATTTGTTTTGCCATTCTTGATATTTATTTTGATTAATTAATATTGTTATACATTTTATAAAAATGTTATTTTGGAGAGTGTATTTGATTGGTTTTTATGGTTTATAAATTGTTAAATTATTAGGATTTTGTGTTCTTGATTAACACGGCTATGTGTGTGCCGCTTGTCTTGTGTATCAAGACACGGCTGACTTAGTGCTATATGGTAGGGAATCCTTCATACATGGTAAGTGTACGTTTGTTGCAGCTTATTTAGAGTGACTTTTGATTTTTAGTTTTTGAAAAGTCATATTTAGAGTGTTTGTTTCAGCTTATAAGCCAAAAGTCAATAAGTAAGGTACAACACCCTTTATGCATTGAAAAGCCAAAGCCAAAAAGGTAAAATTTTAAGCTTTTTGGTTTTTTTTTAAACATGAAGAAAACTATTCATTAATAAGTATTTGATTATCCTCATTTCATTCTTTTATGAAATATACATAAAAATATGAATACTAATTTTTAAGTTTTTTTAGCAAATAATTATAACAACTAATAAACAGCTTTTCAACAGCTGTAACAAACAAGCATAACTTATGTAATCAGGCACAAGTCATTCAGCCACCAGCTTAAGCTATCAGCTATAAGTTATAAGCCATCAGCCACAACAAACGAGCCATAAGTCTATGTGTGTTTAGCTATAGTCATTATTTATTGCACTAGCCTATTAACTCTTTTATGGTAAGTAGTTTTATTATTCTACAAAGTTTCTAGGTCACGTAGTGCAAGTATAATTAAGAGAAGGCGTAGCTCTGGAAGCTGTGACGATTTACATAGCAAAGATCGTACACCGAATTATCATAGAGATTAACAAGGCTGCTGCTCACTAGTAAATGAATTATCGAATGTGCTTTAATCGTAGGTTTCATTCATCTCAGCTCAGCACAGTACTGACAGTTTTCGCCGAAGCCATATCTGCTATCTAGAGAGCTTTTCATAAATTCCATTGTGTTAGTGTTTCGAGTTGTAACGAGCTTAAACATATATTTTATTAGTGGAATATTTTTTACCATGAGACACGATCAATACGTGATTTACATATTAATCAAAGGTTTATCTCTCGTGTTTTGTTTCGTCCCTTCCTACTGTTTTGTTTTTATAAATTTCTGCTGCATATTTATCTCAATGAACTCTTCATTGTAAGTTTCATTAACCAGATATTTTCAAAACAGTTTGTTTCGTTTTATTTTTTGAATTCTGGTTTATCTATGCTATAGTCATTTTTTCAATCATATTTTTAATTTTTTTTAAGACGAATCCCCCTAATCCGACCCACTATATGTTAATGGACTGAACTGTAAACGTGAGAGTGGGGTTCAAGATCTATAACACAATCTCACAATGGTCTCACTAGATATATATTCAAAGAAGAAAGGCCAAATATGAATGTTGGGTAATTATATGACTTAGTCTTTCTTTAACTTTATAACTAGTTTAACTACCGTGCGATGAAAGCATGAATATATATCTTTTCTAATTAAATTATATTTGATCAAGACAAACACAAAAAAAATCTAAAAGAATAAATTAAGAAAAAATTGTGTCAGACAACAATTTAATTGAAATACATCATTATATCGTTAATATTATAGATTCTGTCAAATTTCGTACTCTGACTATTGTACGAAAAATCTACCCTGACTAATGTACCAAAAGTTTTTAAAGCTTCCACATGAATACTTTAAAATGAAGATTTATCTAAAGGCGGTGAGGTGGCACAACCATAGTGCTTCCCATCAACTATATATATATATATATATATATATATATATATATATATATATATATATATATATATATATATATATATATATATATATAACTTTTGTTTTTGTAGCCATTAGCTAATAATCTATAATACAATATATATTATAGTCGCACATGTGCAATTGATTAAAGCTATTTAGGGGCTGGGATTGATTCCTTTAGTGAAATCCTACGGTCATTATCACTTCCCGAGTTTACATGTGTGAACGGCGGTTGAGCAATTACCCCCTCACTCTCTCCAACTTCCCCCACTATTCACGGTTGGTGACCGCTAATCCTTCCTCCACCAAACCTACGTCCCTTTTCTTTTCGATATTTTAATTAATTAATCAATTTTATGCAAAAAAATTCGTAAGTTTTGTTATTTGAAATATATTTTTTCTTTTTAACTCTTATCATAATTAACTTAAACAATTATAAGTAAATATTAATTCATTTCCACATTATCTGCTTCATTTATTGATAAATTCACAAACTGGCGCCGTGCCATTGGCACGGGCAAGAGTACTAGTAATACATAATAATAATCAATATGTTAAGGGGTATTAGTATTAGTATATATAACTTCTTCTATTGTCAATAGTAGAAGACTTATATTTAAAAACTTTTACAACTAACATTACTTCTAACCAATGTGAGATAAAACTCTTCAAGGTTAAATATTACTTCTAATGACTCACTTTTAACATCATACTTTAAGCTTTGATATCTTATTCATCCAAAACTTAATTTGAACAAATAAATATATCATTTCGATGTTCTTGTCGAGTAGAACACATTTACACAATTACTTTTTGTCAACAAACAAATGACACATAAATAAATGTGTGCCTCAAACTGCACAATTTCTTTTACTAAAAACATTAATTTTTTAATAAGTATTGTACTTTAAGTTTTGATATCTTATTCATCTAAAACTCGATTTGGACGAATAAATATATAATTTTGATGCTCTCATTGAGTAGAACACATTTGCGCAATTATCTTCGCCAACAAACAAATGACACGTAAAGAAAATCGTGCTTCAAGTTGCACAATTTTTCTCAATAAAAACACTAATTTTTTTTAACAAGTATTGTACTTTAAGTTTTGATATCTTATTATCCAAAACGCGATTTGGACAAATAAATATATCATTTTGATACTCTCACTGAGTAGAACACATTTGTGCAATTACCTTACCAATAGAAGAAATGCATCATACATTGATTGGAAAGAGATGTTAATTTTCAAAGTCACTAGAAAACCAAAAGTTTTTAAAGCTTCTACATGAATGCTTTAGAATGAAGATTTATCCAAAGGTGGTGAGGTGGCACAATCATAGTGCTCCTCACCAACTTTATATATATATATATTTGATAAAAGACTTTTACCATTTGATGTGCCCGGCCCAAGCTGGGTCACAAGCAAAGCACGAGCTAGCATCACGTGCCCGTCACGAGCATAATAAGTATGGGGCCCACCAGTTTAGCTGACAAGACAACTGAAGCATCGATCAACAACAGTGTAACTCCCGTCTAAACCTGGTTGGGCATAGGCCTTGCCTGTCCGACCAGGGGCCATGCTCGGGGACCTCACTCACACCGAGCAAAGAATTAGAATAGTCCCGTCCAAACCTAGTCGAGCACTAGCCTTGCCTGCCCGACCAGGGGTCACGCCCGGGATCTACATTTACCTCAAATCAATATACATCAAATAGTCGGGCAGAGCCTTGCTCGCCTAGAGCACGTATCAGGCAGGAGGCTCTGGAAACTTGCTTTTCCAAGACAAGTCAAAGGCTTCCATAACCGAGTAGGGCACTTACCTTATCTGCTCCTACATTCACGCGCCAGCCGCATATCATGCCTAAAATCAAGGGATTTTCTCCTTGATTGACTGTGTATCTATGGAAACTAAATCCCACACGGATTCTTGGTCATTAGGGGCCTATAAATACCCCTTCACAAGCCACAAACAAGGTACTCACTCTTTCTTGAACGGAGGAACTCTGTCAAATTCTCTCTGACATTCACACTCGATACTTACTCTCACGTCGGAGGGGTTTCGCGAGGCCCTGTCTTGCACTTCCACTCTGGTTTTTTGTGTTCTTAATCAGGTTCAAGGAAGTAGATTCAAGCCTAGATATCCAACTCATCATACGGACGGCCCAAGCTATGATTTTGCCACATCAGTTTGGTTTCGTTGCCGGGAAATCGAATTTTCAACACCATTTTCAAGTTTTTTCGGTATAAGTTTCAGAAATCTTCTTGTTGCAATGGCTGGTAAAGGTCACTGTCAGTAACCACCAGGCCAGAAGCCATCAGGCTGAAACAATAATCCACCACCGCTGGTTGACTTGCCACCAAGGGCACCCTAAGGGGTGCAAACAAGAAACCAGAAAGTGGCTTCCTGGCACGTAATTCATGGCAATGACGTACCATATGTTCAGGAACAGCTGTCCCAGCACGCCAGCCATAGCCATGCCAGCCAACACGATGCTAGGAAAGTTATCAATGCTCGCACGATGCTCGCGCGGTAGATATCAGAGTGCAGCTAAATCGCCAGCGGGAGAATGGCCAAGATAGCCACGTGTGTTTACCCGGGCAAAACCCCGACCAGCAAGCTGCCGCTCTGCAAGTCCAAGCAAAGTATTATAATAAGATGTACGCACTCAACCAGCAACTGCTCGCCTTACGCCACGCCCCAGTTCCAGTGGCAGATTTGGTGCTACCCGCTTTCAGCAATCCAACACTTGTTGGCGATGGCCATCCCTCCCAACATTTTCCCGTTTCGAGCAGACGGATCCCATCCGTCATTCACATACCTTCGGAGAAAGTTGAGGCGGTGAAACGGGTAGATGATCAGGCAGAGAACAGATATAGCCGTCAGAATCTTTCCCACAGACATCATCTCTGGCAGGAGTACCACGCTCGGGAAGAGAGCCATAGCCAGTGTAGGGCCTGTGAACACACAGAGGTAGATGCTCACCGCCCAAGGCATAAAGCGTGCATTGAGCAGGAGGCCGAAGCTTCTTATGAACCAACTTTTTGCCCACCAATGCCTAGTCAATAGTCCGATCTTTCTCATTCGTCCAGACTCACTATGGACGCAGAAAAACGGCTGTCCGAAAGAATGGAGGTCATGAAGCGAGATATTACCAAGCAGATGGCTAATCTAGCCGTGGCCAAGCCCGGCTATGGGGCCACTAAGCCACTGCAGGGTAGCCCGTTCACTCCAGAGATTGAGAATGCTCCACACGCGTAAGGGGTTATATTCCCGCAATTCGAGAAGTACTTTGGGATGACACGGGAAAGCGATTGGCTCAGATCATTCGAGGCACAGATTCGGATGGTCACCGATGTGGAAGCCTTGAAGATGTGGGCATTTGAGGGAGATCTTTAGGGAAAGGCACAAGCATGGTTGGGTAGAGTCCCCCGTAGATCGATTGGCAGCTGGGCAACGCTCAGGAGAAGTTCTTGGAGGAGTTCAGCACTACGGGCGTAACCCCCAAAAATCGTTTTGACCTTGCCAAAATTAAACAAGGTGACAATGAATCCTATGGCAGCTACATGAAGATATTCTAGGAGATACTCGATCAGGTGACCGCCACCAGTGACCCCGAGATCACGTTCTGCTACCTTAACAATATGAAGGTAGGACCACTAAAAACAATGCTCGCCATGAATCCGGGGGCTTCGTAAGCAAAGCTGCTAGCAAGTTCCTATCTCTTTGCTCGACTGAGAGTGTCAAGGGCGACAAAGCCAAAAACAAAGACAAGGCTCAGGACAGCTTGGCCGTGCCAGCAGACCAGAGCCCGGAGGGCAACAACCGCCCGCGCAGAGACAAGAAGAGATCATCTACCCCTGGACAGAGATTCAGGGAGGCACAGTTCACCCTGCTAAACACTACGCGGGAAGAGATTATGTTCCAAATTGGAGATGCGCTGCCAGTCCCTTATCCACTTGACCCTGAGCTCGCTCACACCAGGGACAACACGAAGTACTGTGATTACCATTATGGTAGCGGCCACACCGCTGAGGAATGCTTTGTGTTGAAGCGAAAGATATAAAAGCTGATCAATAAAGGTAAATTGGACCGCTTCAAAAGGGATCAAGGCGCGAGAAATAATGCTAATAATGACCAACAAGGAAGACCCCCAAGAGGAAGAGGCGCCCAGGACCCTTAGATTGAGGGGTGATTAATGTGATTCAGGAGGAGCTCTCGCCTAAAACACAGCTCGGGAAGCATATCTATTCCTTGTTTAAGGCTGTCAACACACTAGCGATACAACGGGCAAGAGAGCAGAGTATTTGTTTTACCCGCAGCCAGCTGGCAAGTAGTCTTTTGGCGTCTGAGCAACCGCTGGTTATTACCTGTCTGGTGAACAACTGGCAAGTTCATAGGGTGTTGTTCAACACTGGAGCGTGTAGGGACATCATGTACTACTGTAGACACCCCAATTTCATACCCCTGATATGTGACTATGACATGTGATATCAAGAACTGTTCAAACTTAACAAATGTCAAGTTACAGGAGTCGAAAATGTGAAAGGCAAAGCAAGATGCGCAAAACAGTGAATTGCGAGGGGTGAAAGTGCCAAAATTGAAAGATAAACAGGAGCATGGCGCGGCCTAAAAGGTGATTGGGCGCCGCGCCATGCTATGGTGGATTCGGCGCCAACCTAACTACTGTAGCTCTCAGACTTAACGCATTGTGCAACTCGCGAAGGCTTTGTACAAGCTGTTGAAGCCGACTGAGGAATTCTCTTAATTCCCGATGACTCCCTCATTCCACCTATAAATTAAGGTGTTGGGCTCCCTCTTCAGTGTCCGAATTTCACCTACAACGAAGCTCTGAAAGTTTCTCTCCGCGTTTTAAGAACGCCGAGAGTTTTAGTGAGAGGTGCGAGATAGGTGTGTGTAGCCCACCAAAGCCTCCAAACCCCGTCCAAACTCCGCCAAAACTCAAATCCACCGGTTATAAGTGATCCCTAGCCTTTTAGTTAGGTATCCACCATATTTCCTCGGCCCAAAAACCATAAAGTAAGTCGTTACTCTGCCCGAGTAAATAGGCTGAAATCACCTGAAATAAGCCATTATTCCGCCCAACCAAATAGGCCAAAACCACCAAACTAAGCCGTCATGCAGAGTGAGTAAACCAAAACTACCATAAATAAGCCGCCTCCGAATCACATCAGCAACAGCAATAAAAGTCTCCCTCTCCCGAGAAGGACAGAGCGAGCACACCCCGCTCTAAAAGGTGATAGCCTTTAAGGGCGTTTTATTTATTTATTTATTTATTATTTATAAAAGTTATTATTTAAATCCGGCCCAATGTAGTCAATATAAGTCGTTGTGCTGCCCGGATTAGAATAGGAAATATTATGTAAAAGAGTCGTTATAATGGCCAAATATTTTTAAATACATTTGTAATTATTGTAAGGAAATGGTTGCGAGTCCGTAAATAATGTAGCCATGGATGTATTTGTTTTATTTTCCTGTCTTTTAATGCTTTATTTATTTGCTAAATAAATATAACAATAAGCATACTTTAGCCAAAAACTATTTTGAGATCGAAAGGGCGAGTTGGGTGCCTAGCACCTTCCTAACTCGTAACTTAGCCTCCGAACCCGTTTTCTATCTCTGGTTTTCTTTTTTTCTGGTTTTGCTTTATTTTTGCCTTAAAATAAAGATGACGACTCTAAAACTTTTTGGATCCAGTGGGGCCTCGCAACACTCCTTCTTTGCACTTTTCCGTTTTCCTCTAAAAAAGGGAGAATGAGAATTGGAGGGTGATGTATTCGCATATCCTGATATCCCCTAAAAAAGGGATAACTTGATGCGGGAAACCCAAAGCTCCCATAGTGATCCAAAACGGGCCATAAGGCTATTTTTAATAAAATCCATAATGGGGGCGTCGTAATATCCTTTTTTGCACTTTTCCGTTTTCTCCTAAAAAAGGGAAAATGAGAATGAAAGGGTGATACATTCCCATATCCTGATATCCCCTAAAAAGGGGATAACTGGATGTGGGAAACCCAAAGTTCCCATATTGGATCAAAAATCCACTAAAGGCAACCGAGGCGCATTCCAACGCGCTATCATAGACAACACTCCTCTCGCACTTTTGATTTCGTCTTCCCCTAAACAAGGGAGGGTGGAACGAGAGCAGTGGATGTCCCGCATCCGCACGTACGCGCAGCCCTAACCAAGGGCGCGCGGCGCGCGGGCGCACGTTCCCGGGAACCCACAGTGGCGACTCTGCTGGGGAGTTGTTTTATTTTAAATAAAATGGAGGTCTAGACTCATAAAACAACAACTTTTTTTAGTTTTTCTTTGTTTCTGGCTAAAGTATGCTTGTTATATTAATTTATGAATTTGAATATTGCATTCCTATACATCCGTGTCTATATTTGTGGATTTGATCCTCCATCTTGTAGCAATTTTGTTTCGATAACTGTTACAGGTGTATTTAAAAATATTCTTTTTTAAAAAAAGAGAAAAAAGCAAGAAAAAAATTCGAAAGTTAAAAAAAATTCAAAAAAAAAATAAAAAAAAATATATTACAATAAATTCAGAGCAGCACAATAAAAGGGTCGGAGCTTTATTTTAATTATTGCTTTATTTCCGGCTCTGTATTATTATTTCTTTATGTTCATTTTCCCTTTTTATTTTGTACATTTGTACATATCTGCATTCATTCTATTATTTTATTTTGGGGACATATGACCAAATTTGTAATTAATAGGTATAGATAGTTTCCCCACTTTTCTTTCTATTTCTTAATATGGTGTGCTTGCTTGTTTGTGCTCAAATTAAAAAGCCGAAAAAATCCACACATAACAACAAGACAGACCATATATGTTTTATTTTTCTGTTTATATATCTGTAAATAAATAAAGACTTTACTTCTTTCTAGATACCGCACACACATGCACGCATATAGGAATATTCCGAACTGTTACCCTACACCATGGCCAGCCTACCCCCTGCATGAGCCAACGCTAGAATGCATATAGATTCTCAGGGCACTTCAAAGACCGACCGACTTTTGCATCTTTGAATCATAGGTCAGCCCCTATCAAAAAAAATATATAAATAAAAAAATATATATACAAAAAAATGCGCAAGTAAAAAAAAATAAATAAAGTAAGCAGGGGCTGATTTATTATTCTCTGATACTC
The DNA here is from genome assembly GCA_013146195.2 of Codonopsis lanceolata. Classification (NCBI taxonomy): domain Eukaryota; kingdom Viridiplantae; phylum Streptophyta; class Magnoliopsida; order Asterales; family Campanulaceae; genus Codonopsis; species Codonopsis lanceolata. Next base: position 99,315,450 of record CM028384.1, on the reverse strand, counting down.
GACCTAGACCATTTCGAATGGTGGATCCTGGAAAGAGTAAGGCCCTTCGTTTGGGATCAGTCCGATCTTGGGGAGTCGAAAGGCAGGTGGAATACGTTGGTCCTATACTCTGGAGAAAGAATCCATCGCTCGGAAAGTCCCGAGATCAAAAATAAAGCAGGTGCTTATCCGGTCAATTGTAGGGAACAAAAATAAATAATAATAAAATATACTAATAAAAGACACGCTGTACTCCAAGCCCAAAAAGCCTTCAGCCAGCCTTCTGATACCTCCAACCCATTTTCCTTAGAAACCTGGCACAAATTTGGAAAGGCAGAGATAGTACTGGGCGGTTGATACATGAAATAAGCGTAAATCGACTGTAGGGTATCAAGATAAGATCGATAAGGCGTAATCGCTCGTAAGAAATCCGAAGCAAGATGGCAACAAATGAGCAAATTCCAGGGTATGTATGGGGGCTCTAGATACGCCCGACTCCAAAGAATGCAGAATGGCTAGACCAAAAGTTGGGGGCAGCGATGAGCCAAATAGCTAGCCTGGTGCAAAGTTTGAAATCCAGTGGTGAGGTGGACTCTTCCCCTGCAGTCCCCCAGGAAGCATCAAAATCGCATGTGCCTCCAAGCCTAAACCCCCAGCCAAACACTAACCCACCAAATACTGCCGATACCCCGAATCCCAATCCTCCACCAAGTCCCTACTACCCAAATATCGCCCTACCCGGCCCTATTCTCCATATCCTTTCCCAAGCACCAATATTCCCCAAAGCCCAAATGGCCTCCCTTTTCCCAGAACCAACCCACTCCAAAATAGCCCACATATGGACCCACAAAGTTATAACCCGCCAGACCAAGTTACCATTTATTTACCTTATAATGATTCTGGCCGCCCAACCGAAACCATCAATAAGCCACCAGCCCAAAATCCACCAACCCAAAATCCATATCCTACCCAAGTTCCACCAGCCCAGAATCCATATCCTACCCAAGTTCCACCAAATAGAATCCGTATCCACCCAAATTCCACCAAATTTCAAAATCCATATCCACCCAAAATCCTTACTGCATTAATCGCCTAGAAATTAACCCAACCTTCCCTAATCCAGCCAGTATATACCAAAAGCCAACTCCCCAGCCACCAAAATAGAGACCGACATGGAAAATATGAAGGCTATGATGCTCAAACTTCTCAACAAAGGGGAATTTTCTACGCGGGCACTGACATTACAACCTGCGGCAGTATTGCCTTTAAAATTCAAAATGCCTGACATAGAAAAATTTGATGGGACTGGAAGCCCTATATCCCACTTAAAATCTTATTCCATCGGCACGCAAATAAGGGGAGCTAGTTTTGAGGCTATGGCTTCTAATTTTCACCTCACCCTAATAGGGCCGCTAAACAATGGCTAACGTTGTCCTGATAGCAAAGACCATGAATACGTGGGACCGTATAGTCAAGCTGCTGCTCGAAAGGTACAAAGACAACACCAGCCCCGAAAATAGAAGGGACCTTGAGTCGCACCTAACGGAAAGGAAACCCGCAAGTTCGCAATGTGGAAAAGAAAGTTGGCTCAGACTCGATGCACTCGATCCTGCCGAGTCATGTATCATGTTCATCAAAAACCTCCAAATTCATTTACCCGAACACATGTATCTTCCCTACACCAATTTTAAAGAAATAATGAGATAGGAGCCCGTGATAATGAAGATATTCTGACGGGCAATTACAAGTCAATACGCCTCCTAGCTCTTTCCGTTACTCTAAAGGAAAGACAAATGCATCCACACCAAAGACCTCGTCGTCAATATGGTAGGAAATGCATCCACTTTTCCTACCCAAAGTTATGGCAATCGCTCCATGGTCTTATGAAGCTGGACATGTGTCCGTCAACGCAATGGAGGGAATAATGTACCAAACAAAATTTTAAATCGAACCAAGATTATGATGAACCGCAAGCCTCTCACCGTGATCCCGCAGGGGCTAATGGCACTAGGAGTGTTAAAGCCTATGGAAAATTATAAGCCACCGAACCCCATGCCCGTAACTTGGAATCATGCCCAAGATCGCGGAAAATCATCGCCGCAGCGGTCACCTCACCGATAAATGTTATATGCTCGAGATGCTATCCAGATCTTATAGATGATAAGGTTATTGAAAAGCCTCCTCCTGCACCAAATATAGTCAATAACCCTTTACCTCAAATCAACATGATTGAGGTTGATGAAAAATTTTTGTGTCCCGAGTTCGAAACAAATAAACACCCATTACCATATATCCTTGTTCCTTTCTTTCCATCCCCATCCATAAAAGAACCTAGCTATGATATGCTCTCTTGGGACACTATCCCGGTAGCCAAAGTACTTGTAATATTGAAAAGTCACTGGCCTGGTGGAGATGTTAGTCACCTTACCCGATCCGGCCGAGCCTACCAACCAAACCCGAAAGAGGTGATCACTCCGACACGCACTGCCGACAGCCTTCCCGGGTATGATAGGCAGAGGCACCGATTATGAGAAGCTCCCCGCTGAAGTTTGAGTTTATTTCTAATAAGTTCAACTAGTATACTACGACGCCCGCTTGACGCCCGCAGATTTGGTGGACCGTCGTATATATTATCCCTATTCTTTTCCCTAGCTTTACGGATTGGTCATCTACCGATCCGCTCCCTAAAGTTGAGGATCTCAAACCCCAGGTCCTCAATAATGTAATAAACCCTGTACGGTTTGCTTTTAATAATAATCTAATGTTTTTGCTTATTTCTTAGTTGCACCTACATTAAAAGGCACATTAAATAATAATAACGATGAGTCATTTAATGAAAAGGACCCAAAAGATAAAAAGTTATTTGCTTAAGCTTGTAAAGTCAAGAGAGCACTGTGAACAACATCATTCATCAACAAAGAATCAAGACTTATCCACTATCAACTGGGCCTGACAATGAAATCAAAGAAATCAAAATCGGCAGCCTACCCGCAAGGTTCTCAAAGGGTAACACTCATGGATTTCCTCAAAGAGTTCGTGGACATATTTGCCTGGTCCTACGAAGATGTGCCGGGCTAGATCCAGCCATAGACGAACACCAGATCCCCATATGTCCCGATGCTCAGCAGATCAAGCAAAAGCTCCGCCGGATTAAGTCATAATAGTCATTACAAGTTTAAAAAAAAATCATGAAGCAACCAGACGCCAATTTCATTCTGTAGTAAAATACCCAATCTGATCGTCCAATATAGTGACCGCTCCTAAGCCCAACAGAAGGTCCCGATTCGAGATTCTCGACCTCAACAAGGTCGCCCAAAGATGACTTCCTCTCACCCAATATCATTATTGTGGTAGATGTCGCAGCGTTCGCTGAAGTCGACTTCTACATGCCGGGCTATAATTAAATCGAATGGGTAGCAGAGGACCAAGAAAAAACCTCATTCACCACCCCTTGGGAGACCTCCACTCATCATGTCATGCCGCTTAATAAAATGCCGGGCTATTTATCAAAAGGTCGCCACCATTCTCTTCCACGATGTGTCCGATATTGTCAAAGAGATCCGGCCAGAGATGTCGTACTCCCTCACAAGCCAGAAAGAAGACCTTGTTCAACCCTCCAATCTCAACGAGCTTAAAGGTATCATGCTTACGCCACCCTACCGGTGCAAGTGCTTCCCAGCAAATCGCTAGGCCGAAACCAAAGGAAGTAAAAGTTAGAGAAAAAATAAATAAATAAAAAATATATATATAATAATAATAATAATAATAATAATAATAATAATAATAATAATAATAATAATAATAATAATAATAATAATAAAGAAAAAGAGAAAAGGAGAATAAGGGCTTGCTAGGTCGAAAACCCGAAAAGGCGCTTAGGCAAAAAATTAGCAAGTAAAAAAATAAATAAAATAAAAAGGAGAAATAAGGGCTCGTAGGTTGAAAACCCGAGAGGGCGTACCAGCAAAAGTTAGAGCCACATAAAAAATATATATATATAGAGAAAGAGGGGAGGGAAAGCACTCTTGAAACTCCTAAGCCTACCTCCGCCCTCAAGATGCAAGGCTCGACGGAAGTAAGAAAAGAAAACCACGACAGAAGCTCGCAATAAAACACTAAAATATAAAATTTTCAGTCCTAAGGTGCAACTTAGGAATAATTGCTAAAGAAATTTAGGTTATACATTAATTGCTGCATATATCTATTTATTGCCTATATCCCCCTTGTTTCTCTAGAAACTATCCCATCTTTTGCCTTAAGCCCTCGGGGGTCCATCGCCTCGGCATCTCGCCTCTGACCCATGTACTTCTTCTCTCGTGAGGCATGAAAGGCTCGCCTCATCGAATGAGAAGCACCTGAAATGTCCTCATCCTATTCATTGTCCTCACTGCCATTGTCCCAACAAATTGCACGACTTGATTGATCATTCATCACGCCTGCCTCGATTGCGAAGAAAATGCAGGGCTATGAGAATACCATGCCAAGTGTAGCCTCGCAACAATTATATGGCCGAGAATGGAGTGGAAGTGACCGCATTTTCCTCTCCCCGCATATTATCACAAAAAAAAAAAAAGAAAAAAGAAAGGAAGCCCTCTCGAGTCTGAAGGTATATTCCTTTAAAAATCCGATTATGAGATACAAATGCGGCCATTATCCATTAGATATCGCAATATAGCTTTGCTTTG
>CM028384.1:99120716-99310686 GCA_013146195.2 Codonopsis lanceolata | reverse complement strand
GCCAAGGGGTGGGATAACCGTGACTCCAAATGAAGATGATGAGCTTATTCCTACAAGACAAGTGGTGGGATGGAGAGTATGTATGGATTTTCGAAGGCTCAACAAAGCAACAAGGAAAGATCATTTTCCTCTTCCCTTTCTTGATCAAATGTTGGATAGATTGGCGGCACATGATTTCTATTGTTTTTCTTGATGGTTCTCGGGCTATCTCCAAATTTTCTATAGCTCCAGAAGATCAAGAGAAAAACTACCTTCACTTGCCCGTATGGTACTTTTTGCTTTCGGCGGATGCCATTTGGTTTGTGCAATGCTCCGCATAACTTTCCAACGATGCATGATGGCCATTTTTTGGATATGGTGGAAAAGGAAATTGAGGTTTTCATGGATGACTTTTAGGTATTTGGGGATAATTTCGATAGTTGCTTGAGGAATCTCACCAAGGTTCTTGAAAGGTGCAAGGAGGTGAATCTTGTCTTAAATTGGGAAAAATGCCATTTCATGGTGAATGAAGGTATTGTTCTTGGGCATAAAATTTCTTCCAGGGTATAGGGTGGATCGTGCCAAGATTGAAGTTATTGAAAAACTCCTCCTCCAACAAATGTGAAGTGAAGCTTTCTTGGGCATGCGGGATTCTATGTGGGTTTATCAAAGACTTCTCCAAAATTGCTAAGCCTTTATGCAATCTTTTGGAGAAGGATGCTACTTGATTTGATGAAGATTGCTTGAAAGCTTTGAAGCATTGAAGCAAGGATTGGTGTCGGCTCCAATTATCATGGCTCCCGATTGGTCCTTGCCGTTTGAGTTGATGTGTGATGCTAGTGACTATATTGGGGGTTTTGGGTCAACGAGACCAGATCTTTCATGCGGTGTATTATGCAAGCAAGACTCTCAATGCTCAACTTAATTATGCAACAACGGAGAAAGAGTTTCTTGCCATTGTCTTCGCGTTTGACAAGTTTCGGGCATATCTCATTGGTTCGAGGGTTGTGTGTACACCGATCATTCGGCGATTAAGTATCTCTTAGCCAAGAAGGATGCTAAGCCGATTGATTCGGTGGGTGCTTCTACCAAGAATTTGACATTGAAATTAGTGACAGAAGGAACCGAGGAATGTGGTAGCGGATCATTTATCTAGACTTGAGCAAGGCGGGATCTCTTCTCCATCTCCTATCGAAGACTTTCCGGATGAAAGCTTATTTTCTATCTCTTATGCCACGGTTCCATAGTGCCGCGGATTATGTCAATTACATTGTGAGCAATGTTATCCCTCAGGATTTCTCTTCATCTCAAAGGAAGAAATTTCTCCATGATGTCAAGCAATATGTTTGGGAGGAGCCCTATTTATTCAAATTGGGGAAAGATCAAGTTGCCGGAGATGTGTGTTCCTTTGGAGGAGCAAATTGCGGTATTGATCCATGTCATTCTTCTCCTTATGGTGGCCACTTTGAGTGGATCTCGAGACGGCTTGTAAAGTCTTGCAATCGGGTTTCTTTTGGCCTTCTCTCTTCAAGGATGCTCATGAATTTGTGTTAAGATGTGATCGTTGCCAAGAGCAGGAAACATTTCTCGCCATGAGATGCAGCTACAAGGGATTCTTGAAGTTGAAGTCTTCGATGTTTGGGGGATAGATTTCATGGGACCATTCACTCCTTCATTCGGAAATTTATACATCTTGGTTGCCGTTGATTATGTCTCAAAATGGGTTGAAGCCGTAGCCCTCCCCACAAATGATGCCGGGTGGTAACCAAGTTCTTGCAAAAGAATGTGTTCTCACGTTTTGGAACCCCAGAGTTATCATTAGTGATGGAGGCTCTCATTTTTGCAACCGGTTGTTCGATGGAATTCTAGCAAAATATGGAGTGAAGCACAAGTAGCCACGGCCTACCATCCTCAAACAAGTGGGCAAGTGGAGGTGACTAATAGAGATCGAAGATCAAACGGGTGCTTGAAAAAGTGGTGAACCCAAATCGCAGAGATTGGTCCCAAAAGCTTGATGACTCACTTTGGGCAATCGGACGGCATTCAAGACTCCTATTGGGATGACTCAGTATCAAATGGTGTTTGGAAAGTCTTGCCATCTCAGGTAGAACTAGAGCATAAGGCATATTGGGCTATCAAAAGCTCAATTTTGACTTCAAGGCCGCCGGTGAGAAGAGATTATTGCAATTGGAAGAGTTGGAAGAGCTTAGACAAAGAGCCTATGACAATGCAAAATTGTATAAGGAGGCGAGCGAAGAAGTGGCATGACAAGCACATTTTGCCAAGATCTTTTCATCCGGGACAACAAGTGCTCCTATACAACTCAAGGTTGAGACTCTTTCCGGGCAAGCTCAAATCCCGATGGTCGGGACCATTTTTGGTTGTTTCCGTTTCCCCTCATGGAGCGGTGGAAGTGAAAGATGATGCTACCCAATCAACATTCAAAGTCAATGGTCAACGCTTAAAGGCATATTTGGGTGGTGAATTGCAAAAGAATGAACCTTCCATACTCCTCAACGATCCGGAAACACAATGATGCGAGCAAGAAAGTCAAGCTAAAGACTTTAAATTAGAACTACTCACATCGGTTTTCTCTTCCCTCTCTTTTTATTTATTTGTTTTTACGGTTTTTGTATTTATATGCATGTGTCGCTTTTCGAAGCCCTCCCGAGTTTGTGGGTTTATAGGGAGGTGTATATAGTGTCCCCTCGCAAAAATATTTTTCTTTGTATTTGCTTTTCATGGGGAGTTGTGATTGTTGCCTTGCCTTGGTATGTTCATGAACATTGAGGGCAATGTTCGGTTCTAAGTTTGGGGGTGGGGTTAGCATTATTTTTGCCCTCGATTTTTGAGAAAATTTGAAAATTTTTAGAAAATTTCAAGCTAGTTTGGACCCCTTTAATTATGCTTTGATCATTCATCTCATCACTTTGGCGCTCATAGAGTTGTATGTGCATTATTTTCTTAGATTTGGCCTTGAGATTATTACATGCATAGTTGAGGATATTTTGTGATTTTTGTGCTAGCCTTTCCCTCATTCATGTTAAATAATGCCCATGTGTGGATCTCTTGATAATTTTTTTTTAAGCTAAGCTCTAGCTTTGGTTGTGCATGTGTTATGAGTACCTTGTTGTGAGTTGTGATGCCGTTAGATGATCTTGAAATTGATGAATAGCTTGGCTTATGAGTATGACAATAGCATGATATAGGCCATGTTTGACTCGTTTGTGCCATATTGACCTACCCATGTTCACATTAAATCCCTAGTTTCCCATTTGAGCCTTATTAAAAGAATGGTGTGTGCAAAAGCACACAATGACCCCCATTCGCCTTCATTTTGATCACCCGCATTGACTTATCCCATGAGCCTATACACTTTATCCAACCCTTTGAGAGAGCACTTTGTGAAATGAATTTATAAATTTATGTCTTGGAGGGAATGTGTGCTTCATGGAAGTGTTGTTCTTCATATATTTGGTGTGGTGTGGTTTTAATCTTGGTTGATGGGTTGGAGGTTGTTTATATTGTAAAAAGGGGCCCTTGTGTATTTTAAAAAAAATAATCAAAAGTGAAGGGCATCCCAAAATTGTGAACCATTTGTGCTTTCAAGTTATTCAAAAAGGGAAATTGTGGGATGAAAAAAAAAATAATTTATTTGTGGTAGTTTGATATGCTCTCAACCCCATGTTCTTGATGTGTATAAAAAAAAAAAAAAAAAAGAAAAGAAAAGAAGAAACTAAGTTTGGGGGTTGTTGAGAAGAATGTTGAGTTATGATGAAGTATGTTGTTTCATGAAGCTAGACTTGAGTGTGATTTTGAAGGCTTCACTTGTGCTCTCTTGTCTTGATTTCCTTCCCTTCATTTGTAGCTCAACCTTGGCCTAAAGTTACAAGCTTGCAAAAGTCCTATTGATATTGTCATGCCATGAGTTATTGTCTTGTGAAGTATTTATCTCTTTCGGTTTCATGGCTTATGCTTGGTATTTCATTGAACGTTCAATCCTAGCTAGAGTGATGCTATTTAGTCATGGGCTTGTGCTTCATGTTTTTAAGTAAGTGTTTGAGGAAAGTTTGATAGCATTGAAATCACATCATACCTTGGTTATGCATTTTTATAATCTTGAGTTTGATTTCTTTCATGGTAATGCATATGGGATCTTGATTGAGTGCCTTCTTCATTTCATCGTTGTCTCGAGCTTATCCATAATCCATATCTCTCTTTGCTCGGGACGATCAAAGCTTAAGTTTGGGGGTGTTGATAAGCTTATTATTTTCTATTATTTTCATTAATTTTCCGGAATTTTATAGGTTATTTTGAGCTTTGGTTGATAATTTATTGCATTTGAGATACTATTTTTATGTATTTTCATGCTTCATGTAGGTATCTCAAAGATATTCGAGTTTTTATGGCTCAATACGTGCAAATCGAGGACATCCCGGGCTCCAATGTTAAGTTTGGGCACTTTACGTTAAGTTACGTTAAGAGTTTATATGTGCGAGAAGGCAAGAGCCTAACGAAGCTAACGGTGGACTAAATTGCAAGAGGCTGAGGCGGGGAAGGACTTCGGCCGCATCATAAAAGCGGGCAGCAATTCCTGAATCTCCAAATCATTAATGCGTTGTCGGCCGAGGCCCGTCACGCCTCGGCCAGTGACCGCGCGTCTGCCAGGATCCGGATCCAACCCGCAGTGCCCCATCCGGCTCCACCGGCCGCTTTCTCACCCGCTTACCCTCACAAGCTTGACCCATTTCACAGGCGACCCGCACCAACCTCCCGGCCACGACCTAAGCGCAAACCCAGTCCCTTTTCTTGCCCCTTTTGCCCTCAATTAATTCCCGGACTTCCTAAATTACCCCTAATCCCTATCGGCCTTTGGAGGAGATCTGAGAGAGCACATTTTTCGGGCGGGACAACGGCGGTGGGGTTTAAAAAAAAGGTTTTTTTCGTGCGGTGGGGGTTTAAAAAAAACTGGTGAAGGCTTGAAGAGGAAGGCTGAAAGCTAGGGTTTAAAAAAAGGGAAGGGTGGAAGGTTGGAAGAATAGTAGAGAAGCAGCCACATTTAATCTTCTATCTTCATTGTTCCTCCATTGTTGTTCAAACTAAGGCAAGGATTTCATCATTTCCTCAATTAAAAAGTATTGTATTATTTACTCTCTATTTTAATTTAATGACAATAATTTTTATTGAAGAATTGATTTACCTTCCTTGCATCATGAACTAAATTAATTGCCTAGGGTTTTGATATACATATTGGCTTGGATGTTGTGATTTAAATTTGGGGCTTTGTTATTAATTTCTATTCACTTGTTTTTGGATATTATGTTGTGTTCTTAATGCTTGTAATGATTTGATCACCCATTACATGAATTTAAAAATTGTTTAGTGCATGAAAGTGACTTGATAATTTTGGAAAATACAACATAGTTGTTTTGGGTTGGATTAATCTAAGTTATTAACCCTCTTTAAAATAGTCAATTGGGGTTTTGTGTTTGGACGCGATTAATTGGATAAATTCATACGAACCGAAAGCCCGTGAATTTATGCCGTTAATTAGCACCGTTATACGAAGCGAAAGCCCTTAACGGTGAATTTTGAATCCTCGACTTCCAAAAATAGAATAGTTTTAATAGCAACCCCTTATTAAATCACAACGGAAATCAATGAAAATCAAAACCCTAGATCTCTCTCATTGAAGCCAACCTCAATTTAATATTGCTTTATTTAATTTCTTACTTTAGCTTAGTTAATTAGTTAATTCACTAAAAATCGATCGTCTAAATATAGTTGAAATTGCAACGTACTTGATACTCATTAAAAACAACCAATTTGCTTCCTCGTGGGATCGACACTCTACTTACCACTTTATTACTTGTTTGACCGGGTAATCTTGCCCGTGTTGCGTTCGCGCGACCAACACCCTTCTCCGTTTGACCTTTTCGGTTGATGTTCGGGAGTGTTATTCCTAAGTTCTTAGCCATGTTTGATTGAGGTTTGATCATTGATTTGCCTTGGTTATGTTTTAGAGGACTTTAGGGTTGAATTTTAGACCATTTTGTGCATTGGAGGACTTGAGGGTGCAAGGGGGAAAGGCCTAGAACTTGCGAGGGAGTAAAATGGAATTTTGTGGAGGACAGACTTGATGCGGTCGCATCATTGAGCTACCATGCGACCCCGCATGGTGGCATGTGACGACCCGACCCGGATCTCAATACGAGATCCCAAGGTCGTGCCATCAGGACAAACTAAGAGACAGACAAGCACCTGCTAAGCATAATGGTGCGAGTCAAAAGACGAGCCAACAAGCTCAAAACAGGAAGGTAAAGTCATAACGGCAATACAGGAAAATCAAAACCTAAAACCTGCGGAAGCAAAACCATAATGGGACCCGAGCTATCAAGCTCCTGAATGAAAACAACCAAAGAGATAGTAAATCTCTCGGCCCAAAATTCGGCGTGCGTGACGCGCAACATTAGACACGCACAACAAACCATCGGCAACCAAGGCCGGCAATGGCAATCCCAACTCGATAAACAACACTCAACGGTTATAACATGCCGGAGGAACAATTCACTATAACCATATAATCAATGCTAAACCACCAACAAAACCTCACGACTAAAACTATCGGAGGTAGGAACAACAATATACCACAACTAGAATAAACGAGCCACACATGCTCGAAACGACAAAGGAAATAAATACTAAGGGTACAAATGCTCGGCAATACAACCGGCTCCCAAATACACAACCATAATATAACACTATAATCTACCAAAGTAAAGTCTACATAACTTTACATTCGAGCCTCACAAATAAAATACAACATAATAATAAATAACTCCAAGCTTTTGACTTGGAAGACCACCTGCTAAAAGTCGTTATCCGCCATACTAACGGGATCACGCACACACTAGGGAAAACAATCACACGGAGTGAGTCATAATGACCCAGTAAGTTTCTAAATGCAACATGTGGCATATTATGACATGGCATGGCATAAATGCACAAACATATAAAATCATGGTATCATGCTAGTATACCATCATGAAACATGTACTTAATTTTTAAAGCACATAAACTCACATAAATCAAGTAGCATTTTATTTTTCATATAAATGCTCATAAATAAACATGTGTAACAGTAAACGTAATCGAACCGTCACAAACAAATCCGGGTTCCAAACCCAACCAACTTACCATGAGATCAAATCTCAAACCATGATCCGGGCTCAATTCCCAATCAATCATACCCTGGGGTTTCCTCCCCAAATAATCTCAACTCATCAGTTTCCCTTAATGAGTACTCGTTACATTCATCCAACCTAGGATGAGAAATGAGAGCTCGATGTCAGGCTAGATGGCATAACTCGAGATCACATCCCACTATTGGCCAAATAGTGAGGAGAAAAGGACCCAATGCAACGATTCATAGCGATTGTTCCCAAAGACTATGAATCGTCCCATTGCCGACACAACAACAAAACCCGCCAGCTGGACTTTAAACCAAACGTTCAAGTAGATATTTACTTGTTTAAACCAATGAGACCAAATTCATTATTATCGGGCTCATTAAATCATGTAGGACATAATGCTCTACAACAACTCATAAACCATGCACATAATTGCACATAAACAAATAGGGCATAATGCTCCACAAAATCCCATAATCCATGCACATATTTGCATATAACCACGTAGGACATAATGTTCTACGAAATCTCATAAACCATGCATATAATTGCATATAAACAAGTAGGACATAATGCTCTACCAAACATCATGAACAATGCATATATTTGCATATAACCATTGTGTTCAACTAACTTACAAGTTTAGTTTAAAAACAACATATTGAGGTATTCATTATTCCTCAAGTCATCAACCCAGTCAAGTATAGCTTACAAGCTTAATAAAATATAATGTGAGGTCTTCCATAATCCTCAACTCAAACCAAAACAAGACTACTACGCTAGTCTCAAAATATCCACAATTCAAGACTTATTATTTAGTCTTTATTTAAGTACACCGGACTCAATCATAGTCCTAATCGTCATACATGATCGATAACACCAACACCATACTTAAAACATCACGACTACTCCGTAGTCACTTTGCACAAGTGTTTTCATATGTACGCAACAAAATCCTTGAGAAGAGGATTCTCCCTTAATCTTCTCTTAAATAATCTCGTGACCTTATGCGAGTCTCTATTATCCCATGCTCTAACAAGCATGCTTAAAATATATTTCTAGTTAGTCTCCATAACATAAGTGTCGCCATAGGACACAACCAAAAACCCGGTGTGCACAAATATAACTCAAACAAACCCAAACATTGTAGGGTTTCAACCCAAGGCTCTTAGTCATTTTATTAGCCTTATAACGACTCCGTTGAGTCTCACTAACACATTTCATTCTTTATGTGTTCTATAAATTCACACCGTAATAATTTCCTAAAGTTTACAACCAAATCTCAATAGTCATTCGGGCTTAATTCCCAAGACTAAAAATCCACAAAACACATCTCAATCACCAACCATTTAAAGTTTGGGAGTTATGTTCTTCACTCCATTAACCAAACGAAATCCAATTATCGTAGGATTTCAACCCAAGTTCAATTAGCACATAATCGAATTTATAATGACTCCGTCGAGTCCAATCTACCCTTTCTAAAATTTTAGGGCATAGAGGTCATGGGTCTCAATTCCCCCAATATTCATAATTATCAACAATAGCCATCATCCCGAGTTCGTTTAACTCACATAAACCCAACAAAACCTTCACTAATTCAACATAGAATAAATTCATCATTTTGAGCACAATTTCATTTAGCTCACCTTACCAATCATAATTCCCAATTCATGATTAAATCATACAACCTGGTTTAATATACTCTATTAAGCATATAAAACATAGTAATCAAGCTCACATTAATAATTTTGCAAGCTTAACCAAATTTGGGTAAAACACCCTCCAAGTATCTCAACCAAACCAACATCAAAAATCATGGATAATCAACATAATCAAGTTCAATAGACTAGTTAGAACATGAATTTCACATATATCATGGTCTCACATAGGTCAATCAAGTTCTATCATCAATTTGTAAACCTAGGGTTCATGCATCTTCTACAAACCCTAACAATGGCTTCCATTGACCTCACATAGCACAAATGATTGTTTCCCTAGGGTCAATGGAGCCCAAAAGCAAGATAAATAGGGTAGAAACTTACCTTAGTTCAGCCCCAAACAAGCTGCCATACCCGAATCCAAGAGGTGAGGTTGCTCTCCTCAACTCTCCTCTTCAAACTCACGGACTGAAAGGGGGAAGAAGAACCCTAGCTTTGGCCTCCAAGATCGCACCCTTCAAGCCCTAGAAGTCGCCCCTTTCTCAGCTCTCTCACGCCCTTGGTCTTTTCGCAGAAGACGCAGCTGAAGAAGTCGCATTCTGTTTGGCCGAACAAATGAAGTGTGCGGAAGATTTCTCTTTTATATTGGGGATTAATTCCCCTTAATCACCCACTAATTAACCCCTAAATCCTCTAATAATGTTTAGGACTAGTATTAGGCTAAGTAAATGGGTTTAACTTAGGTTTAGAATGGGTCTAATTGGTCAAAATTCGGACAGCGCACAAAACAAGAGGCAAAATCCCGTAACAGCCTAACAGGGACCAATGCGGTCGCTTGGATTTTCTTTGATGTGAGTGCATCAAGCCAAAATGCACCATTTCCTCCTTTGTTCAATCCTTGCTCGGTTTCGGTCGTTCCCGCATGTATCCTCGAGCCTTAAAGCTTCGAAATGACTCACAATTGAACCCTTAAAGTCCTCAAACATTAAACTAATCAATCCAAGGCTCAAGCAATTTTAAATTAGGTCTAGACTCCCATAAACAACACCCGAAGCAACCCGGGGCAAAACCGACGCAAGACGTAAAAACTTGCTATCTAAACGTCGAATGAGACCGCAAACCGACGGGTAATAACCCATGATTGTAAACACTTATTAGGGCTACAAAATAGGCCTGTATGCCTCTCAAATGATAAACAACAGATAGGAGAAATAAGCTCCCAAAAGACGAGACGTTCGCCCGGCTCAATCTCAAACTACGCGACAAGGAGAATTGCTATTCGAGCTCGGCCAAAACTTCACGAGACTTATGGAATACATCCAATTAGAAGTCTAACACATCTAAACATGTTATTTAATCATCATGTAAAGATCTGGGACCAAATCGAGGTCCAGAACACAAAACCCGAATAAACTCTCAATCGCGTCGCATTTCGACTACCGTCGGGTTACGACTTTTGACTTTAACAAGTCAACCACTATATGACATCTCTTAAAAGTGTTTTAGTCTTAATGTGGTCTCTCATCCACATCTAGACTCTCTCACAACCAAACGAGCAATCAACCAGAGAAGAAATGTGAGCATTGCACGCAATTCAAGTTAACCGGGAATCGGGATCTTACATGGCAGTTCCAGATTTACGGGAATTTTTGATATCTCACCAATTTGCCTAACCAAACCCCACCCAAACCCAACCTAACCCACCCTAAACCACCCTAGTTAGTCCTACACATCCTCTCTTGCATGCTTGAAAAGTTTTGAGAGTTTTGAATGCATGTACAACACTTGGCAAAGAAAGACCTCCAACATGCAAAGCCATGCATTGGACACCTTCTCCCACCCCACTTCAGCCATTGTGTGACCAAATACCTCCACTAAGCCATCCTAATCAGTCTTCATCTTCCAAATTCGTGGCTAATCAGTTTATTCAAGTTATAGAGAGTTCTTGAAGCTTCTTAAGTGTTCATCAATCGTGGCCAAGTCTTGAGGAAGCCATTTCCAAAACCCAACCATAGAAATGAATAGGAGAGCAAGGAGAACACATACCCACCCTTGCATGGAAGTTTTGTACTTCTTTTAGGGCTTGTTTAAGGTGAGTTACAACATCTCTTTCTATTTATCTTATCCTCATTGACCCTAAGGAAAACAATCTTGCTATTTGAGGTCAATGAGAGCACATAGGACTTTGTAGAGATGTCATGTTCTAGAATATACTATATGATGAATTTTGGTTGTAGGAACAGATTATAGACATATTATAAATCATGATTCTGATGTTATTTAGGTGTAGTAATGTATGATAAACCATTCTACCTTATTGTTTAAGTGTTGGAAGCATATTTGATGAGATAGTTAGGCTTGTAGAGATGTCATGTTCACGTACATGCTAAATGATGTATTTTAGGTTGTATGATCAGATTATAAACAGGTTATAAACCATGTTTAGGATGTTATTTATGTGTGATAATGTATGATAAATCACCCTACTTTGTTGTTTAAGCATTGGGAGCATGTTTGATGAAATAGTTAGGCTTGTAGAGATGTTATGTTCACGTACATGCTAAATGCTACATTTTTAGCTGTATGATCAGATTATAAACAGGTTATAAACCATGTTTAGGATGTTATCTATGTGTGATAATGTATGATAAATCACCCTACTTTGTTGTTTAAGGATTGGGAGCATGTTTGATGAAATAGTTAGACTTGTTGAGATGCTATGTTCATGTATATGCTAAATGTTACATTTTTGGTTGTATGATCAGATTTTAAACAGGTTATAAACCATGTTTAGGATGTTATTTATGTGTGATAATCTATGATAAATCACCCTACCTTGTTGTTTAAGTGTTGGGTGCATATTTGATAAAATGGTTAGACTCCTATTTGATGAAATGACAAGAATGTATATGCCTAGTTTGTGACTTTGATTCTATGTTCATACTTGATTGTTTGATTGGGGTTTTATGGGTTTAATGACCTTTGTAACCTATTTAATTACGTTATTATGGACATAGGAGAGTATTGACGCCAATGGCTTCTATACCCTAATTTTGAAAGATTGATTATGACTCAACGGAGTTGACCATTGGGTTAGTATGACATTAAGGAGTAATATACCTAAGTCCTACGAATTTTGGGGTAGTATTAATGGAGGTTAAGCCTCCAAGCATTTTAAAGTGTATGAAGAACACTTGATGATTAGAGCCTTGATTTTATCTCTAATGTGATTATGTGCTAGTTGTGAATTAAAAGCATGACTAGATGATTGTAGAATACATGCCTACTTATTTGAGCATATGAATATGAATTACGTGTGCTTGAAGTTTGAGTCTTGCTGGAGTCGGTTTGTTGAGTCTTTGGGGCGGGACGATGCATCATCTTCACGAATTATGAGATTCGTGATTTTGATGGATCGCCGCGCCGGATTGCACACACCCCTCTATCGATGGCCACGGTAGGGAAATAGTTGATCTTAGTTGTAGTATGAAAACATGACTTTGATAACTATCAGAACTCGAGCGGGGAAATGTCTCGGGGTCGTCGATATCCACGAAAGGGATATCGAGGACACATAAAGGTTTTGCACATGTTTTTGCAGGAGCGACATGCGCGGAAAAAGGGTAACGATATCATATCCCTTTTATATGAATTGACTCACGAGTGCTTATATGTGAATAATGTGCTACGTGAATATGATATGATATGAAATGATGGTTGATTGAATTAATGAAATGTTATACTTGTTGATAACATGATATTCAAGATTGTTAAGTATGAATGCCTTGACATGATTATTTATGAAATGTATATTATGCAATAACATGAATTATTATTGTTGAGCATGATGCCATGACAGGAAGTTATGTTAGTAACTTGCTAAGTCTTTATGACTTACTCCTATTTGTTTTGATTGTTTTCCTAGATCCGAACCGAGCGGCGGATCGAAGTGAGTATCGTTTGGCATTGGAGAAGCTTTGACAAGGTTGCTACCTTGTAATATTAGTACCTTTTTCTTTTGGCAAGGATTTACGGGACATAAAGTTATATAAACTTTATGTGGGGTAGCAAGACTTGATGTGTTTAATCATTAATACTTATGTTTATTAGTACTTAATCTTTTGAGAGCCGACATGTGTTAGTCGTGCCTTATGTATTTATGTTGATCATGCTTTAGTTGTTTTAACCATATATTGGTTTGTTTACTATGTTTATTATCCGGCATGTTTTTAGCCGTCAAGCATGTTAGACTAGAGTTGTAGACTTAGTTTAATGTTGGGTTCCGGCCGTAACGTCGCCGATGACTTGGTATATAATTGCTATAAATTGTTAAATGTGCCTATTGTTGTGTCACATGATTTTATTTTTGGACCAAGAGATTCATTATCTCTAAGGTTGTATTAGTTTGAGCTTGTTAGCTCGGGCGCCACTGTTTAGTTATATTACGCTTCCGCATGTGTTAAAGTTTTTGGCGTATCGTCGTTATGGCCTTACCCACTATTTGCTATTTGTTTTGTTATGTGCCTTTTTGGAAGCGGCACGACCTCGGGGTCTCGTCTTGGGATCCAGGTCGGGTCGCCACATCGGTATTGTTCATAACTCCCTAATTTCAACTCCGGTGAGTTTTACTAAAATTCAACCAAGTAGAGCATTGATATTATATGTATCACATTGCCTTTTTCTAAGTTCTCCGTCCATTTAGAACTCGATAACTAAGCCGTTCATGTTCTTAAACTAGCCTTAAACACAATCCCGAGTTTCAAACCCTAGTTTCGGTGATTTTGTAAAACCTTGAATTGAACCGAATTCTTTCACAAGAGTTATTCCCAAGCTCATTATAAACAACATTCATGTTTTACAAAATGTCAAAATCATAACTTCATAGAGATTTCATAAAATCATACTCATATTTTATATGTTGAATTGAAGGTTTTGTCTTCACAAAAGATGTTCACAATCAACATTAAAACAACTATAATGAAGGGGTCATGCTATTTTATTAAACATGGAAATCTTAGGGAATTGTCACTCACCTTAGTCCTAAGATTAATGGAGGAAAGGTTGATTAGAGCAAGGATTGTTGTAGAAAAGATTGAGGGCTTCGATTTGGCGGTCTCGGTTCGTCGATCGGACCACCGGATCTCCGGGAAATGGTCCTTCAACCTAGGGTTTCTTCCATGGACGAATTTTGAGCTTGAGTCTCTGATTCTCTGGTTTGTTATTGATCAAAAATGGCTGAAAGGCTGAATCTTGTGTTTATATACTTCCCAAGAAGTCCCTAATCCAAGTGAAGGGTTTTAAGAGACTTCTAATTGGCCAACGCATGCTAGCCTTTGATAAGTAATGATCCAAGGGTCTAAAAGGGTCTTAGACAAGTCAACAAAGAGGGCTTGGACTCACCAAGGTCGGCCAAGGGGCAAGGGTGCAAGGGTCATTAGCCAAATCCACTAAAAAATCTCACAATTTGAAAAGCAGGGAGGATGCGGTCGCATCCCTTCTACCCCATGCGACTGCAAGGGGTCATTTACAGCTTCTGCACATTTTGGACAGCTCTCAGCATCTCCACGCGAGCCAGTGACCAAAACTCAATGCGGCCGCGAGGTTCAACACTTAAACTTCATCGTAAGTGACCCTAAATGATCTCAAACTCATTGGCAACAATCCTAAGGTGTAACCCAACTCAAAACAAGTCGGAAACACACCCAAAACACATCCAAAACAAGTTAAAACATGGCTCGAATCACGCGGCGAATGGCCAACGAATCAAACACGAATCAAACCCAACTCAAACTAGAATAGAATGAACATGTATTAGGCTTGTTAAATCATGGTTATGGCTTGTATACAAGGCCTATAACTCAACCGAACTTCTCTCGAGACGAAATGAAGGCAATACAAGTGATGATGTACAACCTTAAAACACAAACGAAGCAACGAAGCTTCTAAACTTCCAACCAAGAACACAACAACTAAGATGAACATTCTAAGTCATAATGCAAGGTACTAAGACTCTCATGAGACTTATTAAGGTGCTAACACAATACGATGAACACTCGAAACAACAACAACAACATGGCATGCAACGCATGGAAGACCATTACTCTATTATGATCTCAACCAACTCAATGCCAACATGATATGAATGAAATGAAGTCTCTAACATGTCAAGACCTACAACAAACATGTTATAATGATGACAAACATGAAATGGGGTTTGGGTTCTCACATCCTCCCCCACTTAAAGGAATTTAGTCCCTAAATTCATACCTAAAATCTCGAACAAGTAAGGGTATTTCTCCCTCATCTCAAGCTCAGTCTCCCATGTGGCTTCCTTAATATCATGATTCTTCCACAAGACCTTCACCAAAGGAATCCGCTTGGTCCTCAAGACTTGCTCCTTGGTATCAAGAATCCTCACCGGTTTCTCAACGTAAGAAAGATCGGGCTCAAAGGTAATCTCCTCATAAGTAAGGACATGTGACTCGTCCTTCAAGTACTTACGAAGCATCGAAACATGAAACACATCATGGACACCCGATATAGACGGTGGTAACACAAGTCTATAAGCCAAAGAACCATTCCGCTCTAAGATCTCGAACGGACCAATAAACCTGGGAGAAAGTTTCCCTTTCTTCCCAAACCGCTTAATACCGCGTCGGGGCGATACCTTCAAGAACACAAAGTCACCAACCTGAAACTCAAGATCACGTCTCCGGTTGTCTGCGTAGCTTTTCTGTCTACTCTGAGCTGTAAGCAATCTGTCTCTAATCAGCTTCACACTCTCAGCTGACTGTTGTACCATCTCCGAACCCCATAATCTAGCCTCACCAACCTCATCCCAACAAATCAGTGATCGACACTTACGCCCATACAATGCCTCGTATGGCGCCATCTCAATGCTCGACTGATAGCTGTTATTATACGCGAACTCAGCCAATAGTAGATGTGAATCCCAACTACCCTTGAAATCCATAGCACACGCACGTAACACATCCTCCAAAATCTGTATCAATCGCTCCGACTGACCATCAGACTGTGGGTGAAACGCAGTACTGAAGTTCAACTTCGTACCCAAAGCCTCCTGCAAAGAATGCCAGAACCTCGAAGTAAATCTGGGGTCCCTATCTGACACAATGCTAACCGGTACACCATGTAATTTCACAATCTCCTGAATGTACAACGCTGCCAACTGACTCAAACTATAAGAAATCGCAATAGGAATAAAATGAGAAGACTTAGTCAACCTATCAACGACAACCCAAACTGCATCAAAGCCTCTACGAGTACGTGGCAACCCTGTAACAAAGTCCATGGTGATATGCTCCCACTTCCACTCCAGAATCTCAAGTGGCTGAAGCAAACCGGCAGGTCTCTGGTGCTCAGCCTTAACCTGCTGGCACGTCAAACATCTCGAAACATACTCAGCTATCTCCCTCTTCATACCATTCCACCAAAACTGCCTCTTCAAGTCACGGTACATCTTAGTACTACTCGGATGTATCATATACTTGGCCTTGTGAGCCTCATCAAGAACCATACGTTTCACTTCATCAGAAGAAGGAACGCAAATCCTACTCTGGAATGTCAAGATCCCATCACTGTTTATCGCGAACTCGGGTGTATTATTCTCACCCAATCCATCGATAATCTTCCTCAAATCTGGATCAGTAGCTTGAGCTTCCTTTATCAACCCAAACAATACTGGTGTAGCACGAACTCTAGCAAAGAGAACACTATGCTCGCTCACAACAGGACTCCATTCACGGACATCCTCGAGCATCTTCCATTCCCTCATCATCAAACAAGACATGTAGGATCTCCTACTCAACGCATCCGCAACAACATTCGCTTTCCCCGGATGGTATAAGATAGTACAATCGTGATCCTTAAGCTTCTCCATCCATCGCCTCTGTCTCATATTTAACTCCTTTTGTGAGAAAAGGTATTTCAGACTCTTATGATCCGTATACAACTCAAACTTAGCTCCATAAAGATAGTGTTTCCACTTGTGAAGCGCAAAGATAATAGCTGCCAACTCAAGATCATGAGTCGGATAATTCTGCTCATACGGTGACAACTTCCTAGAAGCATAGGCAATAACCTTCCCGTTCTGCATAAGCACACAACCCAAGCCTTCCAAAGAAGCGTCACAATAAACCACAAAGTTCTCACAACCACTAGGCAAAGCTAAAACCGGAGCTGTAGTCAACCTCCTCTTCAACTCCTGAAAGCTAGCCTCACACTTGTCACTCCAAACAAAAGCAGACTTCTTCTGAGTAAGATTGGTCATAGGAGTGGCAATCTTAGAAAATCCCTCAATGAACCTACGGTAATAACCCGCCAAGCCCAAGAAACTACGGACTTCGGTCACCGTACTAGGAGTCTTCCACTTGGTAACAGCCTCAACCTTCGATGGATCCACTGCGATACCATCACTAGACACAACATGCCCAAGAAAAAGCAACTTGTTCTAGCCATAATGCACACTTGCTAAATTTAGCAAAAAGTTGTTTCTTACGCAACACAGTAAGAACCTCTCTCAAATGATGCTCATGCTCCTCTCGTGACTTCGAGTACACAAGGATATCATCAATGAACACCACTACGAAGCAATCAAGGTACTCATGAAACACCCTATTCATCAAGTCCATGAAAACGGCAGGCGCGTTTGTCAACCCAAACGGCATCACAACAAACTCATAATGGCCATAACGCGTACGAAAGGCTGTCTTCGGGACATCCTCCGCTCGAACCCTCAACTGGTGGTAACCACTCCTCAAGTCTAACTTGGAATACACAACAGACCCCTGAAGCTGATTAAAGAGATCATCAATGTGAGGTAATGGGTACTTATTCTTTATAGTAACCTGGTTCAACTGACGATAGTCAATGCATAACCGCAAACTTCCATCCTTCTTCTTCACAAACAAAACCGAAAGGATTCGGATCAAAATCGGAACAATGCGCAACAATTCGCTAACGAACCGACGAATGAACTAGCGATCGAACGAGCAATACCATGAGACTTAAAGCAAGTCAAGAGGCTATTGAATAGGCTCAAATACTTCTAAGAAGTTAAACAATAGATAGGAGAATAAGGGCTCCCGAAGAAGAGACGATCATACGACTTCATTTCGAACTATGCGTTAAGAACGATTGTTATCCTCGAAGCGTCAAAACATCGCTAGACTTAAGGAATGCATCCAACTAGAAGTCTATAAACATGTTAATCAATCATCATGTAAAGATGTAGGACCAAACCGAGGTCACGAACACAAAACGCAAGCAAACTCTCAATTGTGTTGCATTCCGACTATCGTCGAGTAACGACTTGTGACTTTAGTAAGTCAACAACTATAGGGAATTTCTTAATAGTGTTTTGGTCTTCATGTGGTCTCTCATATACATCTAGACTCTCTCACAGACCAATCGAGAAATCAACCAAGGAAGAAATACGAGTATCGCACACAGTTCAAGCTAACTGGGAACCAGGGTATTACAGCCAAAGCTTTAGGCCACTAGGAGTTTGAAGTCCTTTAGGTGTGTTTCTCATGTCCTTCCGAAAAAGGAAGTCTTTTTATTTTATCTTATCATGCCGTGTCGTGTCGTTTCGTGTCTTGTCGTGTTTGTCTATCATGTTTGGCTATCATGTCAGTCAGTCGTGTCAGTCGTATCTTGGGCAGCGTAATAGTATCTGATTGATTTTTGGATCGGCTTGCCGGGGCAAGGATAGGATTTTTCGGATGGCTCACTCAAGGCAATGAGGAGGTCTAGATCTTCGGATGGCTCACTTGGGGCAATGAGGCTTGCTCGGGGTTAGGAGGAGGAAATGCTCGCTCGGGAAAGGGAGGAGGCAGGCTGGCTTATTCTGCGGACAGAAAGGGAGTGTTGTGTGTGTGTGAATGTGTTGTGTGTGTTTTCTTGTGTGTTGGGGTTGTTGAGTTGTGTGTGTTTTATTTTAAGGGAGGGGCACCCATAAGGGGGGAATGGCTCCCTCCTTGTCTTCTCTGTTTTCTTCACTTTTCTCCCTGAATCCATGGTTTTCTTCCGTTAAGTCCCGTTACACTACGTTAAGTCCTAGTTACCCTGAAATGTAACTGAAGTAACTTTTGTTAGTCCATTTAATTTATAATAATAATAATTATTATTATTTTAGCACATTGAGGCGTAGGGGTACGAAATTTGGGTGTCTACAGTGGCCCTGCGCACTCCAAAGCTTGTGTGATGCCATCCTTCTGTCCATCATTTCCAAGCACGATCTTTGGTCGGTGAGGCCTGGCCACCTTTGACCAGGATGGAACGAGGACGAGTGAGAAGGGATGAGTCTAATCATCTACATGTTCTGCTCGGGGTTCCGTTACCAAGCTTAAAGTTTTTTTTCCTTTTCTACTCGGTATTTAAGCCCGTGGTCAGAACGTGAGGTCTTACGTGCTTTTGCTCATAACTCGTTTTGGACCGGACACATTAATTCGTATTCTTGATATATATATATGATATATATATATATATATATATATATATATATATATATATATATATATATATATATATATATATATAACTATTATTGCAAAATTATATGTAAAAGTTTTGTATTGGTTATTTTTTAATATTTTTGTTATAAAATCAAGAATATTAATTACCTTTCTTTTTATATTTTCAAGATACTATGTAAAGTAATAAATATTATATCCTTAATACTTATCTCAAAGGACGTGACATGAGTCAATTATTATTTATTTTCTTTGACGAGTCACTTTTTTTTAGTAATTTTTAAAAATGTTGGATAGGAGATCGACTTTATTCACAACCTTCATTACTATTATTTAATGCCTTGAAGGCTATCTATAATTATGGCTATATGTTATATTTAGTGAAGCTAAAACACGTGGCATCATTTATGAAGAGTAGTAAAGTAGCAGGTTTCTCTAGTAACGCTTAAACACTCGACGTCTTCTTCTTTAAAAGAAATGAGGAGTACTAAATAGTGCATTTAGTAAGTTTTGAAAAACAATGGTGTCACTTTTGAGTAATTAAGACAGAGGTTAATATTCTAAAACGGAACGAAAAAACTCCATTAGATGTGCCAAAGATCATGTATAAGTTCTATGAATGTCAATTTGACCGAGCACCCGAATTAGAAAAAATATACTCCCTCCGTCCCTAATTTATTATTTTGGTTGATTCGGCGCACCGTTTAAGAAAACATATTTGACTAGATTATTAATATTAATTTAATGTGTAGTTTCCTTTAAAACTCATATGTATGTGACTCATAATTAAAGTAGGGTGAAAAAGTAAGGATAAAGTGGTAAAAGTGATGTTCTAAAAAGGTAAGTTTCAAAGTGAACAATTATTTTGAGACGAACAAAGAAACGATAATTTGTAATTGACATTACTATCAATATTTGGATAGTTTGTATCAAAGATATTTATGTGAGACGGATGCTCATCAAATTAAGCGAGGATAAAATGGTAATGGAGTAGACTTAGACATTACTAATCAATATGTTCTGTTGATAGTTTGTATTTTTCAAAGATATTTATGTGAGACGGATGCTCATCAAATTAAGCGAGAAAAACCAATGATAAAATGGTAATGGTAACTTAAAAAAACAGAAAGACTAACAAGTAGACAAATTTTTCATTAAAATGTCCTTAAAAGAAAAGATGAACTCTAATGTGTTAGAGGGAATGTTAATTTAATTTTTTTTTTTTGATAAAAAAAAAACAATGCCGAGAAAGTTGCAAACGTTTGAAAAAAAAAAAGAAAAAAAAAAAAAGACGTTTTTGGATTTATTATTAAGTTTATATTCAAGTTACTCCCATAAGAGGAAATTAATTGAGATAGGGATAATTTTCTTTTATATACAATTATTAACAAACATTAAATGATACTACAAATGGAAACAATTATACATTGGATATTGTCAAATTTATATCATGTACATTTTTGGTAAGTATTCAGTTTTGTTCCTATATTATACTCCCTCCGTCCCTAAATAATCGTCTGGGTTGACCCAGCGCACGATTTAAGAAAAAGTAATTGACTTGATTATTTATATTGGTTTAATGTATAGTTTCCTTTAATGTCCATGTATATGTGGCCCATAATTAAAGTAGAGTGAAAAAGTAAGGGATAAAATGGTAAAAATGATATTCTAAAAAGGTAAGTTTCAAAGTTGACAATTATTTTGGGACAAACGAAAAAGGAAAGGAAGACGATAATTTAGGGACGGAGGGAGTAGTCTTTATCTCAGTTTTTTATATTTATAGCTACTACTATTAATTCATATTTATTATATAAACAATATGATTCATAGATATTTATCTCAGGATCTAAGTAAACTGCTAAACCAGTGTCTTTGAAACCCTTCCCCTCCCCCTCTCCATTTTTTTAAGAGGAAGATAAGGAGATGGCAGCAGTAAAATTTGCTATTATGGTGCTCCTTATGCTTTGCCTAGGTTTGTTTTATTTAAACCAATAATAATAATTTCTATTTTCGTATTCTTAACTTGGCGTATGAGGCTTTTTTTTCATGTTAATTATATGACACTGATCTTTACATTTTCGTGTTCTCAATAGATTGACATGTCACGTCCGCCACCGTGAACACGAGCAACAGAGCTGTGAAATGTTGTTTTGACAACCATATTGGGAGTTGTATTCCAGGCACTAAAGATGAAGAAAGGTGCAGTCAACTTTGCCTCGAGAAACTCTGCTCCGATAGAGGAGGCTTTTGCAATGTGTACAACCATAAACCTCCTAACCATTTTTGCCATTGTTATTGCTGATATGTTCAACAAATTTTTTGAAGAATTCTTTTGGAAGAAGACACAAGCAAGACGAAAAAATACCCAAGTTTCAATTTCGCAACTGTAAGCATGATTGAATAAAGGAAGCATTGGCTTTAAATCAAATGAATTGGTTGCTTTCCTTTATGTTTGTTTGTTTACTTTTTTTTTTTATAATTATTTTTAATGTCTTAAAAGGCTACAATTATATATAAAGGTGGTCTCCTGTAAGACGGTCTTACGGATCTTTATCCGTAAGACGGAGCCCCATTTAGAAATTCGTGGGTTATAATAAATAAATGAGGTGGTCTCTTGTAAGACGGTCTTACCGTAAGACGGAGCCCCATTTAAAATTCGCGAGTCATAATAAATAAATAATAAGTTATACAATATCATAAAAACGAGTTTGCTTAGTTGGCTCGTAGCAAACCTTAGAAGACTTGGTGCATTGAGCATTGGTTCGGGGTTCAAAACCCCTCAGCGTGATTTTTAGTTTTATTGTGATATGTCATTTTGCTCCGGTACCCCTGTACTTTCAAGGTTTGTCGTCGAAATTCTTATGTTTCCCACGCCTTATTGTTTAATCCTTTGTCAGCCTCGTTAGCATCAATTGCCTTGAGATACTTGACGGATCTTAATAGACTTTAACGGAATACTAAATGACACGTTTAAAGTTAAACGTGACACATTTTAAGGTTGAAAGTGACACAATAAAGGGAAATTTATTATAATTCTCATTAAAATTCAAAGGAATACTCTTAATGTGGAACTTTTTAGTATTAAAGTGTCACTTTTTAGTATTAAATGTGTAACTTTTTAGTATTAAAAGTGACACTCTTAATACTAAAAAGTGATACCTTTAATACTAAAAAGTGACACATTTAATACTAAAAAGTGATACCTTTAATACTAAAAAGTGACACATTTAATACTTGACGGACCTTAATGGACTTTAACGAAATGCTAAATGACACGTTTAAAGCCAAACGTGACACCTTAAAAAGACAAAAGTAACACATTTTAAGGTTGAAAGTGACACTATAAAAAGAAATTTATTATAATTCTCATTAAAATTCAAAATAATACTCTTAATGCTAAAAAGTGACACTCTTAATACTAAAAAGTAACACTCTTAATACTAAAAAGTGACACTCTCTTATTGTAGAATTATAAAAGTGAATTCTTTTGCCAAAAGTGACATACTTAAAACTTAAAAGTGACACACTTAAAACCTAAAAATGACACTCTGATTGTTACAAATTGATGAATACATTTTAAGCCAAAAGTAACACACTCCAAGCCTAAAAGTGACACACTTAAAACCTAAAAGTGACACACTTAAAACTTAAAAGTGACACACTCAATGTCACTCTGATTGTTACAAATTGATGGATTTAAATTGACATTTTAAGCTAAAAGTAACACACTCCAAGCTTATGCCTAAACGAGACACACTCAATGTCACTCCAAGCCTAAAAGTGGCACTCTTATTGTAGAATTATAAAAGTGAATTCTTTTGCCAAAAGTGAATTCAATTGTCTTGAGATACTTGACGAATCTTAATGGATTTTAACGAAATGCTAAATAACACGTTTAAACCTAAACGTGACACATTGAAAAGATAAAAGTGACACATTTTAAGGTTGAAAGTGAAATAATAAATGGAAATTTATTATAATTCTCATTAAAATTCGAAGTAATATTCTTAATACTAAAAAGTGACACTCTTAATACTAAAAAGTGACACATTTAATGCTAAAAAGTGATACTTTCAATGCTAAAAAATGACACTTTTAAGGTCAATAACGAAGATTTTTTTTTAAGGCAAAATGACACTTGTACGGTCAAAAATAACATTTAATGCTAAAAAGTGACACTTGTAATGTCGTACAGTAAAACTTTGACGTCAAACGTAATGATTTTTATTTATAAAAAAAATGAGATAATTTTCAAAGTGAAAGTAACATATTTAAGAATAAAAGTGTCACATTTAAGCCCAAAAAGTAACATTTTTTTAGGAAAAAAATTATAATTTTCATTAAAAATGCAAAGTGACACTGTTAATAGTAAAAAGTAACACTCTGCATATATAAAGATGAGGGGTGGCGTTGTAATTTTAAAAACTAAGGGGTTGCATTGAGATTTTTTAGTATTAATAGTGTCACTTTTTAGTATTAACAGTGTCACTTTTTAGTATTAAATATGTCACTTTTTAGTATTAAGAGTGTCACTTTTTAGCATTATATGTGTCACTTTTTAGTATTAAATGTGTAACTTTTTAGTATTAATAGTGACACTTTTTAGTATTAAATATGTCATTTTTTAGTATTAAAAGTGTCACTTTATAGTTTTAAATGTGTCACTTTTTAGTATTAAGAGTATCACTTTTTAGTATTAAGAGTGTCACTTTTTAGTATTAAATGTGTAACTTTTTAGTATTAAGAGTGACACTTTTTAATATTAAATGTGTCGTTTTTTAGTATTAAAAGCGTCACTTTTTAGTATGAAATGTGTAACTTTTTAGTATTAAGAGTGTCATTTTTTAGAATTAAGAGTTTCACTTTTTAGTATTAAATGTGCCACTTTTTAGTATTAAGAGTATCACTTTTTAGTTTTAAGAGTGTTACTTTGTATTTTAATGAGAATTATATAAATTTCCTTTTATAGTGTCACTTTCAACCTTAAAATATGTCATTTTTTATCTTTTTAATGTGTCACGTTTGACTTTAAATGTGTCATTCAACATTTCATTAAAGTTCATTAGGGTTCGTCAAGTATCCCAAGGGAATTGATGCTAACGGAGTTGACAAAGGATTAAACTGTAAGGCGTGGGAAATATAAGAATTTCAGCGGCAAACCTTGAAAGTACAGGGACACCGGAGCAAAATGACACAACTCACTAATAAAACTTAAAAAACACAACCAGGGAGGGGTATCGAACCAATGACCATTAATTAAAACCTTAACTCTTTCACTGGAACCATTCATGCTAGTCCATCTTTATTTTTATTTGTAACTTATTATTTATTTATTATGATCCGTGAATATTTAAATGGAACTCCGTCTTACAGATCTAGGATCCGTAAGACCGCCCTACACAAGTCTTTGCCTTATATATATATATGATGCTTTTTGTTGTGGCTCGAACAAATGGTGCCTCTGATGAGGCTTTGAACACCCGACCTCTCGGTTGATAGTAGTTAAGTCTCAGGGGGCCTCAGGTAGGGCTTGAATACTCAACCTCTCCGTTAAGATAAGTGAGTAGTTAAATGGGGCCTTTGGATAAGGCTTTAACAACAACGATGCCTCTGAAGAGGCTTGAACACCTAACCTCTCTATTGAGAGTTGTAAAGTCCAGAGTGTCTCTAATGGGACTTGAACACCAAACATCTCCGTTTAGAGAAGTAAGCAGTATCAGTTGAACTAGAGCTCGTTGGTTTGTTTGTTTGTTTACTTAATTTTGCTGTTGCCTTAGAGAATATGGCATAAAACCTCCTATATGTGTTTGATCAAAAAATGTAGGAGTCCCCCCATAACTGTAACGTTTTCTCTAAGCGCAACTTCTACTTAGGCAATACTGTTTGATTCGAATGCCCGCATGAGTGTGTAAATTGTTAGATTTGGTTCGGTTACAAAATCTATATATATACATATATATATATATATATATATATATATATATATTTATTTATTTATTTATATTTATATTTATATTATAAAAGGCTAAGATTTCTCTTACAAATTAATAGATGGACAAGTCTATCCTTGACTTAATACATCATATATCATTTAATTAAAGACAATAATAATAATATAATATCTATATCTATACATTTATATTTATTATAATTATATTTATATTATAAAAGGCAAAGATGTCTCTTACAAATTAATAGATGGACAAGTATATCCTTGACTTAATACATCATACATCATTTAATTAAAGACAATAATAATAATAATATTAATATTAATTAATTAATATATTATAAAAGGCTAAGATGTCTCTTACAAATTAATAGATGGACAAGTCTATCCTTGACTTAATACATCATACATCATTTAATTAAAGACAATAATAATAATATAATATCTATATTTATATCTATATCTATATCTATACATCTACTATACAATAGAGCTCAGTGGGATAAAGAGCGGTTGAGATTGATTATTTTTACTTATATCAAACGGTTGTAATTTATTCCGCCTGGCATATGTGTCCCCCTGAAACAGGACTGTCAAGAAGATTCCTAATCTAATCTAAACTGTTTTTATCTCATTTATAAATCTCATCTAAACTGTTTTTATCTCAACCTAATCTAACCGTTTCCTATTCACGTTTTTCTTCCTAAATCTCATATAAACTGTTTTTATCCTAACCTAATCTAACTGTTTCTTATTCACGTTTTTCTTCCTACGTTTTTATTTCAATCGGCTTTCTTCCATCCTTTTCAGGCTTAGTTTTTTTTTTTGTTCTCTTTTTAAACTTTGTACTCATTCTTTCTTCTTTTTTCCTTCATGTAAAATGGGTTATTAAATCTATTTGATGAAATAGTTATATTCTAGCTTTATATATATATATATATATATATATATATATATATATATATATATATGTGTGTGTGTGTGTGTGTGTGTGTGTGTGTGTATTATTTATTATATTGATTTATTTGAATACTAACACCGTCCTATACTGACATCGTCTCATACTGGCGTCGTGCCATAGGCACGGGCACAGAATCTAGTCTATATCTATATCTATACTACTTATAAAAGGCTAAGATGTGTCTTACAAATTAATAGATGGACAAGTCAACCTTGACTTAATACATCATACATCATTTAATTAAAGACAATAATAATAATAATAATATAACATATATATCTATATCTATAGCTATACATCTATATCTATAGCTATACATCTATATCTATATCTATACTACTTATAAAAAGCTAAGATGTGTCTTACAAATTAATAGATGGACAAGTCAATCTTGACTTAATACATCATACATCATTTAATTAAGGACAATAATAATAATATAATATTCATATTTATATCTATATCTATACTACTTATTGTTGGTAATTGGGCTTGCGACCCGATTATTTAGTCCCGCCCACATGAAAAATATATTTATATTATTTATTGGTTAATTAGTATCCTAATCCAATTGGGTTTAGGATTACTTAACCTACAATTTTTTTATTTTTTTTTATGAAACAGGGACGGAACCCTGCATAGATTTATTTATTTAGGAAAAGAATTACAAACTTGAGGGGGACAACCAACCTTACCCTTATAAGAGGGGGGACAAAGGAGCCGAACCTCGAAAAGAAAATATAACAAAAGACTACGAGATTATAACATAAGAAGTATTACTTTTGTCAAGAGAGATAAGACCTCTAATCTGAACAGGAAGAGTGCATGTCCATAGAATAAAAAAACCCATCAGAGCCTTGATCACAAGCATAATTAGCGAGAGCGTCGGCTACCAAATTAGCTTCACGGAATACATGTCGAATAGAGATGTTCATGACTTGTACGGATTGTATAATGTCCCGAATAAAATAAGAGCTTCTCCAAGGGGGCCGAAGATCACCTTTAAGGCTTTAACACACCTAAGAAGCATTTGAGAGTCAATTTCCACCATAGCATTCAAGAAATTGTTGGATCTCAGCCAACCAATACCTTGATGTAATGCCCGACATTCAGCTAAAAAGCTATTGGAGTGACCATAAAAGGATGAGAACGCAAAAATTAATTTACCCGAACTATCCCGAATAATCCCACCGCCTGCACTAAGCCCCGGATTACCTCTACAAGCGCCGTCACAATTAAGTTTAACACAGCCAATTGAATGCTTGACCCAAGAGATTGCTTGAACTGTCTTAGTAGATGTGAAACTCAACTTTAAGGAAAAAAGATGATCCCATCCTAATCTTGGGATAAGACCAGCGCCCTTAATGATGGATAAGAGAAGAAGCTTAATACGATCAGCAATAATAAAGGGGGGAGCCCGAATCCCATCATGAAGGCTAGAGTTACGCGATTTCCATAATTCCCAAAGAATCACCGATGGGGCAATGAGATGCAAGCTAGAGGAATTTTTATGGAACCACCAAGCAAAGCAGCGCTGCGCAATAGAGGGAGCCGAGGACGAGACTCCTCCTAAGGCCTGAAAATGAGCCCAGATAAATTGGGCAGTAGTGCTATCCATGAAAACATGGGAGAAGGTTTCAGAATGTCCTGTGGCACAGCAGTAGCACCGAGAAGCAAGCTGGACCCCTTTTTTTGAAATGCTTTCGTCAATGGGCAGATTGCGGAACCAAAGCCGCCACATAAACAGGCTAATTTGACGAGGAAGCAATTTATGCCAAATAAACTTAGCTGCAGCTGAAAGAGGCCAGTGAGATCGGGCAAGATTCCAGGCAGACTTCATATTAAACGTACCAGCTTCTGAAAGACGGCAATAGGCAGAATCTGGGCTGTTAGAAAGAGAGATGCCATGATCCGAAATCAGGCTCGAAATTTCAGGACCAAGAGCCACCCTTGAGTCCGCAATCAGGTTGGAAGAAGATACAAACAGGTCTTTGATCAACAGAGAACTATCGATGGCAGACGGGAATGCAATGTCTTCAGGCAGCCAATTATCTAACAGAACAGATCGGTTACCCTGACCAATAACCCAGATAAATTGTTTATCTGCCTTCTCTCGGACAGAACAAAGTCTTCGCCAAATAAGAGAACCTGTGGCACAGATAGCTTGAGTCGGATGAGCAGAGGAGCAATATCTTTGCATCATGAAGCGACACCAAATATTATTACTAGTTCTGAATCGCCACCATAATTGAATAGAGAAAGCTTGAATAATGTCCGTTAAAGAACGGATGCCTATGCCACCCTCTAAAACCGGCCTACAACATTTTTTCCAGGAAACCCAATTAGCTTTATTTTTACCATTTGCCGAGCCCCAAAAAAAGTTGGCTAAAATACGATCAATGTGAGAGACAACGGCAACGGGAGGATCTAAAGCAATAATCTGATACATAATTATGGAGTGCAAGACTGAATTGATAAGCGTTACCCGACCAGCCGGATTAAGGAAGGCCCCCATCCACGAATGTATTCTGGTTTGCAGTTTCTCGATAAGATGATCGAACAGATTCTTCTTCTTGCGACCTTCAAAAAGCGGACATCCAAGGTAGAAAACCGGGAGCAGTTTATGATTAAAACCAATATGTCTGTGGATAGAAGAGATTCGAGCAGCTGGGATGTTTTTCGAGACCATGAAACTGCTTTTACTTTGATTGATAAGTTGCCCCGAACATAGCTCATAGAGATGAAGGATATTGCGATGCCGAAGAAGAGAGTTCTTAGACCCGTTACAGAAAATAACAATGTCATCCACAAAGGCTAAGTGAGATATGATAGGACACCCCGGAGATGAGGAATAAGCGTAATTAGGATGATCATTCTGAAGTTTATTCAGATTCCGACTAAGGACTTCCGCAGCAATAATGAATAGGCTCGGGGAAAGAGGATCCCCTTGACGAAGACCCCATGAGGAATGAAAAAAACCCGCAAAAAAACCATTAATGGAGATGGAAAACCAATTATTGGAAATAACCCTCCATATGATGTCGATAAATGTCTCGCTGAAGCCAAATTTTCGGAGAACATTTATGAGGAATACCCAAGAAACTCTGTCGAATGCTTTGGCCATGTCCAATTTGATAATAACGTTGGTCCTGTTAACCTTCTTTTTAAGATGATGCGTTAATTCGTGGGCAAGGAGCAAGTTGTCCTGAATCAGTCGACCTTTGGTGAATGCACTTTGGTTCTCGGAAATAATGCAAGGGAGAACAAGAGCTAGCCGGGAAGAAATAATTTTAGTGATTATCTTGTTACAGAAATTGCATAGACTGATGGGACGAAGGTCTTTGAAAGTCTCTACCTTGGATGATTTCGGAATAGTAATGATGATCGTGCTAGTCCAAGATTTAGGGAGATCAAATCCAGCAAAAAATTCTGAAATAGCAAGAAACAAATCTGAGGCAATTATAACCCAGCACTCCGTATAAAATTTTCCCGAAAAACCATCAGGACCTGCGGCGCTGTCACCATTTAGACTAAAAACAACTTTCTTAATTTCTTCTAAAGAGGGAGGGGCAGAAAGAATACTGTTCTGATTTGAAGAGATGAGGGCTGGGATAACAGAAAGCAGATTACCATCAGTACAAGGACCAGCTGTGAGTTGATCTTTATAGAATTCGATGGCTGCAGTTTGGATAGAAGATTCTGTACGAGCAATAACCCCATGCATATCAGTAATACTATGGATGGCGAGTTTGTTTCGAGTTTGTCGAACTGTGGCATGGAATAATTTCGTGTTATCGTCTCCCTCTTTCAACCAACGGAGATAAGATTTCTGCCTCCAATATTCCTCTTCATGTTTTAACTTGTGCTTGAGATTAGCCTGAGCTAAATGAAGAGCGGCCCGGTCTGAATCAGCTTGCGAAGTCTCGTAAATAATTTCTTTTTCTAGGCACCTCATCTTCGGCCATCTTAACAGCTTGAAAAATATTCCCGAAAACATTTTTATTCCAATGTGTAAGGGCTGCTTTAGTAGCTTTAAGTTTATTGGCAAAGCGGACCATCGGTCTACCGGCAACATCGGAAGACCAAGCAATCTTCACTGTATCAAGAAAGGAGTGGTGTGTAGCCCATATGTTAAGAAACTTGAATTGGTAAGGTTTAACAGCAGCATTCTGGGCAATGGAGATAAGAAGTGGAGAGTGATCTAAACACGTCCGATTAAGGTGGTCTACTGAAGTTTGAGCAAAGAAGGAAAGCCATGAAGGGTTACAAACTGCACGATCAATCCGCTGGTAGATAATTGCCTGCCTACCCTTATTATTACACCAAGTGTATTTGCTGCCTTGATACCCAAGATCTGAGAGCCCTGCTGCATTAAGGCAGGCTTGAAATTCTGAAGCCCCTTGTCGGTCCCAGCCAACCCCGCCAAGTTTTTCGTTCAAAGATAGAATGATATTAAAATCACCAAGCACTAGCCAAGGAGAGTTACCAATGTCTAAACTCAGATCAATAAGATCAGTCCAAAGGTCTAGACGTTCCGCCGAGGTGCACTTACCATGAACCATAGTGACGTAGGCCGATTGAGACCAAGCATAATGTCGAAGACTGAGAGTCAACTGCTGCGAAGAATCATGAATAATCTGGCAGCTAAAAATCGATCTAGCTAAGATCCAAATAGAGTTAGCCGCATTACAAAAAAAGAAACGAAATTTGAGTTTTTTTGCAATGATAGCTAGCTTAGAAATATCAAGTTTAGGCTCACACAAAGTAAGAAGAGAGAGTTAATGAATTGATACAAGAGACTTAAGACGGGAAATAGTTGAGTCATTCCCCACACCCCTTAAATTCCAACATAGGGCCTTAATCGTCATGGATAATATTGGAAGAGGGTCCTGTTTGGGATTTATCAAGCGATTGAGATCGGGTTGTTCTATTTGTTGCTGGCACAATAGGGGGTTTTCTATTCTTTTTCTTTGTGAAGACTAGATCCAGATTAAGAGCATCCATGGAGGAGGATTGGTGAGGACCTTCATCGTCAACAGATTGTAAGACTGCAAATTTATTGGGGGATATAATCTCCTCAACCTGGTCACCCAAATTATTAAGATCTGATAGCAGATTATCCAGAACTTGAGCATTATTCTCCGGGCAGGCAGAATCCTTAGAAGTAGCAACATGATTATGCTCAGGGGGAACCCCATCCACCTTGGAGTTGCTGTTAGGAGAATCATCTTTGGGATCTTCGTCGATACAAATAGGAGAAGGAGAAGAGCCAACTGTTGGGGCTTGTAGATCTGGCTGTGGGGGAGTATTCAAGTTTGAACTCGAGGGTTTAGTAGAGTCTCTCTCTTGATCTTTATTAAGCGCATCCTGCGTGGGAGACTGAGTGTGAATGGGATTCCCTCCCTGTTGAGGGTTGGTGGAATTTTTGGCTTTCCAAATAGCAGGTTTTTCTTTCATAGTGGGATTATTAGTATTCTCATTAACTTTGGCTTTCCCTTTCTCCTTATTTGAGGGATTATCCTTGGAGGGTTGGGGGTCAGAATGTTCAGAAGGCTGATGGTTAGGCTTACCTTGATCCTTAGCAGCGGGATTAATCTTACAGGTTGAAATATCATGCCCTTGGCGATGGCAACAAACACAATACAAAGGAAGTCGTTCAGCCTCAATAACCTGCCAGAAGCCAGACGCTGCCCTGCTATCAATCCACATACGGCAAGGGATGGGCTTTGTCAGATCAACCTCAACACAAATTCTAGCAACACTTGCTCGTGTAAGATTGGCCGTGGGTGAGTCAATGATCAGCGGGGTACCAATCATGTTGCCGATAGAAAAAAGAGCTTGTTTATTGAAGAGGTGAATAGGCAGGCTTGGAAGGGAAAACCATAGAGGAACAATGGGACTTTCCATGTCGGCGCGAAAATCTGGTGACCATTTAAAAACACGCATAGGGTAGGATCCAACAAACCAGTGATCTTTAATCCATAATCACTGAAAATCGGCTTCATGATTGGTTTGAATCAAAACATGTTTGGAGTCCAAATGTCCCAAGGTGACTCCACATTTAAGACCAAAGGTTAGAAATTCTTTACGCATGATTTCCATGGACGGACGGCCATGAGAAAACTTACCCACCAATGTCAGTTGGAACGGCTTTGCAAACGCTGAAACTTGTGCTGGGGAAAGGCGAAGAGCAGGCTCCCCCTTATACGTGGAAGGGGGAATAAACGGAAGGGATTCATTTAATGAAGGAGAGGCTGTCCCAGCAAAAAGAGAAGCAAACGATTTTTGATGTGAAGGGGATGGAGGCGCTGGAGGGTTAGCCTCCATGGTGGCCGAAGCCATGCAGCTTAGAGAGGCAAGGCGGCAGGGAGAATTTTCCTAGAGAGAGAAATATTTTAGGGTTTGTTCAATTTCAATTCATAATTCCACTAAACAAGGGATAACTTGATGCGGGAAACTCAAAGCTCCCATATTGGATCAAAATCCACTAAAGGCAACCGAGGCGCATTCCAACGCGCTATTCCGACAGCACTCCTCCCGCACTTTTGATTTCGTCCTCCCCTAAACAAGGGAGGGTGGAACGGGAG
Source organism: Codonopsis lanceolata (assembly GCA_013146195.2). Taxonomy (NCBI): domain Eukaryota; kingdom Viridiplantae; phylum Streptophyta; class Magnoliopsida; order Asterales; family Campanulaceae; genus Codonopsis; species Codonopsis lanceolata. The sequence goes on along the minus strand of CM028384.1, from coordinate 99,277,868 downwards.
CAGTGAATGTCACCGCATCCGCACGGACGCGCACCCCTATCCAAGGGCACGCGGGAGCACATTCTTAGGAACCCACAGTGGAGACTCTGCTGGGGAGATCGATTTTATTTTAATAAATAAAAATGGAGGGCTAGACTCATTAACCAAAACTTTTTTTCTTTTGTTTCTGGCTAAAGTATGCTTGTTATATTAATTTAAACAGTTGAATATTGTGTTCCTTTAACATCCGTGTCTATATTTGTGGATATGATCCTCCATCTTGCAGCAGTTTCATTTCAAACGCTGTCACAGATATACTTGAAAATATTCGTGTTTTTCAAAAAGGAATTATATATATATATATATATATATATTATATATATGTATGTAATATCTTATGTGCAAAACTATCCGGGTAGCACAACAAAAGGGCCGGGGCTTTATTTTTAAAATATTTTCATTTTCGGCTTTATGTTATTTTATTACGCTTTATTTTCATTCGCGATATATATATATATATATATATATATATATATATATATATATATATATATATATATATATATATATATATATATATGCATGCATTCATTCTGTCATTTTATTTTGGAAATTAGGACCTATTTTTAATAGAAATAGATAGATTCCCCGTTTTTCTTTCTATTTCTTGATGGTATGCTTGCTTGCTCGTGCTTAAGCTAAAAAGCTGAGAAAATCCACACATAACAGCAAGACAGACTATATTTGTTTTCTTTTCTATTTCTATATTTGAAAAAAAAAAAAACTTTTTCGCTTTTTAGATACCGCACACACGCGCACATGCATATAAATATATTCCGAACTGCTACCCTACACCATGGCCAGCCTACCCCCTGCATAAGCCAACGTTAGACTGCATATAGATTTTCAGGACACTTCAAAGACCGATCGGTTTTTGCATTTTAAATCATGGGTCAGCCCCAGTCAAAAAAAATGTGAGCAAGTTAAAAAAAATATGTGCGCAAGTCAAAAAAAAAATGTGCAAGTCAAAAAAAATACACTGGGGCTGATTTATTATTTTCAAATGCTCGACCTAGATCATTTCGAATGGTGGATCCCGGAAAGAGTATAGGCCCTTCGCCTGGGATCAGTCCGATCTCGGGGAGTCGAAAGGCAGGTGGAATACGTTGGTCCTATACTCTGGAGAAAGAATCCACTGTTCCAGGAAAAGTCCTGAGACTGTCAAAATTAAGCAGGTGCTTATCCAGTCATTTGTAGGGAAAATAATAAATAATAAAATATACTAATAAAGGCACGCTGTACTCCAAGCCCAGAAAGCCTTCAGCCAGCCTTCTGATACCAAACCCATTTTCCCCAGAAACCTGGCCCGAATTTGGAAAGGCAGAGACAGTACTGGCCGATTGATACGGGAATCAAGTGCAGAGATCAGATCAGAGGGTATCAGAAACAGATCAGAAAGAGGCAGAAACAGTTCAGAGGGTACAGATCCAGACAGTATGGCAGCAGAAAGTGAACAGTCCGCTATGGGTACAGATACAGGGGCTCCAGGGTATGCTCAAACACTGGCAATGCAACAGTGGCTAGACAAAATTTGGGTGCAACGGCTGACCGAATAATGAGCCAAATGGCTAATCTGGTACAAAGCTTGACAGACCTGATCCGACTGAGTCATGCCAGATGTTCATCAAAAACCTCCAGCCCATATACCTGGAACACATGCGGTATCTCCCTTACAGCAGCTTTAAAGAAGTAGTGGAGATAGGGGTTCGTATTGATGAAGATATACGGACCGGGCAATTAAAAGTCAATACACCCTCCAGTTCTTTCCGATACTCTAAAGGAAAGACAGCCGCACCAGCACCAGCCGTCAACATGGTAGGAGATGTATCAGCCACCTTTCCTACCCAAAGCTATAGTGCTACTCCATGGTCCTATGGACCCGACAGGTCTGTCAACTCAGTCGGAGGGAATAACGGCCCAAACAGGAATTTCAGAGGCCAGAACAGGGTCAACCGGTACTATGACAGATTGCAAGCTCCTCAGTCTGTGATATTACAGGGGCTAATGGCTCAGGGAGTATTGAAGCCTTTGGAAAACTACAGTCCACCAAATCCCCTGCCTGACAATTGGAACCATGCTCAGTACTGTGAGTATCATCGTTACAGTGGTCACCTCACCGACAGATGCTACACACTCAAAAATGCTATCCAGGATTTGATAGATGACAAGGTGATTGAAAAACCTCCTCCTGGACCAAATACAGTCAATAACCCTCTACCTCAAATCAATATGATTGAGGTGGATGAAAAATCAATGTGCCTAAGTCCGAAAAAAGTAGCCACCCATTACCATATATTCTCATTACTTTCTCTCCATCTACATCCATAAAAGAGACTAGCTGCAATATGCTCTCTTGGGACACTATCCTGGGTAGCCAAAATACTTGAAATATCGGAAAAGCCGCTTGGGTCGGTGGGGATGTTAGCCACCTTACTAGATCTGGCCGAGCTTACCAACCAAACCTGGAAAAAGGTGACCACTCAGGCAAAGACAAAGAGACAGATACTGGGGCTAAGGAGGTGGAAGATACTCTGTTAGCTCAGATGAAGAAAACTCAGGCCAACATTTCCATCTGGGGCTTACTTTGTGCTTCGAAAACCCACCGTGATACCCTGGTCAAATCCTTAAGTCAGGCAGTTATTCCCATTGAAACCTCTCCGAATGAGCTTACTCAGATGATCGGAAAACATTCATTTTGGGAATGTCATAATGTTTACTGATCTAGATCTGCCCAAGGAAGGGGCCAATCACATTGATGCTCTTCATATCACTGTGGGAATAATGGAAAATCGGGTCCCTCGAGTTCTGATAGACAACGGGTCCTCTCTGAATGTACGTCCCGCCAGCACCTTAGCCAAATTGGGAACAAAAATATCAGAACTCACTCATTCCTCTCAGACAGTAAAGGCATATGGCAACACCAGTCGATGTGTCTTAGGGGTAGTCACTCTAATGCTGACTATTGGGCCATTAACCATGCCGGTCGAATTCCAAGTTTTGGACATACCAGCCACTTTCAGCCTGTTATTGGGACGCCCTTGGATCCATGGGGTAAAGGGGGTAGCTTCTTCATTACACCAACGTGTCAAATTCATCCACGATGACCACATAGTAGTTATTTTGGCTGACAAGATCGTGGAAAACAAGGAAAGCGAGGATATCCCAATCCTCGAGATAGAGCATGAAGACACGGGTATCTTCCTCAGTGGTTTTGAGGTTATCCCCCAAGCTGTGGTCAACGCCCTTGAATACGGTCGAGAAACCGACATCACTGGAAAGAAAACCACCTCCCTAGGAAACATGGTCCCTTTAAACATGTTCCGAAAAACGAATTATATGCCTGGTCTGGTCTTGGTAGAAACCAACAGGGGCTTGTCAACCTAGTCCAGGATGAACTTAAGGAATGTATCCCTCCCTTTGGCCTAGGATACACACCTACTCCAGCTGAGGTAGCCGCTGTCATGAAACAAAAACGTGAGAAAAGAAAGGCAGAAAAGGAAAAGCTGCCCTTACACATCCCCCTCTCCAACCATACAGAAAAACCTTAAATTGTTACTTCATAAGGAAAGGGGAAACAGAAGCCTATCTCATGTTCCCTGAGCCCTGGATAGACCAAAATGGGAAAAGATGCCCGTGCGGGAAATCTTTTGAAGATGTCGGCCTTCTCACATTTAAATGGAACAGGTCACCCTGGAGCCCCGTAGCACTGCATATAAAACTGCCACTTTTGAAAACACTTGGTCCATAAGTCAGGATGACTATTCTCTGGTCTTATTTGATGATGATGACCTGGGAGACAGCTTCTTGGGTATGATAGACGGAGGCACTAAATATGCAAAGCTCCCTAGATGAGTTTGAGCTTCTCACTGCTAAGCCTCTGCACTGCAATGTACGCTACTTACCCACTGTGCCCACTCTTGACTCCCGCAGAACTGGTAGACCGCTTCAGATATGCCATCCCCTTTCCTTCTCCTAGCTTTACGGATTGGTCATCTACCGATCTGCTCCCTAATAATGAGGATCTCAAACCCCATGTCCTCAATAATGTAATAAGCCCCGTGCAGTTTGCTATTAATGATAATATGAATGTCTTTGCTTATTCCTTAGTTGCACCTACATTAAAAGATACATTAAATAATCATAATAATGAGTCATTTAATGAAATGGACGCAAAAGATAAAAAATATTTGCTTGAGCTTGTAAAGTCAGTTGAGCAACAAGAACAACATCACTCAGCGGCAGCTGAAGACTTGTCAATCATCAATCCGAACAACCAAGTCAAAGAAATCAAAATCGGCAACTACCTGCAAGGCTCTGAACGGGTAGCACTCATCGACCTCCTCAAAGAGTTCGTAGATATCTTCGCCTGGTCCTATGAAGACATGCCGGGGCTAGATCCAGACATAGTCGAACACTTCCTAAAAAAGAAAGTTCATTACTAGACAATTTTTATGGGACGAACGAAAAAGGAAAGAAGGACAATAATTTTGGGATGAACGAAAAAGAAAAGGAGGATGATAATTTGAAAACGAAGGTGAAGATCCCAAAAATATCGGACCCGAACAGGTAGCACAAAAAGAGTACTCCAAAAATATACTTAGAAGTTGGGCCCAAGTCCATGCCCGAAAGGAGGCCCAAGCATGTATCCAAAGAAGGGCCCAATCCCAATAAACATACTAAAGTCCAACATGTATATAAAGGAGGAACTTCCTCCTTCAAGGGGGGCAGACTCTCAACTTCCCAGAGAAAAACCAAGGAGCAGCCCCTTTATCTCTCTCTCCCGCAGGTTTACATACATATATACACTCTCCATTTTCTCTTTCCATATATCATATACAACATATACTGATTATCACACCAGAGGGTTTGTGGGACATCCCCACCCACTCACGATACTTCATTTTGCAGACACTATAAGCCAGATTTCCTACCGTGACAACCACCGTCAGACCACGACTCCGACGACCCCAACATGACATCACTTTCGACACCCCAAACACGACACGACAAGGTCACCACATTTTTGGCGTGATCAGTTTGGTTCCATTGTCGGTAATCGACTACATTATGTTCCTCTCTACTCACCGACTTCATCATACATGGCGGAGCTCCGTTCAAAGGGTGTCGTAACCACCAAAAACAACAAAGAATGTACGCATTTTTCCTTGCAAACTGGATGAAGAAATTAAGTACAAATCAACAAATAAATACCAACAGCGGGTGTGCAGTGAACAAATGAGCACAAAGGCGGAAATATCACTATCATCTGAGCTTCGACTAGCGCCACAGCTCGCCGTTGTTAGTGGCTGGAAACTTGTCGCATTCGTCACACGCCTAATGTTCAAGCAGAATTGCTCTGTAGCAGACCCTGAATAGAAAATAAATAACACCATGGGATGGGCCTTGAACGACGGGTGTGCCACTAGAAGCCGCCAGAAATCACCGTTACAGCCACAATCAAATAATGACATCTTCCAAACTTTTGGTGTGAACTGAGTGAATAAGAGGTGCACGAAACTACAAATGAACATAATGGGTGGGTGCGCCTGAACCAGACGAGTCCAACGCCACTTGAATCACTGCAAACGGAGTAAAAACGCTTGCTCACGCGCTGCCTAAAATGGTTGAAGCTTCACCATTGTTCCTCTCACCGACCATGCGCAAATAATGGAGGTTTGACGTGCATGCGGCCAGAAGTGACTTACCTGCCGCATCATTGTCATTTCCCATTTCCCAGTGTGTATTCTTTTACAATTTCCCACATAATTCATGCAAATTTACACACAATAGTCATAATCTACTCAACTGCCCTCTGTCAATATTACTTACTTTATTTGAAAAGTAAATTAACCTGCTGTCATGGTACATTACACGTTACCTTTGATTATTATTTTGTGGTCCCATTGATTGTGTATCCCTTGCAGTCCAACAAAAACATCATTTTATCAATTTGTTGACTTTTTGATTACAAATGTACATATGTCGTCTCCACTCTCCATAATAACTAGTTCTACTATTCAATCATCATATACCAAACATCACAAAATAATAAAAATTTGAGGTTGAATGATTTGTATTAAACATATATTCTTAGGACGATAGATATTTTCACACCAATTATGTCATTTAAATACACAAAGTTAATGTATAGAATGAGCGAAATGTATTGATTAGTAGGCTAAAATTATTTGCCGAGCTGAAATTATTTGACAAGCTGAAATTATTTGATGAACTGAAATTATTTGTCGAGCTAAAATTATATACCGAGCTGAAATTATTTGATGAGCTAAAATTATTTACCGAGCTACAATTATTTGCCGAGCTGAAATTATTTGACGAACTGAAATTATTTGATGAGCTAAAATTATTTGCCGAGTTAAAATTATTTGACGAGTTGAAATTATTTGACGAGCTGAAATTATTTGATGAGCTAAAATTATTTGTCGAGCTAAAATTATTTGTCGAGCTGAAATTATTTGATGAGCTGAAATTATTTGTCGAGCTGAAATTATATATATACCTAGCTGAAATTATTTGCCGAGCTGAAATTATCTGTCGAGCTAAAATTATATGCCGAGTTGAAATTATTTGACGAGCTGAAATTATTTGATGAGCTAAAATTATTTGCCGAGCTAAAATTATTTGCCAAGCTGAAATTATTTGACGAGCTAAAATTGTTTGACGAGCTAAAATTATATGTTGAGCAATAACATAACTTAATCGATTGGATGAAATATTTATTACCTCGTCGGGTATGATTTATTGTACGCAATTATTATATGATAGCATGATTTAGCGCTCCCCGTAGCAAGTAAAAATATTTTCTTATAAATTTGACAACATTATTTTGATTAAATGTACACGAGCTCGTTAGCCTCGTCAACTTAAATATCATATTATTAAACTTTGATCAATATATAATAGACAATTAAATGTGGTACAAGCTGGCCTGCTTTTGAGAAACATGACATGCAAATTGAAATTAATTTATGTCAAGCTATACACTCGCATATTCATATCAATAAGTCGAAAAATTGTCTACGCGAAACGCGTGAACTGCTCTGTTTTATGAATTTACTCGACATGCACGCCTAGTTTAGTTATACAATGTTAGCATGATATGCTCGCATGATCTCTTAATTTCATGCATTCAAATAAACAACAAATTACAAGGCGAAGTGTCGTCACCATTATTTATCCTCGCATAATATGTAGATACGTATATAATCTTATCTTATACGAAAACCATGCTCGGACTATTACAAGTACTGCAAAACTAAAATATTTGTGATGAAACATTATCTTTTGCCTATGCAATAGCTACGGTTATTTGCTGCGATTTGGATTAAATGCAAGCATGATTACTTTCTTATTTACGCAAGGACAAATTTATAATACACTTTCTAGTTAAAAATGGAACATGCTTGATTCGCAATGATACTTCTGAAATTTTCAGGTATATAATACAAACAGGCATAGCCCCAAAAACCACGAGCATATGTGTCCCTATGTTACATGAATATTTACAAAGAAGATTTTGAGAACATTATATCACTGAATCTAGAACTACAGCATTACTAAGCATTACTGGAAGCCAAGACATTTATTGATTTATTGTTGCCCAGTTAATAATAATAGTTAACTGGGGGGTTGTTATTGAGGCCTGAAGCAAGCATAAATCTTTACTACTTCCCGATCAACGGATACGCTCGTACGCTCAAGAAGTGGGGGCTACTACTGTCGTGGCTAATTAGATCATACAACACTCTTATTTATATGACAGAGCCCCACTACCGCAATAGTTATTTACATACATGACATCTTCATCCATATCAGATCATCAACGATGATAGAGACTACTATTTGAAAGATCCTCGCTTGCCATATCTAGGCCAACGCCCGGGCTTATCTGACTCACGGTTGAGCCTCATATCATTATTCATGTGCCTGTGCATGGCACTCTCGCGCCAGAGTTTGAGCTTCAGAATATGCTCGCGCTAGAGCCCGAGCCTCAGATTATTATTTTCGTGCGCCTGCTTGTTATGTTCAGGATAGAGCCCGAGGCTCAGATTATTATTTCCCGTGCCCGATCACGCTATGCTCGTGCATATACCTGAAATGTAGATTATATTTCATTCATGTGCACGTCAAATTTTACATTATGCTCCTCAGTCGAGTTTTCTCGCGGCTGAGCTTCATATTGTCCTCCCACTCGAGTTTACTCGCGGTTGAGTAGTACATCGCGCCTACCTGCGCTCACGCTACCCGCTCGAGTTTACTCGCGGTTGAGTAGTACACCACGCCTACCTGCGCTCACGCTCCCCGCTCGAGTATATCTCCCGGGCACGCTGTGGCTTTGGGGATTTTCTTTATTCTAAATTGTTATAGTTGTTGGTAAACTCCGGTATGCTTTAGCCGTGGGTAATTGTTATCAGGTTGGTTCTTTGTTGAAACGCCGGCCTGGAGTGCCGATGGTTTGTTCAGCGTCTGCAATGTTGCGGCACGCGAATTTTGTTTTTCCCCCTTTGAGAGATAATGTCTCTCTCGATTTCTTTGGCTTTTGTTTTGAGCTTCATAGCTCGGGACTTCTTTTACTTGCTTTCGCTAATTCGATTTTTGAAATACCGTATTTTAGTGCGGCTTTATGTTCATATTTAGAGCTTGTTAGCTCGACTGTTGGACTCGCACTACTGTTTAACAAGTGCTTGTCCTCATCTTATGTTTGTTCCAGCGACACGACCTTGGGATTTCGTGTTGGAATCCGGGTCGGGTCGTGACAGTTGGTATCAGAGCTTATGTTAGCTATAAGCCAGGATAGGTTCCATGGCCTAGGTTGGGTTTGGGTTTTCGTCGAGTATTTACCGTCGAGTGTTGTTTATAATGCCTTATTGGCATATTCTTTGGTACAAGTATACGACTTGGAGTACTAAGTTCGTTTGGTCTAGATTGCCGTGAGTGAAGGTTTGTGTCTAGGAGTATTATATTTCTCCTTTATTGCTTATGAGTTGCAGTTATACCAAGAGTAGGTGCTGCATTTCAGTAGAGCTGTTGTTTCATGTTCCATTTTTAGGAATTAGAGAAGCTATACTGTCGGTCCCAAGGGTGATCGTCGTGTTAATCATTATGGCGAAAGTTTGTTGTAATACGTTTCGAGAGCCGAATGGTTAAGCCTGCCGTGGTACCTATTAGTATTTCATAGATTACTATATAGGTGTATATAGTTATGGTAGTAGTACTTAACCCTCAGTTCTTGTATTACTTGTGTTGGGAATTTGAGAACCCTTTCCCGATGGTTGTGTTTTGGTATTTGGTGAACTACCTTGATCAAGGTGAAATTTCCTCGGGATATGTTGGAACTTGGTGATTGGCCAGTAGGTGATCACGTGATGATTGGTTGGATTGGTTGTCGACCCGTATACGGTTGGACTTATAAGGATTGGTCGTATACTAGTTAGTAAAAATATGCTACCTAGTGACTCGTGAAATGCTGTATTGTCTCTTTATTAGTCTAATAGATTGATATTGTATTAGCCTTGTATAATGTGTTTTATCTACCATTGATAGGTAGTTAATAGTATGAATATTCCATACTTGGTTTACATGCATAGTAAATTAATATACTATGTTGCATGATGTTGATGCCATGCCTATATGTGCTTATTATTTGTATTTTTGAGACCGATATAAAGGATGCTTTTATGTGATTCACAAACACCCCGCATCCTATACGACGAAATCTTTTGAAGTCACTTCAGAGGGCCCCTGACTTGATTATCAAGAGGTCTTCGTCGGAGAACTAGAATGGTATGATATAAGATAGGAATTGACTGAATCCGTTACCAAAATGGAATGGAACAGAAAATGGTGTATTTCTATACTTGTGCAAATATGTACATTATGTGTATGAAAGTTGTACTATGAATGTGATGTCTTGCTATAAGCAGTCCTTACGTGTGTAGTTTGTAACAATTGAAATTTGCAATGCTTGTTCTGAATGAGTAATTTGACGTGGTAAATGCTCTTAATAATAAATGAGTATTTCCCTGAGATGAATGTTAATTGCATGATCAAGTACATGTTTAATGTGTGAGAATATGATGAGACCGTTTATAGGTATTAGTATTATGTTAAGCCCGGAGAAATTTGGTTTAGAGTAGTATTTTTGTCAAGAGTCAAGCATGACTCAACATAGATATTTGATTGAGATAACATTTGAGAGTTACACCCAAAAGAGAAGACACACCATAGATGCTTCCTCAACTGTGATAGTAGGTCGAGTGTCGACCTTGTCACTCGATTTATGAAATATTGAATTCGAGGACGAATTCTTTTAAGGAGGAGAGGATGTGAGACCCCAAATCCTTATGTACTTGCTTAGATGAATTTACGTTCATAATAACCATTTTTACAAGTTTACATGTGGCCACGACGTTCATAGTAGTTGTCGTCGTAAGTTTGATTCTCCGATTCGCGATTTTAGTTATCGTGTTGTCGTATTACTCGGTTAGTATTATTTTGATCCTAGGTTTGGCCCTTGATGACTAGGGGGACCTTGGGGATTAACTTGATATTATTTTGGTTTGGTCGTGTTTAAGTTTGAACACTCTTGTGTTTCATTTCCGGTGTGACTTGTGTATTCGCCTCGGACATGATAGGGCTGTAGTAATTTGGCCATAGTTTTCTGTAGGCAACTCGGAATTAAGATCCGTTTGATGCTTTAGAAACTAGACTTCAAGATCTTTCTAACCATACCTCTTACATAATTTTGGGAGTCTTATTTCATTACACGCACATTTTTAAATTTTTAAAGTTGATCATCATTTATTCTGTATTTCAAATTTGATTTTTGCCTTGTTTATTGGATTTACTTGGAGACCCTTAATGAATTTCACTAAACCTGAACTTAGACCTTAATTAGACCTTAATTAGAGTGGATTAAGCCTAAGTGAAAATTTTAGCACTAAGTCCTCAATTAGGGACTTAATCTCACTTAAAAATGGACCTATAAGGGCTTGACACTTGTTTTCCACTCACAGTCTCACCTCTTAGTGTACCATGGCTGGAGAACTCCACTCATTACACCTCCTAAAATCAGATGTTTACAGCCACCATGGATGAGAGCTTGAGTGTGGGAGATTCTTGGTGAGATTAGTGTGTGTTTTGTGATTTCCCGGAGATCCGGCCACCCGATTTTGGATTCGAGACCACCCAATCGTAGCTATCGACGAGGAGACTACTAATCCTTACTTTGTTTTCCTTTTTCTCAGCCTTTTCTAGGCTTAAGGTATGCTTCTAATCCCTGAAAATTTGTATGTTCAATATAATGACATACTCCCTTCATAATAGTTGTAGTATACATGCTTAGGAAGACTTCTTGTGAAGTAGAAATCTTCTTTTCAACAAGTTATAAATCTGGAAATTATGAGGCTGATTTGCTAAGTTATTAATTTGAGTTTGGGTAAAGCATGAATGTGGTTCTAATTGTGCTTAGGATTAATTCTTGTGAAGGAATTCATTACAATTGTTAACTTTAAAGAATTTTTCATGTTAGGGTTAAATTCTGGAAATTTTGGGGCTGCCCTCTACACTTAATAAATTGGGTTTGTGTATAGCATTAAAATTGTTCAAAACATGACTTGGAACAACTAATGTTCATGGACTTGTTGGAATTGGAAACATCAATGAGATGACTAGTTTAGGATTTCACCAATTAGGAAGAAACCTCAAAGATTCAGTTCTAATTTTGGGCTGTTTTCCGGAAACTACTGGCACTAACCTACTACATGGAATTGCCTAAAAATATTATATGTTGGTCATGTGTATGTTAAGTGATGCTCTGTAAATTATTATAAATTTTGGAATTCGGGAAGTATTTTTTAATGAATCATGAACCATGGCTGCGACAGTGAGTCTGAACAAGGGGAACTGGTTATTAACATGATCTTCATGAGATCATAAATTGATCAATAAATATCCAATTGGAGTGTTTTAAAATGGTAAACTCTAGATAAAAGAGTCTAGTTTTTGGAAATGTAATATTTGTGTCATTTGGATTATAGAGGAATTTTTGGTGAAGTTTGTATGATGGACATGCAGTACAGGCCACATCAGTAAATCAGATTTCTGACATGAACTTGGACTGGCTGTATTTTGATGAATACAAGTCCTAATGGAGAAATTTAAAATTCTAAAGCATAGTATCAAAAGTATAGTATCAGAATAGTAAATAATCCACTCATTTGGAGTTGTGATAAATTCATGGCTGAATTTACAAGTTGACTAAGCAGAATGAGTCACAACAGAGAACCATATTTTTAACATGAACTTGAGGTGACTGTATTTTATTGAATACAGGTCCAAATAGAGTACTTTAAAATACTAAATTATATTTCCAAGAGTATAGTTTCTGAATATATAAAATTCATTAAATTTGGAGTTGTGAGGAAATAATGGTTGAATTTATAAATTGACTGGGCAGAATAATCATAAAAGAAAAACAGATTATTAGCTTGATCTTGATATGATCATAGATTGACGAACACAAGTCCAAATGAAGTGATTTAAAAGGATAAGTTATAGTTTAAAGAGCCTACTTTCTGAATAAGAAATATTCAGTACATATTGTGTTGAGAGGAATTTTTAATGCAATTAGAAAGATTGTTGCGCCGAATGATTTGTAATATTTGAACTTGTTAAGGATTGATTCTCCATACTTGATGAATATGACTTATAAAGCATATAATGTTTCTTGACTTCAAGCATGTTCTACTATTGGGTTGTTAACTTTCTATGAAATTTGGATTTCACTAATAGGTGGGATTATGAACTTGAATTGAACTAAGATTTGATTTGATATTAATCAACTCAGACTTCCATCTTCTACTTGACTTATTGATACGTGAACTAGGGTTCCTAAATGGAACGAGAACCTAGCTATGCCTTAAACAAGAACATAGAAGGGCTAGAAATGCATATAGCATTTATACCCTATTTGGATGAAACTGTAGTAAGGACTCAACGGAGTCGAGTTAAGGAACAATTGAACCTTACGAGGATCGTGGTGAGATCCTATGATAATTATATTCCATTTGACTAGATTACTAGCTTTTGGGACTTGAATCGAATAGAGTGAACAACTTGACACTTACGATTTAGAGACTCAAATGAGCTCCTATTGTGGTTTTGTGATTATTGTAACAATGTGCATAATCATACGAGTTTAGTAGATCATTATATCTACTTGAGAATTAGCAAGTAAACATCTACTTGTGCATTGCATATAAGTCCAGCTGGCATTACTTGAGTTTTCATGTTGAAGGTGGACGATGCATTGTCTTCACGAATTATGGGATTCGTGGTTGCAATGTATCGCCGCACGGATTCGGTTTTCACACACCCCCACCGCTAGCTACAAGGGAAGTAGCCCCCTTTGCCATAACCAATTGAGCGCATTGGCTAGTGCTATTTTCCCGAGTAGAGAGCTCGGACCCGAGAAGAGAGCTCGGTACTTTGATACCCGATCACGGGTATCACTGGCACGATATGATTAACAGTTGTGATTGCAGGAGCAATACGACGACAGTGATTTGGTATCTTCTCAATCCCTTATGTGGCTTCCTATGGGCACTTATGTGATAACAAAGTGTTAGTTGAACATGAGATCATATTGACCATGTTTTATGTATTAATGTTATTGAGAGACTTGATGTGTATATATATAAATATGCACACTTATACATAATGATTCTATGAACAACTTGATTTGTATATATATGGATATATATATACTTGCATATGATGTTTTTATAGAAACTACCTTCTAATTCATTTGATTTGTGTTTGAACAGGGAATTACACCCTGGTTCATTTGGACGGTTTAGTAAGTAAGAAGAAATGACTATCTTGTGGAGTATCTAAACGATACGACGCCTCTTCACGGGTTTTTCTGTCATTTGTAAAATGACACCATGATTATTTTTATGTTACATAATAATATGTTACATATCTCCTATAGTAGCGTACTGGGTCATTATGACTCATTCCGTACTTTGTTTCTAGTTGCAGTAAATTGGTAGCCGTGTTGAGGTCGAGTAGATCGTGACTGTAGCAGGGCGCAGCTGATCGATAGATCGAGATTAGATCGTGTGGTTCATGCTAATAGCAGCAGACATCCTCGAGTAGTAGCTTGTGGAGTCTTATTTCTTTTTAGCATCGTCATATATTATGTACCTTGCTATTTTTGTGAGATCGATTTTGTAAAGTTATCTAGACTTTACGGTCGAGTAGATACTTGGGTATTTGTATTGTTTCTTCTTCGGCCGACGGGTTGTGTCGTGCCATTATTCGTGGTTTTAGTATTTATTTCAGTTATCTCCCGGGCACGCTGTGGCTTTGGGGCTTTTCTTTATTCTAAATTGTTATAGTTGTTGGTAAACTCCGGTATGCTTTAGCCGTGGGTAATTGTTATCAGGTTGGTTCTTTGTTGAAACGCCGTCCTGGAGTGCCGATGGTTTGTTCAGCGTCTGCAAAGTTGCGGCACGCGAATTTGTTTTTCCCCCTTTGAGAGATAATGTCTCTCTCGATTTCTTTGGCTTTTGTTTCGAGCTTCATAGCTCGGGACTTCTTTTACTTGCTTTCGCTAATTCGATTTTTGAAATACCGTATTTTAGTGCGGCTTTATGTTCATATTTAGAGCTTGTTAGCTCGACTGTTGGACTCGCACTACTGTTTAACAAGTGCTTGTCCTCATCTTATGTTTGTTCCAGCGACACGACCTTGGGATTTCGTGTTGGAATCCGGGTCGGGTCGTGACAGTAGCTCCTGCAAATGAGCCTCACATGCCAAGCAGAGCAGTAGCCCCTGCAAAAGAGCCAAAAATGTCGAGGAGAGAAGTAGCCCCTGCAAATGAGCCTCGCATGTCGAGGAGAGCAGTAGCCTTTGAGGCAATGAACCCTTGAGGCAACCAAACGACTCGGGACGCCGATGAAACATACATCTTCCATTCATCATTCCATAAACATAAAAAGTAAACCCTTTGATGAGGGCGAAATACTTTCTCAAAAAAAATATATATATATATATATATATAATAAAAATAATAAAATAAAAATATGCCGAAGAGAGATTGAGCTCCTAGTGCCCCTCCTATATCTATTACATCCTCGCACGCCAAGGAGAGATCTTATTATGGCCTTATGGCCCGGTTTTCTTGAAGATCCTCGCCACACCGACGATAAATCTTATTATGGCCTTATGGCTCAGTTTTCTTGAAGATCCTTATCACGGCGAGGAAAATTTCTATTATGGCCTCGGGCCAAGGATTACATCGCACCTACCTGCGCTCACGCTCCCCGCTCGAGTTTACTCGCGGTTGAGTAGTACACCACGCCTACCTGCGCTCACGCTCCCCGCTCGAGTTTACTCGCAGCTGAGCTTCATATTGTCCTTTTGCTCGAGTTTACTCGTAGTTGAGTAGTACACCGCGCCTAGCTGCGCTCACGCTCCCCGCTCGAGTTTACTCGCGGCTGAGCTTCATATTGTCCTCCCGCTCGAGTTTACTTGCGGTTGAGCGATACACCGCGCCTACCTGCGCTCATGCTCCCCACTTGAGTTTACTCCCGGCTGAGCTTTATAATGTCCTCTCGCTTGAGTTTATTAGCGGTTGAGTAGTACACCGCGCCTACCTGTGCTTACGCTCCCCGCTCAAGTTTACTCACAACTGAGCTTCATATTGTCCTCCCGCCCGAGTTTACTCGCGGTTGAGTAGTACACCGTGCTTACCTGCGCTCACGCTCCCCACTCAAGCTTACTCACGACTGAGCTTCTTGTTGTCCTCCCACTCGAGTTTACTCGTGGTTGAGTAGTACACCGCGCCTACCTATGCTCACGCTCCCTGCTCGAGTTTATTCGTGGCTAAGCTTCATATTGTCCCCCCGCTTGAGTTTACTCGCGGTTGAGTAGTACACCGCACCTACCTGCGCTTACGCTCCCTACTCGAGTTTACTCACGGCTGAGCTTCATATTGTCTTCCCGCTCGAGTTTACTCGCGGTTGAGTAGTAGACCACGCTTACCTGCGCTCGCGCTCCCTACTTGAGTTTACTCGCGGTTGAGCTTCATATTGTCCTCCCGCTTGAGTTTACTTGCGATTGAGTAGTACAGGGCGCCTACCTGCGCTTACGCTCCCCGCTCGAGTTACTCACAGCTGAGCTTCATATTGTCCTCTCACTCGAGTTTACTCGCGGTTGAGTAGTACACCACGCCTACCTGTGCTCACACTTCCCGTCCGAGCTCTCTCGGTATGAGCTCACATTATTATAAGACATATCAAGCTCCCCGAGCACCCCATTATGTTTGTTCATCATATCTCGATCAAACTCGGCAATATCGACATTCTCAGCACGAGTTTTATACTATTATGGAGGATTGATACATTATGCTCCCTCCTGAGCGTCATGATATTACCTCGCAGACCGAGGAAAAACTAGCCTTTGAGGCACACCAAGCCCTTGATGTAACCAAACTCACCTCGCATGCCGTGCAGACCACGAGCCCCAACAAAAGAGCCTCGCATGCCGAGCAGAGCAGTAGCTCCTGCAAATGAGCCTCGCATGCCAAGCAGAGCAATAGCCCCTGCAAAAGAGCCAAAAATGTCGAGGAGAGCAGTAGCCCCTGCAAATGAGCCTCGCATGTCGTGGAGAGCAGTAGCCTTTGAGGCAATGAATCCTTAAGGCAACCAAACGACTCGGGACGCCGATGAAACATACATCTTCCATTCATCATTCCATAAACATAAAAAGTAAACCCTTTGACGAGGGCGAAATACTTTCTCAAAAAAAAAAAAAAAATATATATATATATATATATATAATAAAAATAATAAAATAAAAATATGCCGATGAGAGATTGAGCTCCTAGTGCCCCTCCTATATCTATTACATCCTCGCACGCCAAGGAGAGATCTTATTATGGCCTTATGGCCCGGTTTTCTTGAAGATCCTCGCCACGCCGACGATAAATCTTATTATGGCCTTATGGCTCAGTTTTCTTGAAGATCCTTGTCACGACGAGGAAAATTTTTATTATGGCCTCAGGCCAAGGATTACATATCTTATTTGTATACCTATTCTCAACAGTCGAGGTCTAAATTGTCAATCAAGGATCAATCATATACAAAGGTTACCTGCCAAGGTTCAAAAGTCAGCTACATAAAACCTCTCAGCAAAACCAAAGCAAAAACTCAAAACCCTCGACATCACAAGAGAGAACAAGGAGTAGATTGTACTCCTTACCCTCGATGTTAGCCGCGACGGATAAGGAGTGGGGGACTACTGAAGATTCTAAAAATATCGGACCCGACAGGTAGCCCGAAAAGAGTACTTCAAAACATACTTAGAAGTTGGGCCCAAGCCCATGCCCGAAAGGAGGCCCAAGCCCGTATCCAAAGAAGGGCCCAAACCCAATAAACATACTAAAGTCCAACATGTATATAAAAGAGGAACTTCCTCCTTCAAGTGGGCAAACTCTCAACTTCCCAGAGAAAAGCCAAGGAGCAGCTCCTTCATCTCTCTCTCCGACCGGTTTACATACATATATATACTCTCCATTTTCTCTTTCCATATATCATATACAACATATACTGATTATCACACCGGAGGGTTTGTGGGACAGCCTCACCCACTCACGGTACTTCATTTTGCAGACATTACAAGTCAGATATCCTACCGCGACAACCACCGTCGAACCACGACTTCGGTGACCCGACATAACGTCACTTTCGACACCCCGAACACGACACGACAAAATCACCATATTTTTGGCGTAATGAAAAGGGAGTAATTATTTGAGGACGCGATATTACGATGAATAATTCTGTATATAATTTTAATATTGGCTATATTATAAATAGTAGTGAGATGTGTAATTTCTTTTAATCTCTTGAACACATGTTTATAATTGAAGTAAGTACAAAAAGTAAGAATAAAATGATAAATTATTTAAACAAAAAAGTTATTTTGAAACATACAAATAAAAGAAAAGGATGATAATTTGAAAACGGGAGATTACTGTTCACTAGTTATTGGACAAAAGTACAACAAATTCGTATTTTGCACAATAAATAAACACAAATAAATGACAAAAAGCTAAAATAAAATAAGAATTAGTAAAAATGCAAACATCATCTATAGTATTAAAGTAGTAGAATATTCTCCCTTTTTTCTATGTAGCGGCATGGGGTAATAGATTATTATAGTCAGTCTTGTTCATCAAAAGCTGTAGTCAGATTTGAACTGTCTATTGTTGTTCAATGCCTTTGAGAATCCTCCACCCTTTAAAGTAATCTCTCTTTCTTCAACACCAACTTGTTCTTCTTCTTCTTCTTCAATGGCTTCAAATGCAGGATGGTTGAGAATGCAATTCAATAGCTGGGTCCCTCTGAGTGCATTAGTTAAAGGCAAGTGTCCCTGAGGAGTTTCTTCATTCAATTCCCAAATGAATTCGTTTGGGAAAGCTCTATAATTGAATTGCTCAACCTCAGTATCTAGCTTCTTCATCCACCCAACTTTGATGAAGAATCTTGTGAAGTCTTGGTTGACTTTGTTCCAAATCTTTTTCTGTGTGCTGTACCCAAATTTGTTGTTGCTGTGCTGTCTCCAAAGGTCGTCAATGGTTTTGAGGTCAGTTGTGGAGATGAACTGTACTTCGGAAAAGAAGACGTAGCCCCGTTTTATGGCGGGTTCACCGGCGAGGACGATGAGGAGGCGGCGGGTTTCTTCGTCGGCTTGTCGGAAGTCTTGGGAGGAGAGATGGTGTTGGAGGAGGTCAAAGGAGGATGTGGTGGGTGGTTCTTGGGAAGTGGTTGTAGTGTTTGTAGTGGTAGTGGTGGAGGGGAGGGAAAATGTGATTGTATGTGGTGGGTTAGTGGTATTGGTGACGGAAAATGATGATGAAGTGGTGGTGGGTTTGAGAAAGAGGGTGGCCGGAGGGTGGTCGGAGGTGGTGGAGTAGTGGTGGCGTTTAAGAGGGGAGTGGTGGTGATAGTTCAAAGATTGGAGAGAGTAGTTGGTGGCCATGAGAGAGACAGAGAGAGGAGAGAGTTGGGGAGAGAGAGTAAGGAGTAGTATGGGGGAGAGAGGTGTGATAAGAAATGAGTGAAGGGTGGTGATGTCAAAAGGTAAGATCAATGCACAATACAAAAGGAGAGAGCTGATTGGCTACTTTTGGGTGAGGTCGGATACGCTCTATATCTTCTCCTTTCTTTTCCAAAAAGACAAAACCTAAACAAATTTTTAATTCCAATTAGTCTAATCTTTCTTTAAAAAATATGATAATTATTAAAAAACATAGGGAGTACATGAGTTTGATCCTACACAAGGATCAAGCAAACACAATTAGAGCCGTTAAAATGGACCAAATTCATTGGGTTAATCCGCCCGTCATACAAAAATGATGGGTTAGGTTAGTAAATTATATGTCCGCTGTTGTGCGGGCCTAGCGGGCTCGGACCGCACGGGTCGCGGGCTAAAGCGGGGCGGGGCGGGGCAAGTAACCCGCTATTTTTGGAAACTTAAAAAAGCAAAATTGAAAAACGAAAATATGCAAATGCAAGTATTATTATTTTTTTTAAATATATATATATATATATATATATATATATATATATATATCGTTTCTCGAGATTCAAAACCGAAAAGAAGGTTTTTTACTTTTTTGAAAAGTTGTGAATTGTGATTGTGAAATATCAAGAATTTAAAATTAAAACTCATCGATGAATCACTGATTCACTGCCTTGCCATCGGCCCATCAGTTCAGTGAAATAGTGAATCAGTAGTTCACTACTCAATGCACAATGCTCAGTCACAACTCACTCATTACTCACCTAACCCAATACAATAACCCAATTTCCAAAACGAGTACTAAGAGTCAAGAATAGTAGAGTACCCCCAAGTCCCAACCAAACATTACAATTTATAAATTTACAACCACTCAATCCCTTATTCCCTTAATCCCTTCGGCCTGCACCCTTTTTCCATTTCTCGATCTCAAATTCTCAATATCCCATGTCTGTCCGTCGTCTCCAACTCCGAGTCTCGGTGTGAGTATGACAGTGTCTCAAGAGTCAAGCAGCCATTGTTGACTCATCTCCGGTTCTCCCTCTGATCAGATAGGTCCACCATCGTCGCTCACTGGCTCTCTCTCTCAGTTCATCATCCGACCGTCGTCGTTCTCTCTCTCTCTCAGTCCACCATCCGACAATCGATCTCCCTCTCAGTCTTATCAGTCCACTGTGTATCTCTGTTGGTCGGGCTTCGTTTCTTTCCGACATCCTCCGGCCAGTCCACTGCCATCGGTTGTCTCACAGTCACAAGTCACAATTGAGGTAAGATATGAGTTAAGTGATTTAATTTCTTTTTTAATTTCTTTTGAGCCCTAGTTTTGTTCACTCTTAAATTCATTTTGTGTATAAGGGTATCATTGCTCTTTTCATTAGTTCCATAGAAATTGATTTTCCTTTTTGCTAGCTCAAGTGAGAATTTGGTAAAATCTTGTATCAAAGAAAAATTAACCCAAAATTTGTTGGTGCATCGCGAGATGAGAGATACAAATGACTGATTGAGGGAGGTATGGTCAACAGAGGAAAGAGATGGATTTGAAGAAGAATGCTAGAAGAATGCTATTCATTTTGATGATTATGGCTTATATAGCTTTAGGCCCGGGAATGCGTGATGAGTTGCTAAGCTTGTAAGGTAAAGGAAGGAAATTTGGATAGATATATATATATACAAAAGTGAATGTTTTGTGTGTAACTGTGAAAAGTCAAAGAATACAATTGTTTTTTTGTTTGTGGGAGATTTTTTTAATTGTTAAATAATAAATTGTATGTTAATCATGTTACCTTGGTCTTGCAGTCCAGCTCCCTTTCAAGTTTTCATGTTATCTCCCAAAATCCCAATAAGTGAATGT
Source organism: Codonopsis lanceolata (assembly GCA_013146195.2). NCBI lineage: Eukaryota > Viridiplantae > Streptophyta > Magnoliopsida > Asterales > Campanulaceae > Codonopsis > Codonopsis lanceolata. Next base: position 99,256,867 of record CM028384.1, on the reverse strand, counting down.
GTCTGTGTAGTCAGTGTTTTAAGTTTTAACTGTTTTAAATCTTAATCTAACATTATTCATGTATAGTATGATTTTGTGAGTTATGTCATTATTTCTCTTACTGCCCATGCCTTATAGTGTCAACTCTTATTTTTATGACTCCGTTAATAGTTAAAACTGTAGTATAGTATTATTTTGTAATTATTTTGGGTTTTGTAATTAAATTTTTCTTATTGAGCATACTGTGTATATTCTCTTGGATTCTTGTTGGAAACTTGGAAATTTGTTTGAGTTTTTCCTTTGTTTTATTTTATTGTAGCTTTGGAGAAAAGAATATATGGAACCTACTTTAAATCAAACCATCAATGTGGATGAACTTGATAAACCAGAAACCACTCAAACAACTGCGGTTTGTAACGAGGGGTCATCTAAAAATAAAAAAAGTAGAGAATTTTCTGATGCTTGGAATCACTTTAAAGAGGTAGGAATTAGTGAAGATGGAGCTAAACTTGCTGAATGTAAGGGATGTAAAAAGGTGTACAAAGCTGGAGGTAAAAGATATGAGACATCTACATTGAACCGTCACATAGGAAAATGTTCAATGCTAAAGTTCCATGATGTGAGTCAAATGATTGTTGATCATGATGGGAAGATTAGATCTAAAAAAATTGACCAAAAGATTGTACGAGAGATGTTAGCTGCTGCAATAGTTAAACATGATATGTCATTTTCTTTTGTTGAATATGATGAGTTTAGAGCTTTGATGAAGTACTTAAATGGTGAATTTGCTTGTATTTCTAGAAATACAGTTGTTTCTGACATTAAAAAAATTTACGTGAGAGAGAAGGAGAAGCTTAAGCAAGTTTTGGCTAATATTCCAAATAGAATTTGCTTAACTTCAGATTTGTGGACTGCATGCACTAGCGAGGGTTATATTTGTTTGACCGGTCATTTTGTTGATGAGAACTGGAAACTGAATAGTAAAATACTTAGTTTTTCGCATATGCCTCCTCCACACTCGGGAGTTGAATTGGCTGCAAAATTATTTGAGTTTATGAAGGAATGGGGGATTGATAGAAAGATATTTTCTTTGACGTTGGATAATGCATCTAGTAATGACAATATGCAAGACATTTTGAAAGATCAACTCTATTTGAATGATAGATTATTGTGTGATGGTGAATTTTTTCATATTCGTTGTTCTGCTCACATATTGAATCTCATTGTCCAAGAAGGTTTGAAAGTGGCTAGTTCAAGCTCTTACTAAAATTAGAGAATCTGTTAAGTATGTGAAAGGTTCAGAGAGTAGGATAAAAAAATTTGAAGAATGTGTGAGAGTTGTCGGTAACATTGACACTAGTGTTGGCTTGCGATTGGATGTGTCTACTCGTTGGAATTCGACATTTTTTATGTTAGATAGTGCCATCAAATATAAGAAGGCTTTTGCATCTCTTCAATTGAATGATAAGAATTATAAATATTGTCCTTCAATTGAAGAGTGGAAAAGAGGTGAGAAAATTTTCGAGTTCCTTGAGCCATTTTATGACACTACCAACTTGATATCCGGCTCTTGTTACCCCTACATCAAACTTATATTTTATGCAAGTTTGGAAGATTGAAGTTTGTTAAAAGAAAACTTGTGGAATGAAGATGTGGTGATAAGTGATATGTGTAGAAGAATGAAAGAAAAGTTCGACAAGTATTGGGCTCGATATAGCATGGTGCTTTCATTTGGGGCTATTCTTGACCCACGAATAAAGTTTTCAATGTTGGAGTATTTTTATTCAAAGGTTGAGAGTGATCCTAAGAAATGCCAAGAAAAAATGTCACTTGTGAAGACAAAGTTATATAATCTTTTTGAGCAATATTCTAATTCTAATGCCAATGTGACAAGTTCTTCACAACCACGATCATCTTCTATTAAACTTGCAAGAATGGAAAGTGGATGAGGATTTAAAGGGAAGGGCAAAAGAATATTTGATGTAAGTATTCTAACTTTTTATATTTTTTTCTTGTTTTTCCTCGTTGAGTTATATTTTTTTCACTTCGTCTTCATAACATACTTTAATTTTTGTAGGAAATGAAGGCATATGAGAATCAAACTAATAAGAATGCTGGAAAATCTCAATTGGATCTCTATTTGGAAGAGCCAAAACTTGAATTTTCATATGATGATGAGTTGGATGTCTTGGAACATTGGAAAAATCAAAAGCATCGATACCCAACTCTTGCACTTATGGCAGGTGATGTTCTAGCTATCCCCATAACCATTGTTGCATCGGAATCATCATTTTCTATTGGTGCTCATGTGCTCACCAAGTACAAAAGTTGTACACTTTCTAACAATGTGCAGGCTCTTATTTGTGAACGTAATTGGTTACATGGCTATGGTAATGGTAATTTTATTTCTAAATTATTACTATTCTTTATAGTTGTGTTTGAGATATTGGATTATTATGATTCTTACAAACATTTGTTTTGTATTTGTATTTATATTTAGATAATGAAGTCTATGAAGATGGTGCTAGTATTAAAACAATTTTATCATGCGATGGACCCAATGTTTTGGAGGTTATTGATGAGGATTAAGAGGAGGATTGAGTGTTGTTTTTTTCAGTTTAAAGAAGCACAAAGGTAATCTAACTTACTCTTTAGTTCCAATTTTTCGTCTATCCCTAGTTGTTATATTTTTTGTTGAGGATCTTATTCACTAATATTGGAAGTTGAGGATCTTATGTACTGAATTTTTGAAATCTGATATGGTGTGCAATTGTGCATGTTTATGCAGTTTCGTGATACTTTTGAAAGCTGTGAATTTTGGAGATATCTACTTATATTGGAAGTTGATTTTTGTGGGGAGAAGATGGAGAAGACAGAAGAGTTATATGCTGGTTCTTTTTTGGTGAAGTGTTTTCTTTTCAGTTATAATAAAGCACAAAGGTAATCCAACGAACGTATGTACTAATAATTTCAAGTTACTCTGTTATCGTAATTGATATTGAGTAACTTGAGGGTGGGTTGGGGTGTTTTAGGTTTCTCACCATAATAATCTGCTTCCTGTTTCGTGTGGGTTTGTAATTTTTTTTCTCCTTTTAGCTCATTCTTTTTCAGCTTTTGTTGAGTGCTCTAATTTTGTTTCTTTATATTTTTTTATGTTTTTTTCTTTCGTTTTCGTATTGTAATACTATCCCATTTATTGTTCTTCCAGTTTCCTGTTATTATGATTTATTGCACTTCATGTTATCGTTTTGCTCCATATTTGTTTGTTTGGTGTTAGGTCTTTACTCTTGCTTGAGGTGTTTGCATTTAAGTCTTTAAATTTGGCTATGAGCAAATCTAATTTGTGGTGTGGTCAATTGGTTCATACTTCTATAGATGAGATTGAAGGAATGCCTAGCTTTATTGTTGACAATTTTTGTCTTTTATGTTAAAATTTGTAGGAAAATGGGTGTGATTTCCTAGAAGATATTCCCAGCATGTGTGAACATGTGTTTTTGTTGCCCTGCTCTTAGGTCCAGTTCTCGACAACTAGCGAAGCGCTATAAGATGCTACTTGTTGAAATCATCCCCAAATCACATGTTAGTATATTTACATTAAATGTTGTAAGATTTTAAGTTCAGGCTCCCACAAACTAAGAATAACTGAATTTGGTTGACCAACATGTTTCACAAGGGATGTTCAATCGTGGCGTTACATGTATTGTGTGAATGTTTGAGATTTTTGAAAGCTGATATGGTGCACATGTTTATGCAGCTACGTGATGCTTTTGAAAGCTGTGAATTTTGGAGTTATCGACTTCCTATGAAGTTCCGCGATATTGATACCCTAGCAAGCCAGCAAGGTGTTTGATACTTGAGTTGATAGTTAATACTTTGCAAGAGTAATACCTTGGCAAAATCAGAATCCATGATGTTGGAACTATCATGGAACTTGGAAGTTGCTTTTTCAGTTTTTTTGTTATATGTAAATGTAATAACTAAGTATCTTGAATTCTTGATTTCTAGTAAAAATTATAGTCATCTGACTGACTAGCTGACTCATCTCTGTCTTTACTTTTTTTAGCTATTCTTTACACAATTTACAATTTGTATAATTGTATCACAATCACAAGTAATTTGAATATTCAGAATTCTAGCAAAATCGATTTTGCAGTGCATTTCATATTTTCATTGGATACACAATTACAATTTATTGGACCAGGAAGCCTAGGAAGGACTCACTTTAACTTGGATACACAATTTCCTTTTTGGACGGGTTGGTCCGCCCCGCCCCGCAACCCAAGGTGGGTTGGGTTGGACCAATGTCTTCCCAGTCCGCCATTTTTGTGGGTTGGTCCGCCCCGCCCCTCCATTTGGCGGGTTGGTCCGCCCCGTTGGTCCGTTTTGACGGCTCTAAACACAATTGACTTCATTATGAATAGGAAAATTTCTAGCCGGTCTACTTTTCTAGATATTAAACATATTTAGTACCACTTATTTCCTTCGTTTTCAAATGATCGTCATCCTTTTTTTTCGTTCATTCTAAAATAATTATCATTTTTTTAAAATTTATATTTTAAGAAAAAAATCTTTTAACATTCTACCCATATTTTTTTACCTACTTTAATTATGAGTACATGTTCAAGTGTATTAAAGAAAAACCTAACATTTCACCAATATTTATAATACAATTAATTACTTTTTTTAAATGGTGTGCCGGGTCAAAGAAGATAATAATTTGAAAATAGAGGGTGATGATTATTGGAATATGCTTCTTGATAAGTCAATTATCACCTTGCATATTCTACATATGTTGATTTACTTGCCCCCATTACAAGTGAGTCATCACGAGTGGCTAAAAGGTCTGCGTACCTGTTAGCGTGGCAACTCGTGTTGATATCACATAGGTCTTAGATTAGGTGTGAACTGATCTAGTCCTACATTCCTACATGATGATCAAGAAAGACCAGCACTTCCGAATGCACTTAGCACCGGAAGACTTGCAGCTATGTCAAAAGCCTCCAGCGGTAGACATGCAACAAGATAAAATGCTCGTACCGGCAGACATCAGTTCTCCTGTATCAGAAGACTTGTTTCCACTGGCTCGAAGCCTTCCAACGGCAGACTTAATAATCTGCACGTGCTACAGAGGAATGTCAAGAAGCTGCTCAAAACAAGAAAAATATGTATGTGCCTCAAAAAGCCTGACGTACTTAAAAGCTACAAGACTTTCTCTCACTCAAGTAGTCTGTTAAAGTCAAAAAGCAATTACTTTATTGAACAAACCACCTGATAGTGCAACAGACATCAGACCTACTCTTCAGAGACCTATCAACATAGTCTGATAGACAACGAGTTCCAAGATCTACATGACTAAATCTCTGCTCCAAACAGCTGAATATCTTATGGACAAAGATCTCTATTCGATAGTCTTCAACCACTACATCTCCAACGGATAGAAATTTTCGTGTCTTCATCTCTCAACGATCATATTTCTTCTCACCTATATAAACCTTCTCTCTTGCTCAATAAAGAAGGTGAAGAAAAGTGACAGCGTAAGCTATATCTAAGATCATCAGACGATACACTGTGAGCAACGAGTAACTCAATCTACTCAAGAACTTCGTAGAAAAGAAATCATCAAAGAGATCGTCTTCACCAACGCATCACTGATTTCCACAACAGATTGTAATGAACTCATCCATGTCTTAGCAAAACACTCTCAGTGGATTGCTTGGAAGATAAGTTTGGAAAAGAAAAGAGATTGATTAGAAACTTCAATAGGCGAGATCAAGATCAGAAGAGTGATGTTAGATAATGTCTGAAGAAAATGAAGAGCTGTCTGTAGATATTGCATTCATATCTTCAGATTTGTATCCCAATACAAATGCTGTTGATTGTGCAAATATCAATCATCATGGGAGGATGAGTTCTTTGCACTCAATTGTTCAGATATATTTTTTATATCTGAACGACCTTGAAAATCCCCTTCTTCTCATAACAGTTTCTTGGTTTCGTCTCCTATTGTCCTTTGCAACTTAAAGATCCTTGAATGGATAATTAAGTAAGGATTGAGACTTAGGAAGACAAAGCCAGAAACTATACATAGATTATTTAGACTGATGTAATATGTAATTTATCTTTGAATAAATTCATATGTTCTTAAATGCTTTATCTCTCAGTCCTTAAATATCTATGAGCTTTTTATAAATTGATTTATCCTTTGAAAAGCCATTCTCTACTTGATTTCCTAAACCTATGCATTTGAAAGAAGTAATAAGTGTGTTGTTGTTCTGAACATATATCCGTGTACAGCCACTTAAGACTTCTCCAAATCATAGCCTCTTTATCTTCCGCTGCCCAAACCTTTTACAGGCTTTTGATTTGATTAGCAGTCTACCGGCAGAGTTGATACTTCTGCTTAGAGCAAGTCTACCGATAGCATCTACCGGCAAACATGCTCAACTAGATAAACTGCAATTGCCACTTAAACCATGCTTTATGTATCACCAAAAGAAAAGTGTTTAAATTGGCAAAATAGGCTATTCACCCCCTCCCCCTCTAGCCTATTTGAGCATTATTGTGGACCAACAATTGGTATCAGAGCAAGGCTCTTTTGGCTATATACCGCGACTAACCTCCTGAGAGTTGCGATCCTCGAATGCTCAATTCAAATGCATGACAAAAGAAAACTTGTTTTATTCCTCTAAAACTTTTGTCAAGGATTTCAGTTTGAGATAAATATTTTTGCAAAATTATTTTTTTTTCAAAAATTATAAGATAGAAGATTATCATGATGATTATGAGATAATTATTCATATGACATAATATATATATATATACATATATATATATATATATATATATATATATATATATATATATATATATATATATATATATATATCAATTGGCACTATGAATAACTATCTCCAAATGAAAAAATTTCAGATGGATGCTTCAATTGAAAGGACTTCTGATTCAAGCTCTCTTGACATAAGGCTAACGATTGAAATCAATCCAACACCTCCTCGAGAAGAAATTTTCTTTCATATCTATTCTTTTGAAAAAGGTTAAGAGTCAAAAACTCTATATCATGAAACATTGATTGATCCCTCTGTTATATGATATTTAGTTTCTGGGAACTTGGCCCATGTTTCAAAGAATTATTTGAATCTAAGAAAACATGAATCAAGAAAATCTTACAAAATTGTTTGCAAAGGAAATCTACTCTTTAGACAACATCGACTGCAAATTTATCAGCTCTGATTCAAAAAGACTTTGTCAAAGAACATCAATCTCGATCCAGATAACTGTCAAAAAGGTACATCCCTTGTCTTGTGCTCCTTCTTTCAAATCTTTATCTTTGCACAAAAAGGGACCAAGGGAGAATGAGAAATTCAAGATCCAGTCTTTCCTTCTCACTGATCTTCTTGAAATACTTGTTCCAGTATCTAGATTTTTCTAGAGCTTCCTAAAGCTCATAAAATGTTGCTAATGATCTTCTTGATTCTTATTCAGGAACGTGTTTTCTCCAAAGATCAATAAGCACACTTTATTCTCTCTCATCCAGTTCTAAAAGCTTTGACTGATAACTCAGGACCCTTTTCACCTGATTCGATCTTCTTCCTTCTGGATTATGATATATAGTTGTTTTTTGTTTATGATTCCCTTCTAATCATGACCATGAATATATCATCTCTACATGGCTTTATATTTTCTTGCTCTGCTTTTATCTATTCTTTTCTAAAGCAATATATAGCCAGAGTAATTTCTCCTATCATACTCTGTTTCCTTCCTTCTCTTTATAGTATGATCTGTGATTTACTCATCTGTTTCGTTGCCTCATTTTCTTTGAAGTTCTTTTCTGTTGCTCGGCACTTCATAAGCTCAGTTTTATGTGCTAACTTATAGAAGTTTTTACCTTGTAGACAATGTGCAAACTACATGGGTACTTTTGCAATTTCTACAAAGGTTGAGGTAAAGCTTTAGAAACTGACTATTTCTTAAAAGCTAAAGACAGATTTCATAGAATCTCGGTAAAGATAAAAACGACTTTGAAATGTGGGAATTGTGCTTCCCAAAACACTCTTTTGAAAAAGGATATGTTTTGTCAAATCCCACTGAAAAAGATTTTATCCACTTAAAGACGTTTCATTCTTTCAGAAAGCCAAACCTGCTTTTCAAAATCTTTTAGCTTTCCAAAGAAGTAACTTTACCAGATATCTAGAAATTTATACCAACTCTCACTCTTCCCCATATAACTTTTATTGAAGAGTAGTTGAAAAGGACTTTTCACTCTTAAATGAGTCGGTCCGTTGTCTTACCTCAGCGAGTATTTATAGAGACCTTCCTTCCCTCCTCTTTATCACTCGCAAACTACCTCAAACACTATGATAGACACTGATACAAAATCCCTTTCTTCAAAAATGTTTCTTAGGAGGATTCTTTGCACTGGATCAAGGCTTCTTCTCAACAACTTGGAATCACCCTTCCGATTCTTCAAAAGTTGTTTGGTTTGTTTCAAGGATTTCTCTCGTGTGAAGACTTTCCTTAACAACCATTTAGCATGCCTCTCCCAGATTCCTGTGACTATGCTCATGTCAGCCACTTCTTTAAGACCTCGTAGACCTTCTACGTGATCCTTAGCTGACATGATTCTCTCATGAGATTAGCTCTTTTCACAACTGCGGACTCTACAAAGGAAGTCCTGCTAGTTTGTGAAGGTCACCCTGGCTTGAGAGCTAGCTAATGGGAGTAGGATGAGGAGGCGACATGATCACATATCTGCATTTTTCAAAATGCAGAGATTCCGTTTGGCTGCCTCGTTCGACCTTGATCTAGGACTTGTATTCTGTTTGCCAACCGGTTAACTGAATCTGGGTCCATGGTCTTCATAGACATCTCCTTGTAACATCCTTATCTTTAGATATGTATCAGTTGTTTAGATTAGTTGTTTAAAAGAAGTAGTTAATTCATCGGAAGTTGTAATGAACTTTGTAATCTTTAGATCCTCTTTGTATTCAAGTATATTTTGATCTAAATGAGAACTTGTTCAAAGCATCTTTACTTCATGTCTATTTTCCTTTGTATGAACATTCCTTGATAGCATGAAATCTTATATTTTCTTGAGTTTTCGGTATTTGTACTTTTTTTCAATATTATGTTGTTCCGAATTCAATATAGCAAATATAACTCTGTTGTTAACCCAACAGCAAACCAATCCTTACTCATAAAATTTCCTATTCAACATTTGGCATTCAACACTTGGTATCTGAAGAAATGATGTTGGAATATGGTTAAATTTTAATGTTTTGGATTTCTTTGAAGTTACTGCATACCTTGCAAATACTTCATCAGGAATTATAGATCTCATCTTAACCCATGATGTTCTATTGAATCTTAATTCACATCCATAATTTCAGGTCTATAGTTTAAACAGTAGATCTTATCTCTGCCGTTGTAACAACGACCTTTCGAGGAAAAAGCAGTCTCCTCAAATTCGTTTCCTATCTACTGCTTCCTCTGTTCAATGACAACTTTGCTCTAAACTCTTTCTTGTCTTCCTTGTCTTGAACAAAGATGACTCACTTTCTCTTAAAAGGTTAGTCATAATCATCTTAGTTGTTGACCTCGAAGCAAATGACATTCTTCATCTGTACCGACAGCCTAACTAAGTTTGAGCTACTTGCTTCTTTGTGACTCAAGTACTTTAACTGAATTGGTTGGTATCTTCCGTTTTTGCTTCCATATGCTCTTATCATTCAACTGGGATTCTATTATGAAGTAGCATGGTCATCAGTTAATCTATGCCGATGAAGCAACTAAACCTCCTAACAGCTGCCAAGGCAAAAAGGAAAATCTGTAGAAAATCTCTTTTATACTCTTGTAATCTGCAGACTCCAAGAGTTCGAAGCGCTTATTCTGCCAGTGAGGAGGAGCCAACTGCAGAACTTGGTATCTTTCTCTTTCCTATACCGCTGTTACTGCTGTTGATGCTTCAATATTTTTTAAAAATTTTGCTTTCCCTCCAATTTTATTTCGTTCTCTATGCCGATGAAACATATGGTCAATCCTTCCAAAAGTCAAGTCATTCCAAAGGAAAAACTTGCTGTAATTCTCCTCATTCAATTGGTATCGGCAGGCCTCAATGTCTGCTGTTCTATCCTTAATACAACAAAACTTCTAGTCTGCAAAACTCATCAATTCATTCTAACTTAGCTGACTTATCCCTGCTGACCTCTTTCATCAGCAGACCCTTATCTATGCTGACTCCCCTGTCATTCTTTCTTTCGACAACGACATACCTCAATATCTAGTTTATTGATCATCCTTCAATGATTGATATTATTCATAAATTGGTATCTTTCACACAATCAATTGACATCCTTCAACAATTGATTGAATTCCGTCAGCTCTCAAAAAATCAGTAAACTTCCACCTTTCTTGAGCACATTATTCAATTCAGTATAAAAGCTATTCATTAGCTATCATCTTTCGTGTGTTCAAAAGACTGATAATCTCGCATAAACTTTTCAAATGGTATCAACATACCTTCATTACTGTTGCATACTTGATCAAAAGTTATCAGTTGCATCGGTAGACCTCTAGTGTCTACTGATCAAAACCTGAACTGCAGACTTTCATCTCTGCCGTTCACACTCATGTATCAGCACACTTCACACTTTACTGAAACTAATCAACAAAATTGGTTTCAGATCTCTTGCTGCTGATCAACTTTGTGTAATGATATCTTTGATTCAAAACATTTAGGATTGATTGATTGTTTTTCAAAATTATATTTCAAAATCTTTCTAAAATGACTTTCAAAACAACTTTGTTCTGGAATGACTAAAAGAATTGGAAGATTGCTGAAGACTGTGTGGATGACTTAGAAAGCTCCAAAAACTTCTTCTAGTAAACAAAGAACACAAAAATCTCAACTGCTTTTGCAAAAGCATTTTTGAAATAATTCTTCCAAAATATTTTTGAAATAATTTATGTTCCAAAATTCTATAGATTTGGAAGATTACTGAGGATTGTGTAGATGATTCAGAATGCACCGTAAATTATCTATTAGGATATCTGGAATATTAAAAAAACTATCATATTTCCTAAATTTATTTTCATGAAATTCAGTATATTATTTTTGCTCATTGATATCAACACATCTTCTTTTCAATACCCTAAGCTGTCAATTAAATCTTTCTCGGTATTAAAATTCTCGATTTTAAGTCTTCAATATGTCCAAAATACATATTTCCTAGAAGACTTACTTATCGCAATCATGAATCGCCGCCTCTCCCATAAAAACGTGCACTCACAATTAAGCTTCGAAATGATTACTTCGTCGGTTCTCATTTCAATCAATGACTGCTTTATTTGTGGACACTCAAACGACGGTTCTTGAACAGTGTGTTCCTCCTGCTCAATCTCAGAAAGTACTGAATATATATACTCTTATTTTTTATATCCATCGTTACCCAATCAATCTAAAATCGATTATTATCAGTTCTTATTTCTGTTTCCCTAAGAAATTCTTCATGGCCGCTTCTTCTTCGGACAACGTCTCTCGCCCTATCGGTCCCCCTGAATCCTCTTTCGTCACCATAGTAGGCCGTCAATCCTACATTCTTGGTCGAACGATTCAAGGAGAACAATTTCTCCTCGACCATACTGTTGGCGCAAAGATTTTAGATCTTTTCCAAAGTTCTGGACTCGTCTACATCCTTTCCTTTCGCGAAGAATTCTACAGCCTTCGACTGGTCGAAAAATTCTACTCAAGGATGCACATGTCAAGAGATGGTAACAGCCTCCATTCGAGGTGCATTGATCGATCTTGTCCTCAATGCCTGACCTTTCGAGACCTTCAACCTTCCTCTTACGTCTCGACTCCATCAATGATTCTGTTCTCAACGAATCATGGTTGCACCGTACTGGCCACCAATCTCGAAATGACTACGGTACATGGGACATTTTTAACTATCCCTTGGACATGTACTGTTGTTGATTCTTATGTTAGATTTATATCTGATCAGTACATTACATTAGTTTTATACTTCTGGCTAATCGGGTCACAGCGATCGATTAGCGTGGCAACCGTGTATAGAACTTTGCCTTGTATAGTTTTTGTAGGACTTTTTCGTGTTCAAATGAAGACCTCTTCACAGCCTTCACCGAAGACCTCAAAGTTAAGTTAGACCTCGTGTCCACCTACCTTGTCCACCTACTGACGTGTCCTATCCCAAAAAGATTTATTGGATTAATTCAAACTTATTCCAATATATTATTTGAATTAATCCAAGACATTCCCTGACATGTCAAGCCGCCGAAAGCAACTTTCCGAAAAGCAGGAAGACTTTTCGTCCGAACGAAAGTGAAAGCGCATCGCCCCCTACTTTCGCTTCAACTCTCGATCCGACACCAAATCGCCCACTCTTTTGAAGATCTCGTAAATCATTACGCTCTAGATATCTGTGAAGACGAAAATCCTTGATCGACCCCATGCATTTAATGCATTTAATGAAAAGAGTGTTGAAGTCTTCGCCTTCTCCAACGGATCTTTTGAAGTGCACTCGCTATAAATACCGCCATTGAAGACCGGAACAACAAGATGTAATCAATCGAACACTTAAAGGATTGCTCAAACTTCATAACTCCAAGTCCTTCACTCAAGCATTCAATAGATCCTCAACAGATCTAGAAGTCCTCGCCAACAACAAGAAGTCGCTCATCAACACTTATTGTTTTATCTTCTTGTTGTTTACATTCATTAACTATATTTTCACATCTAATTAAATATCTTGTATTTACGATATTTAATTCCCTAGAACCCAAACACAAGTCAATATTTTGTACACGATCCATTAGGGATATTCTTTGTAATTGATCTAAGTGGAAAACATAGTGCACAATTTAAATCCAAGGTTGACTGCCTTGGTGGTGGACGTAGCACTCATTATAGTGTGAACCATCCCAAAATACTTGTGTTATTTCTTCGCTTGTCCGATACTTGAACTATTTAGTTTCATTGTTTATATTTATCCATTTACAGCAGTAACTTAAGTAAACCGTCAAAGGTCTACCGGTAGTCCTTATCTGCACTGAACAACTTTCTTGAAGGTCTTCCGCTACTTGATTCTTTTCTATAGATTGCAAGTAACTTTCAAGGAACTTACTTAAAAGTTTTTAAGTGTTTAATAAGCTATTCAACCCCCCCCCCTTCTAGCTTATTATTGTGCTCATTGGGACCCACAATTGGTATCAGAGCCTTACTCTTTGAAAACAAGTTTTTCCAAGATTAAACTCTTGAGAGATACGATATAATGGCACAAACACACTATATGCTGCCTACATCTAATGCTAACCACGTCCCAATATTGGACGAAGGACATTTTGATGTATGGAAGGATAAAGTAATGAGATTCATGAACTCTATTGACAACAGGTTATGGAAATGTGTCACCGCAGTCAACATGTACCAATGAAGGCCAATCTTCTAGCCTCCATCGGAACCCCGAAGTTCCTAAAGAAGAATCGAATGGACAGAGGACGATAGAAAGTCGGTAGAACTTGACAAAGAAAGCAATCAACATAATCACCAGCTCTCTAGACACAAGCACATACCAAAGAAGTGATTCGATGTACAACCGCGAAAGAGATGTGGGAAGCTCTTGTAGAATACTTGGAAGGAGACCAAGACACAAGAGACAACAATGTAAAATATACATACATCCAAATAGCTTGATTCTTTCAAAAAGGATCCTAAGGAAACCTTGAGACAAGCATATGATCGCTTCAGTGAGGTAATTAATAGTTGCTTTTCTTTAGGTAAAACGTATGACAAAAAGGAAATGAACATGAGGTTTCTAGGCTCTCTAGGTAGCTTATGGCATGTGAAGACCACGGCTATGAAAGAATCTAAGAACTTAAACGAGATGACTCTTCGTAGTCTCTACGCAAGTTTAAAGGTTTATGAACTTGAAGTTAATCAAGCTCTAGAGCAAGACAAACAGCTCGTAATCGTGTCTCTGCCACCATGGTCCAAGAAGAAATCATTGTTGAAAACAAACCTTCTACTTCCTCCTGTGAAAATGATTTTTTATCTGATGAACAATTTGCTATGTTTGTTAAACGTTTTCAAAAATTTGCAAAATATGGAAGGAAGAACACTCACCAACAACCTTTCAGGAAGAATGGTGAAAGCTCATCTAAGGAAGAGCTTGTGTGTTATAACCGTAGAAAACCTCGGTCATTTTGCCTCAAAATGTCCTAAGCCAAAATTTGAAGCATACCGAAAACCCTCTTTTAGAAAATTTCAAAACAAAAGGGTATGTTGGTCAAGACATAGAAGACAAACAAAGTTGCTACATGGTTTGAGACCGATTCGTAAGAGGAGGAAGAGGATTGTGAGCAAGCTAACATATGCTTAATAGCTCATGATTCAGTCCTACCTATGACTCAAAATGAAGTTGTAGTTTCACCAAGTCCTTTGGACAAAAATGAAACCAACAAGTGATAGCTTCAAGAAGGAAGAACTTCTCAAGGATAATCAGATATGCTTGAAGAATTTAATTCCTTTAGAGTAGCCTATGTTAAAGAACTGCCAAGAAACTGAGAAACTTATGAGAAATCTTTGATGGCAAATGAGATTCAAACTCTCAAACTCTCAATAGCCAACAAGAGAGTATCAAACCGAAGGAAGAAAACAAATTTCTTCATGACAAAATTGATTGTCTGACCGAGCACATCAAAGGACTTGACCTAGAGAAAATTGCCTTGCAAAAGACAATTGACTCTCGAATAGCTCCAAGGATGCATTCAAGAAATCCTTTCAAGCCAAAAATCTAGCAATGATAAACCGGCATAGGATATTCAGATGTGTCTCTTCCGACAATCTCTTCACCATAGAGAAAGGTGAATCCTCCGAAACCGCTAATGATATATCTTTCTCTAAACGTACATTTGGAAATATAGGGAAACAAGGCCTTGGTTATTCAAGTGTTCCTTACGCTTACCCCAAAGTTCGAAAGGAAAAGCCAAAATGATCGACTCAAATGAGAAACCTGAAAGGTAACTAGAGAAAGTGAAGTCTCCGCCGCAACAACTATGCCAAGGCAAAGTCCGCCGACGGTAGACCTACTAAACCTCTACCCTACCGGTAACTATCAAGTTTGTCTATGAAACAAGCAAGGCTCCTTTACTGTTGAAGGTAAACTTAAAGGTATTCTACCTAATCCTCCTCGAAAAGGTAATCAACGTAAAAGCTAAAGCTAAGTCCGTTGGTAACCTACCTAGGAAGATTCGAAAGAAACCAATTAAGTCTACCATCAACAAGCAAGCCGAACCAAAAATGGATGTCAAGAAAAGGAATAATCATAAGCACTCTTCGCTTGAAGACTCTAACAGCTTCTATGGACTTTCCATTTATGTCATTCTTGCCATTGCTTAGGCCATCGGCACCGTAATGCCTCGCTAAGGTTCACCCCAAGATCCGAGAGACCTAGTTCTCTCAAGGTCAAGGGTATGGGTTGCAAAAGGTTGCTAATCCTTAGACCCAAAAGAAAATAAAGGGTACCTTGTTTGCTTTAACTTCTTTTCAGAATGCTTCATGGCTATAGAATCGAAAACAAAGACATCTCGGTACCTAGACAAGGGTGTTCAAGACACATGATCTGGAACGTAAGTCTTCTTACGTATATAGTCAAGCAAAAGGACCCACCGTTATTTTGAGATAATGCAAGAGGAAAGACAATTGATATGGCTCAATTACTAGAGGAAGTCTCTCCATCAACAAGGTTTCTCTAGTAAGTGGTTTAAAGCACAATCTTCTCGAGCATATCTCATTCGCGACAAAGGACTTCTATGCCAATTCAACTCCAACCTGCCTCATCAAAGACAAGTGAATCCTCGCTCTACAATATCGACCGGCAATAGACAAGGAAACGCCTATGTCTATGTCGTGGACTTAAATCTTCTAGGAGATTCTCAAATTTGTGTCTAGTAGCCAACAATGTTCGTGACAACAATGGCTATGGCACAAGCTGCCTCGCCACCTCAACTTCAAGCACCTCTCCAAGCTCTCCAAAAATGGGCTTGTCAAAGGTCTACCTACTACGTGTCCGCCGATCATGACGAAGTTGTAAAGCTTGCCAACTAGGAAAACTTTCCAAGTCTTCCTTCAAAAGAAAGTCTGTATTGTCAACAAACGCACCTCTTCAACTTCTCGCATATGGATCTCTTTGGACCTATTACAACAACCAAGATTTCGGGAGACAAGTACACACTTGTAGTAGTTGATGACTACTCTAGATTCACTTGGATTGAAACTATGACATCTAAAGATGAAACGTATGATCTAGTCACGCACTTTTCGTAAGACTTCAAACTCAAAAGCTTGAAGACATTTGTGACATAAGATCGACAATGGCACCGAATTCAAAAACAATGGTGTAGAAAAGTACCGCGATGACCATGGGATCGGCCACAACTTCTCGCCGGCATTCTCAACAAAATGGTGTAGCCGAACGGAAGAACGTAGAACACCGATTGAAGCGGCTAGAACAATGCCGCGTAAGCTAAAGTATTTCAACAACACCGCATGTTTTACCTCAAAATAGATCCCCGTAAACAAGTTTCATAATAAAACTCCATATGAAATATGGAGAGGAAGATCCCCAAACATAGGATTTCTTAAAATCTTCTATCAGAATGTTTTATTCTTTATAATGGAAAAGAATATAGAGGAAAATTTGATGCAAAATCGACGATTTAAGGAATTTTTCTGGGTATTCCAAACATTCAAAAGCATTTCGCATTTTTAGTAAATCTAACTTAAAAATCTTAGAATCGTGCATGTTTCTTTTGATGAATATGACTTGTTAGAGCCTAGAAAGGCTCGAACGTTGCTAATGATTCTCGATAATGATGAGACAGTACAAATACAACATCTACTTCCACTCCTTATCGAAAACGGCAAAAGAATCCCAAGTACCGATAACCCTTCACCTAGATGATAACTCGCCGATACCGATAACAACTCTTCGTTGACCCCGAACCCATCTCTTCTGCTTTTACCCCAAGCACCTTTACGTATCACTCATCCTTCTTGTTCACCGTAAAATGAAGGTTTTGAAGATCCTATCTCTTCTGAACTAGATTTTGGTGAATCTCCTTCTCAACCTACTCCGGAATTCTTAAGGGAAGAATACACCAGAAGTGATCTTCCTCCAACTGTTATTGAAGCAAGAGATCATCCCATTTCTCAAATCATTGGTGATCTCAATACAGAGTTCGTGACGAGAAATAAAGTTCGAGAAGAAACTATGTTTGCTTATGCATTTGTATCGAACTCGAACCAAAGAAGATTGATGAAGCTATCGAAGATCATAACCGGATTGAAGCTATGCAAGAAGAGTTGAACCAGCTTGAAAGATGTAAGGTGTGGAGCTTAGTTCAAAGACCGACCGATCATCCAAATCATCGGCACCAAGTGGGTTTTCTAAATAAAAGAGATGAAGATGGAAATGTCACCGTAAACAAAGCTAGATTGGTTGCTCGTGGCTACCGACAGAAGAAGGAATTGACTTTGATGAAACTTTTGCTCCTCGTTGCTAGACTAGAAGCAATCGAATCTTTCTAGCCTATGCCTCGCTCATGGACTTCAAAGTGTATCGATGGATGTTAAGAGTGCCTTTCTCGAATGGTGATCTTCAAGAAATCAGATATACGTGGAAACCTCCGTGATTTATTATCTCGCATAAACCGATCACGCCTACCGACTCAAGAAAGCTCAAGAAAGCTCTACCTACCGAAGCAAGCTCCTAGAGCTTGGTATGAAACTCTATCCAAGTTCTTAATTGAACAAGGATTCGTGAGAGGAAGAATAGACACTACTTTATTCATCCTCAAGCACAAAGGCCATTCTCTTCTCGGTACAAATCTATGTGGACGACATCATCTTTGGATCAACTAACCAAAGCCGTGCAAAAGATTCGAGAAGCCGATGCAAAGCAAGTTCGAGATGAGCATGATGGGTGAACTTACCTATTTTCTAGGACCGCAGATACAATGCACTTCACGGAATCTTCATCACCAAACCAAATATGCAAAGGAACTAATCAAGAAGTTCGGTCTTGATTCACCAAAGGATTCGAACTCCAATGTCTACCGACCGCCATCTTGACAAAGATGAAAAGGGAAAGCAAGAGAACATGACCAAGTACCGAGGAATCATAGGTTCACTTCTTTACCTTACCGCTAGTAGACCCGACATTATGTTTGCCGCTTGTGTTTGTGCTAGATTTCAGTGCATCCAAAGGAGTCACATTTGCTTGCCGCCAAACGTATCATCGATATGTTTCAAAAACAACAAATCTAGGCATCCGGTATTCCAAAATCCAACAACTTCAATCTAGTTGGATACTCGATGCAGATTATGCACCGCAAAGTGAGCGTAAGAAGCACCTGGGACTTGTCAATTTCTTGGAAACAGACTTGTCTCATGGTCTTGCAAGAAACAAGGATCGCTGGCAAACTCAACCACGTATAATACATTGCCGCAAGCAACTGTTGCTCTCAACCGCTATGGATGAAGCAACAACTAGTGGACTACAACATCAAACCGAAAACCGCCCAATCATGTGTGACAACACATCGCCATCTCGCCTCCAAAAATCCAAAGGATGCACTCCAAGACAAAGCACATTGATATTCGTTATCACTTCCTCAAAGATCATGTGGAAAAGGTAACATCGCTTGGAATATGTTCCAACCGAGCATCAATTGGCGTACATTCTCACAAAACCACCGGACGCCACCAGTTTGCTTATTTAAGGAGAAATCTTGGTATGATTGATCCTACCGCTTAAATTTAATATTTTGTTAATGTTTCTTTCATACCTAGACTCGCTTTTAGACTAATCTGAAGACGTAAGTTCTCCTTTACCGGAAGACTTAAAGGTTAGTATTCTTACTTAGTCTATTTTTGCTAAAGAGGTTTCTAAAGCAATAAAGGGGGTCAAGGATAAAATTTGGTACTTAAGAAAATATCTTAAGTTCCCGCTTTTTCAACTAAAATTTTCTCGCCTTTAAATAGTCCTTGAACCGTCATTTGCAAACTTTACGAAACCCTTTGACAGAAATATTTCTCTCTCTCTCTCTCTATCTGTGTAACTACTTTCTGCAAATTCAAAATTCTTCTTGTTTCTTCTTCTCATCATCAACAATGGTACGCTCCTCTCTTCTCTACTCGAAACTTACTATGTACTGTTCTGCATTTCATTTTCAACCTAAAATTATTTTGGAATTCAAACGGTCATTTTCGAGTTTAAACAGTGATTCGCCATTGTTGTTCTTACAAACTTGAATACTAACAGTCGTTTTTTATATTCACCGTTTATTCTTATGGAAAACTGCTGTTATATTTTTCTCGAGTGTGGTTACTCTAAACATTCTAGGGTTTCAAGCTTTCGCTTCAAAAATTTCAATTATTTCAGAAAACCTTGAAATTCCTGCTTGTTTAGTTGTCTAGATGAAAAGCCCTAATTTTTATTTTGCTTTTCTTTCAGGCAAGAACTTCAAAATCAAAGCGCGACAGCGGAAAGAGTTTGAATCCAGAAACTGACATTCCTCCCAGCTCAAATATCAACCTTCCGGGATACCCAATCTTTCCCGCCTCCCATGACATCGTCATCGCTTTGGACCCTAAGCTATATATTCCAGGAATGTGCATTGACCTTCAGTCAATCAACTCTATAGCCGCCGGCCAAAGCTTGCGAGGATATGGACGCCCGGGATTCTCCCCTCTTCGCCTCAACGACAAAAATTACAGTATCTTCCTGGCAGAAGAATTTTATCAAAGGATGGAACTCATGAGCCCAACTGCTCTTCGAGGATGGATTAGGGGCCGTCCTATCTCCGTTACCGCTAAATCAATCTCCACTATCATCGGCGTGCATTACAGTGGAGCTCTTGCAGCAACTACGGCTGAGGCTTTTCATGCCTGGGAAGCCATGAGGGGAGTAGACACCCTCCGGGAGCCACAAGGGAAAATGCTCCGAAATTTGTTCCTCTCGACGCCTCATCGCACCACCACCTTATAGACAAGGGGCTCCTATTCAAGAGTGGAGCACATGACATGTTTACGCCCAAAGAAATCAACCCGACTGTGTATTCCTTCAACTGCCTCAACTGGGGCTCATCATTTTCAACGAGCTAAAGCAGTGGGTGGAGAAAGCCAAGAACAACCCCACTTGCAAACGCCCCTTCGTCAGGCTGATCAATGCCCTTCTAAGGGATGATGCAAATGTCAACTCTTCTTTGAAAGAAGATGAGTTGTTTACAGTGGCCAAGGAGAAGCAACTCACAGCCTCGTTTTTCAGTAAGTACACTGAATACGAGAACAAGCGACGGCTGCAGAAAGGTCTACCGCCGCCTCTCGACAAAGTGGCCAAGCCTCGCACCTATCTTGGTCACCCGCTTCAACATGGAAGCACATGATGCGCCAGACCTACAAAAAGGCCTCGCAAAATTTGACGATCAAGTGGCCGCGACCTCCATCAAAAGGCCAAAGACTTGGCTGATGAGGCAGAGCAGCTGCTAAGGTCCAAGATGGCGGCCAAGGGCAAGGCAAAGAAGACTAGGCCGAAGAGGTCACTCCAACTGAAGAGGAGCAGGCCAAATGGGATCGAAAGGAGATGAAGGAAGGCCAAAAGAAGAAGGCACCGTGCCAATCCACCATTCTTCACCTCCATCTACCCAACCCAAGCCACCCATCTCACCACCCTACCCAATCCAGCCAAACACCTTCACCATCTCCTGCACCCACTCCCAAACCAAAACGAAGGAGACTTCATAAAACCTTTGAAGACCAGCCACCGGCAGTTCCTCCAACCTCTACCGATGAAGCAGCTGAGTCTCCTATTCAGCCGCTGAGGAAGAAAAGGAGAGCTACCGGTCCCAAACCTTCTACCGCCAGCCAACCAACTACCTATACCGACGCCCAACACTCAACTGTCAACCCTTCATCTATACCATCTACCGACGCCCAACCAACTACCGACGCCCAAACCCCAAACATCTATACCTATCAACCCTTCATCTATTCCTTCCGAGTCATCTACTCGAGGAATTCACCACCTCCTGAGGAGTCTATCCCTCAGAGGAGCTCAAAATCGAGGAGCCAGCCAACCCCAACTCCTCCTCCTCCTTCACCCTTCAACTACTCACCCGACCCATCTACACCTTCCCCACCTCACCAATCCCAACCAACTTCTTCCACCACACCACACCACGCCCAACTCAAATCCCTCCCACCCAACCCTTAAGACTCGGCCGCCAGTTCCTCTTCGAGCTTTCATCAAGAGTGCATCTTCCCCTACCCCTCAACCTACCCTCAACCTCCTCAACCTTCTCAACCTCTCCCTTAGAAAACCCAAAATCCCTCTTCTACCCCGCCTTCTTTCTCGGTTTTCTACCGAACCCGAATCATCCCATATCGTTGACAATTCGACACCGATATTGAGATTGATTCCCTCCAACCCCTCCTCCACCTCCACCTATTACCATATCTTCTTCCACCAACACCATACCCACCCAAGACTCTTCCTCTTCCGACTCCATCACTCCCCTCTCCAACCCATAAGGCTCGCAGACTCTACCTCCGACACCATTCATATTGGCCAAGCATCTACTTCCCATCACCAATGATGAAATTTTGTCCCTACTGGATGCCATCTACCCGGCTAGGCGAGCTTACAAGCATAACTACCGCTACCGAAATAGCCACCGCAGCCAAAGGCCAACGACCGGATCGCCACTAATCTTCGACAGCTTCAAGAGGATGTATGGACTCGATTTTGCGACACGACTTCACCGATGTCAAGATCAACATCGCAGCTCAACGAGATGAAGGTTGTCCGTATCATAGGCTCCATTTTCTACGAGTTATTCCATGCCATCACTCTCCATCTCGGCCACGGCCGCCCTCCGCTCGAACTCAACAACCTCGCCGCAACTCGCTCACGATATCATGAATGCCAACCGTGATCGTGATCCGCCATCACGGAGGAGAAGCAAATGAGGTCTATCAACGTAATGCCGATGGAAGAGAAAACCGCATCTTCGTGAAGAACCGACTACCGCTCGCTCCACCGCACTCCGATCGATGCAGATGACTAATACCAACGCAGATTGGAAGAGCTCGAGCGAGAAAGAAGAGAAAAGAGGTCGCAGACAAAGGCAAAGGGAAAAGACCTTGGTAGTTCATGTATCTTTTCTTCCCTTACCTTTGTATCTATATTTGTTGAAAACTCGTGGTATGTAAACATCTTGTTTATAAATACGATGATTACTTGCTTTTCAAAAATTATCTTGTTTAAATTCTTATTGCTTTATTTTTCCTATCTGCTTAGAATTTAAACAATCGCTTTAAATCTATTTGAACCGCCGCTAATCTGTGTCGTTTCTTGACTCTCTTATTCTTGTATGCACTTAGATTAGTCCCTTACATTTGAGGTGTTATTCTGTTTAATAGAGGCATGTCTTCCGTTGCTATATATATAAAAATTCTCAGACATGTTATTTTCTATTAAATAGTTTGTTTTAAAGCCCTCATTTGTAGTAATGATGACCGATATAAATAGGAGGAGATTGTTGATTCTTATGTTAAGATTTATATCTCGCCAAGACATTACATTAGTTTTATACTTCTGGCTAATCGGGGCGTGATCGATTAGCGTGGCAACTGTATAGAACTTTGCCTTGTATAGTTTTTATAGGACTTTTCGTGTTCGGCGGAAGACCCTTCACAGCTTCACCTGAAGACTTGCTTAAAGCTTAAGATCGGTAGACCTCGTGTCCACCTAATCAACGTGTCCCCTCCAAAAAAGCTGGATTAATTCAAACTTATTCCTATATATTATTTGAATTAATCCAAGTCATTCCCTGACATGTCAAGCCGCCGAAAGCAACTTTCCGAAAAGCAGGAAGACTTTTCGTCCCGAACTGAAAGCGAAAAACATCCCACTACTTTCTCGCCACAACTCTCAGATCTGACACCAAATCGCCCACTTTTTTTGAAGATCTCATAAATGATTATCTGCTCTAGATATCTGTGAAGACGAAAATCCTTGATCGACCCCATGCATTTAATGCATTTATGAATAGAGTGTTGAAGTCTTCGTCCTCTCCAACGGATTCTTTTGAAATGCACGCTATAAATACGCCATTGAAGCTGGAACAAAAACAACATGTAATCAATCGAACACTTAAAGAATTGCTCGAAACTTCACAACTCCAAGTCCTTCAGTGCATTCAATAGATCCTTAATGATCTAGAAGTCCTCGTCAACAATAAGAAGTCGCTCATCAACACTTATTGCTTTAATCTTCTTGTTGTTAACTTCCATTAACTATACTTCAGCACGAATTAAATATCCTGTCTTTGCAGATATTTAATTCCCTAGACCCAAACACAAGTCAATATTTTGTACACGATCCATTAGGGATATTCTTTGTAATTGATCTAAGTGGAAAACATAGTGCACAATTTAAATCCAAGGTTGACTGCCTTGGTGGTGGACGTAGCACTCATTATAGAGTGAACCATCCCAAAATACTTGTGTTATTTCTTACTGTTTGTCTGATTCTTGAACTACTTAGTTTCATTGTTTATATTTATCCATTTACAGCAGAACTTAAGTAAACTGTAAAAGGTCTACCGGTAGTCCTTATCGGCAGATCTGGAACAACTTCCTTGAAGGTCTTCCGCTACTTGAATCTTTTCTATAGATTGCAAGTAACTTTCAAGTGTTTACCTAAAAGTTTTTAAGTGTATAATAAGCTATTCAACCCCCCCCCCTTCTAGCTTATTATTGTGCCCATTGGGACCCACACTCTCCTTCTATATTTAACCGTCACAGATACATCAGTAGGGGCTATGCTCGCCCAAGAAAAAGAAAATTCCTACATTGAAAATGTCATTTACTTCATAAGTAGGAAGATGCAAAGAAGCGAACTTAATTGCTCAGCATTGGAGAAAAGCTGAACTGGTCTAGTCTGGGCAACGCAAAGGCTCAAAACTTATCTGCAAGCTCGATCCATCAAGCTAATCTCCAGGATGGATCCTATAAAGTACATCTTCGGCAAGCCATCACTTTCCAGCTGACTAGCTAAATGGTCGTTTCTCCTCAACGAGTTTGACATCACCTATGTCACGCTCAAATCTATCAAAGGCATTGTAATTGCAGACCATTTAGCTAATCTGCCTCTGGAAGCAGAAGATGCATCTGGGCCCAGCTACCCAGATGAAGGTGTCCTATAAATTGCTGATCAGGACACCAGATGGCAAATGTTCTTTGACGGAGCCGCCAACAAAAGGGGCTTTGGCATAGAAATCTTGTTAATTGATCCAGCAGATTCCCACACTCCACTGGCCATAAGGTTGGAGTTTTAATGCTCAAACAACACAGCTGAATAAGAGGCATGTATCGCCGGTCTAGAAGAAGCCCTCCGAAAAGGAGCCAAAGACCTGGAAGTCTATGGTGACTCCGCCTTAATCATAAACCAGGTCGAAGGGAAGTGGAAAACCCAGGATCCCCGGCTGCAACTCTATCATGCCAAATTGACAGCACTAGCCACCGAATTTGATAATATCTCGTTTCATTATTTGCCGCGAGATAGAAATCAACTTACCAATGCCTGGCCACTCTAGCATCATTGGTCCAAATTCCCAGATAAATCAATGTCCAACCATTTATAGTTGGGAAAAAGGTCACTCCGGCTTACTGCTTCAAAATCAATGCTGCTCTTGAAAAAGACCACAAACCTTGGTATTTAGACATCATGAATCTGCTTCAGAAAGGAGTCTATCCTCCCAGTCTAGACAGAAGGGGGAAAGTCTCCTTTTTAGTCAGCGGAGGCAACCTTTACAAAAGACACTACCAGGGCCTAAACCTATTATGTGTCGATTCGAATTCATCAGGACCAATATCATATATCGATACGGGGTACCTTTCGAAATTATCTCCAACAACGGCACACATTTCGAAGAGGACGTGAATCGTCTACTCGACGAGTTCAAAATCCAAAGGCATAAATCCTCCCCATACCGACCACAAGCAAATGGTGTCGTTGAATCAGCCAACAAAACACTGGAAAATATCATCAGAAAAATGGCTGACACAGGAAGAGACTAGCCAGAAAAATTGCCGCTAGCCCTTTGGGGCTATCGCACTTCAGTTCGTACACCCACTGGGGCTACCCCCTATTCTCTAGCCTATGGCATGGAGGCAGTGCTGCCTATCGAAATTGAAATCCCATCATTAAGAGTAATGATGGAATCAAACGTATCAAAAATTGATTGGGTCAAAGGGTACTACGAAGAATTAGCCCTGGTCGACGAACGGCGGCTGTTAACCCTGGAACACACTCGAGCATATCAAAGGCGAATAGCTCGAGCATTCAACAAAAAAGACAAAGGCCACGACATCTAAGTCGAAGACCTGGTGCTTTGCAAAAAACCCCCTAGTTATGTCGATACTAGAGGAAAAATTAAAGTCTCCCTGGATGGGACCGTACATTGTCAAGAAGATCTAGTCAGGAGGTGCACTACTCCTCACAAATCAAGATGGGGAAGACCTTCTTCAGCCCTTCAACCTCGATAAGCTTAAAAGGTACTATGCGTGAGTTGAAAAAATATATTTGGCTATTGCTTTCCTCTCCAGCTCGCTAGGTTGAAAACCCGAAAGGGCAGCCTAGGCAAAAGTTAGAGTCAAAGAAAAAAAACACAACAAAAGGAGAAATAAGGGCTCGCTAGGTTGAAAACCCGAAAGGGCAGCCAAGACAAAAGTTAGAGCAATAAAAAAAACAAAAAAACAACAAGAGAAAAGGAGAGGGAATGCAATTTCCGAATCCTCAGCATCTGACCTCCAGCCTGCCAAAGCCTTCAGCATATGCAGTCTTGACTGACTAAAAAGAAAAACCACGATAAAGCTCACATAAAATATCAAAATATAACATAACACATCCCATGAGGTGCATCCTAGGAATAAACGCCTAAGACATTTAAGATTATGCATTTATTTCTGTATATTTGTCTATATACATACTATTTTGTACCTATACCCCCTGTTCCCCCCAACTATCCTTTTTACTATAGCCTAGCCTCGGAACGATCCATCAGCGTCTGCGACGTCTGCCCAGTCGTGACCATATGCTTCTGCAAGGGGCAGAAGAGGCTCCAGTCTCACCAGCATGAGAACCACCAGAAGTGTCCTCATCCTCTTCATCATCAGCATCGCCATTGTCTTGAACAGCCGGACGACTTCGGCCAGCACCATCATCTTTATGGGCAGTACTTCGCCCACCAACTTGAGGAGGAACAGCCTCATCTGCTTGTTGGGGATTTCTCCACCGACTTGCATTGCTCAATCAGGGAGGCACATTACTGGGACCTACATCATTTGGATCAGGAGCCATCCGGGCACCAAGGCCATGTACTTGCCTAAGGCCTCCTGCAGAACCTGAGGGACTACCAGCCCCAAGCTTTCCAAATCCTCTCCTATCTCCATCAGGCAAGCATCCAGACCACTGCTCACTCACCGGCCCAGCATCCACCTCAGTACATACCGAGTAATGCGGGAATGCCCCTCAGCAGCCACCAGTACCCATGATAGATATTCATTGGACAAGAGCGTATACTCAGAAAAGGTGTAAGCTACCTCCCGCGAATCAAAGTCGAGATGCCACATGTCGCGGATAAGCTCACCTATGTCCCTATTCATCTGCAGCTTCTCAGTCAGAGGACGGTTCGTATTCGGGATAACCTGCTCCCTGCCAAACTGGCAAAGGACCCTGTACGCCAGATAGAAAGTGGTTTGCTCGAGACCCGGCAAAATGACCTGGGCATAGATCCAGTAAACATGAAGAAGTTACAGATCCGCCAATGGCTGACAACCCATATGAT
The DNA here is from genome assembly GCA_013146195.2 of Codonopsis lanceolata. Lineage (NCBI taxonomy): Eukaryota > Viridiplantae > Streptophyta > Magnoliopsida > Asterales > Campanulaceae > Codonopsis > Codonopsis lanceolata. The sequence goes on along the minus strand of CM028384.1, from coordinate 99,229,945 downwards.
CTCCATGGAGCCGATACGCAAAAGGTAATCGATCCAGTCGTACTCCGAAAAATTCGTCTGATGGTAATGACCACGAGAGCCATAACTCCAAGGATCATACATGCCTCCCGCCGACACTGGGCCCATCACCCAGTTAAAATGCTCCTCCAGCCAAATGTAAATCAAAAGAGGGCTACCGAAGGAAAACAACTCATCACCAGATGCAAAGGTATCCATGCCAAACAAGGTTTCAGCCAAAATCACCGAGATGATATTTACCCAGCGATCCCGAGCCTGCAGCACAAGGTCCATGATCCGCACATCTATAAATCCGGGCCAGCCCACCAGAAGGTACCGTTCTATGAGGCCGAGAAAAAGAGCAGCTAGTCTGTGCCGTAAACAAACTGGGTCATCTTCCCTGTACTCAATATAAGCACCGGGAAGCACAACCAAATTAAAGTTCACTCCGTTGTAAAAACCCGGAGTAGCCTCGCGAGTTGTGTCGAACAATTCCCGTATTGCCATGAAGGGACGCCTCCGCGCAGAGGGCACGACAATCGGCCCAGTAGCAGGCATCCCCACCATAGCGCAAAATTCCTCGAAGGTGGGACACAGCTCATTCAGGCAGAGGTTAAAAAGATGGCTATGTTGTGACCAGAACCGGGAAGCTCCCCTCAGCATGTCCCAATTAATGCGAAGGGTCCGCCATGACAGCAAGCACCGGTACCCGTAGATGTGTTCAAACCACTCTCGCTCATCTGCCCGCAAAGAAAGTACCCAGAAATCCAGGGCATTCTCATAGATCTCTATTTCTAAAGCAGTGTGGAAATGAGCAGCCATCTCTGGATAAAAACAAAATTTATATCTGATAAGAGGAAAGGGAGGTTGAGCAAAGAGAGATCACAAAAAGCGGGGAAAGAAAGCAGGCGAATGATGAAAATATAGGCTACCTCACTCTCTTTTTATCTTGGCAATTTGAAGAAAGCAGACAGTTGTGCATGGCTGATGGCGAAAGGGCTGCCTGAAGAGTCAGGCACCACCCACATCCACTCTTGGCGCGGCGCCCACTTCCATTATGGGTGGCGCCAGGAGCCCTTGTTCCCGATCTTTGATGGTATCTGGTTTCGACCTCAGACCATTCCACTGCCAACTCTGTTTGATCACGAGAAATGGGAGAAAATGCGGAAGCTAGGCCGTAGCCTCAGTTGCCAAATTAAAATGTCAAGCACAGGAAGAGGCAACTGCTTTTCCTTCCCCACAGAGTACCAAAAAAGCCCGTTTTAAATCTAAAGGTGTATCTTTTTCAAATTCCATCCATAATTGCAGTGTGTCGTTACCCCTAGATAATGGTTTAGATTTCTTTTATTCTTAGAATAATTGAGTCAACATCTTTAATTCATGGATCATATAAAATAATATCGCATTGCATTTAAAAATATGTACAGAGTCTGGTACAGAAAAAAGAGAGAAAGCTAATAAATGCAGGTAAACGGAGCTAATGAGCACGAGAAGATCTGCTCCTGCCCAGGTTGCCACCCATGACTCGAGGGCCAGATCCGCCAATCCTGTACTACCGTCCCCTCGCCCGAGCATGACTTCATCCGCCGGCCGCATCATCACCATCATCATCATCCCGGCGTCTAGTCTGCCTCAAAGCATTATTCCCCCGGCAGGAAAAATCATCCATCAGCCGCTGATACAATTTATTGATGCTGAAAAAGCCCCTCAACAGCCTCTTGTACGATGATACATTGACCTAAAAAAAAGAGTGTTGAGACAGCAAAAGAAAATATGTCAGTCTCCAAAAAAAAGATGAAATGAAATGAAACAAGCAAAAAAAAAAAAGAGAGACAAGAAAAATATTTACCACGCGGGCTTCCTTTGGAACATGATACTCCTCAGGGATGTCCACATCGGGTAAAACTTCCTCCACAAGTCTTCCATCACGACGATACCGGAAGGTGGAGAAAGCCTCGGTAGGCGCAGAAAATTCTAACTGCACGTCAAGAGCCGGAAAAGAAGGCCTCGGCCTATCAGAGACGTCAGAAGCACCCCTAGCTACTGAAGGGGCAGGATGGAGCACTGTCCTTAGAAACTCCTCATATGCCATGACTGGATAATCGCTCGAAGGCATAAGAAATCTCGACAAGTATAAATACCTTTTCAGCAAGAAGTCCGGGACAATCCCAAGGAGAAGGTGCAGGGGGTGTCACTAGAAATGTCGGGAGCATAGAATGCTGGCGGTTGACCCGTTCGCCCATATACAACGAATCAACCATAATGGACACCATCAGTATCCGGCAGTGGCTCATCTCTAGAGAGATCATATAAGGCTCCCCCAGACCCCTCCAGGGGAATAAGTGTATAGTGCCCGAGCTCGAGCTGGCTATCCTGTCTCGCATCATCACCATATCCAAGCACTGGCCATCTCGATCCGGCCCTACTCGGTTGGCATTCACGAATTCAGCCAAATAAGGTGGCTCGTGAACACGTTGGCGCAATGGACCCGGAGTAAAATGAAAAATCGAATAGGTCCAGACCTGCAAAAAAAAAAAAGAAAAAAGAAGAGAGAATCAGCAAAAAACAAATGCTGACAAAAAAAATGTGTGTTGACGAAAAAAAAAAGAAAAAGACAAAAGCAAGAAAAAGGAAAGAAACCTCCAAAGCTAGAGCAAAACCATTAAGAGTTGGTGAATCATTGCGGCTAGCCCGATCCATGGAGGCATAAAGCTCAGCCAAGCCTGCCTGCCCCCAGTCATAGTCAATAACATGATCAAAGTCTCACAGACATCCCAGGAGGGAAACCCTCAAAGAGGTGGAAGAATTGGCGAAAAGAGACATTCCCAAAAAAAAGAACAAGAACGCCCAGGCAACGCGAGCTACGGCCTCGCTATCATTTTCATCAACTTGCCCGGCATTTGCTAAAAGCCAACTTTTGACATTGCCAATGAAGATCTCATCTGTAGACTTATATTCGGGTACAAAACCCAGGAGATCTTCCACCACGTCGTGATGATAACGGAGGATGTAATTCGGCTCCAAAGTCCGGCTGATGCTGGTAGGAATGCCTGTGATAGCAGCAAAATCACACGGGGTTAAAGTAATCTCCCCCTAACTAAAATGAAAAGTGTGGGTGGTGTCCCACCAGTAGTCCCGCTGTGGGTTCCTGTGACTTGCGCCCGCGCCCAGAGCACCCTTAGATAGGGATGCGTGTACGTGAGGATGCGGGACATCCACTGCTCTCATTCCACCCTCCCTTGTTTAGGGGAAGACGAAATCAAAAGTGCGAGAAGAGTGCTGTCTAAGATAGCGCATTGGAATGCGCCTCGGTTGCCTTTAGTGGATTTTTTATCCAATATGGGAACTTTGGGTTTCCCGTATCAAGTTATCCCTTTTTTAGGGGATACCAGTATATGGGAATGCATCACCCTTTCATTCCCATTTTCCATTTTTTAGGGGAAAACGGAAAAGTGCAAAAAAGGATGTTGCGACGCCCCCACTATGGATTTTATTAAAAATAGCCTTATGGCCAATTTTGGGTCACTATGGGAGCTTTGGGTTTCCCGCATCAAGTTATCCCTTTTTTTAGGGGATACCAGGATATGGGAATACACCATCCTTTCATTCCCATTTTCCCTTTTTTAAGGAAAAACGGAAAAGTGCAGGAAAGGAGTACTGCGAGGCCCCAGTGGATTCAAAAAGTTTTAGAGTCGCCATCTTTATTTTAAGGCAAAATAAAGCAAAACCAAAAAAAAAACCAGAGATTATGAAAATGGATTCGGAGGCTAAGTTACGAGTTGGGAAGGTGCTAGGCACCCAACTCGCCCTTTCGGTCTCAAAAATGGTTTTTGGCTAAAGTATGCTTATTGTTATATTTATTTAGCAAATAAACAAAGCGTTAAAAGACAGGGAAATAAAAACAAATACATTTGTGGCTACATTATTTACGGACTTTCAACCATTTCCTTACAATAATTACAAATATATTTAAAAATATTTGGCGATTATAACGGCTCTTTTTACATAATTATTCTAACTAAATCAGGGCAGCACAACGGCTTATATTGTCTACATTGGGCCGGATTTAAATAACAACTTTTATAAAAATAGTGCCCTTAAAGACTATTACCTTTTAGAGTGGAGTGTGCTCGCTCTGTCCTTCTTGGGAGAGGGAGACTTTTATTGCTGCTGCTGCTGTGATTTGGGCAGAGTGGCGGCTTATTTATTGTAGTTTTCGCTTACTCACTCGGGTAGAATGACGGCTTAGTTTCGGTGGTTTTGGCCTATTTAGTTTGGCGGAATAACGGCTTATTTTGGGTGATTTCAGCCTATTTACTCGGGCAAAGTAACAGCTTACTTTATGGTTTTTGGGCCGGGGAATTAAGGTGGATATCTAACTAAAGGGCTAGGGATCACTTTAACCGGTTGGATTTGTGTTTAGAGGAATTTTGGCAGGGTTTTGAGGCTTTGGGTGGATCACTCACTGTCTTCGTTCTTTCAGCGTAACGAGAACGCAGAAAGCTTGCGGAGAGAAATGTGCTCTGAAGGTCGACCCCGAAGTCTCTATTTATAGTTAGGGATGAGGACTCATCGGGGAATAAATTTTCCTCTTCGTTGCTTCAGTGTCTTGTACAATCCGTGGAAGAAATGATACATTACGGCAAACTGTAGCACACTGTAGCAGTTCCTAGCGCCACCCACACATGTTCTAGGCACCACCCACACATGTTCTTTGCTCCACCCACATTAAGTCCTGGCTCCAATCCCACACATCATGTGGGTGGCGCCACTCTAGCCTTTCTTCTTTTATTTTTGACAATTTAACCCCTGTATTTCACTGTTTTGCGCATCCTGCTTTGTCCTTTTGCATTTTCAACCCTGTAACTTGACATTTGTTAATGTTTCAACAGGTCTTGATATTTTATGTCATGTAACATACCAGGGGTACAAAATTGGGGTGTCTACAGAACCCCTCAACGATGGAGTCTACGGGTAACCCGCAGCTTACTTTGTAGACGAACATCGTTGATAAGAAATAGACTCTCCAATTTCGTTCAATTAATACGATGGGAGAGATACAACAGGTAGCAGTTATAATGCAACTGTTTATAATGCAAACCAAACCTCCATATCCTAGACTATTTTGGTTAGTTATAGCAGGTTGTCGAAATTTTTAAGCAGATATTCAAATTAAGTGCTCTGATGGTCGAACCTACTAATGTAGGCTGCCTACGCATTCCTTAATAAAGGAAATTATACCAAACGTAGTTCGGCCAAAACCTAAACTATCATTCGTGCAACGGTCGTGCCTACCGAAATAGGCTGCCTACGTATCCTTATACAAGGAATCAGACCGAGATGTAGTTCACTCAGTAGGGGGACCAAATCTTTGTGCAAGTGCGACAATGCTAAATGAGCAAGTCTTGCAAAGCATTATCAAATGAGTCTTTGCAAAGGTAAATATAACGTCTTTGTCATGGTCGCGACTCAGAGATAGGCGCCTCGTATCCTTAGCCAAGGAATCAAACCAATCGTAGTTTGCCTGCGGCTGTGCGGCATGAATTGTCTCCTCAGGAACGCAGCCTTCGTCGGAGAACAAGACATTTCCCTCTGATCCGGGGTTGCGTGCCCCTTAAAGGAAAGTTTCCAACACAGCTAAAAATGCATGGAATGCATTGCCTCCTCAGGAATGCAGCCTTCGTCGGAGAACAAAGCCTTTCCCTCTGATCCGGGGTTGCATGCCCCTTAAGGGAAAGCCTTCCAAACATCATACAAATGCACAGAAAAAAGGAAAATACCTTCATTTTCTTACCCTTGCGGTGCCCATGCGACAAATGCATTGTTGTTGTTGCTTTCTTCTTTGCTTTCTTCTTTGTTCTTTCTTTGCTCTTCTTTGCACTTTCTTTGAGGGATTCTTCTTTTGTCACAGTTCGGCCTTTCTTTGAAAATTCTTTGTTAAAGCTATATTTTCGGCTTTAGGCTGGAAAATCTTTCTTGATCTTCTTTGCATTTTACTTTACTACTCTTTCTAACCTTGGTTAGAAATTTCCTTTCCTTCTTTGCCGCATCTTTTGGTACCAATTTGAAATCATCTTTTTCTTTCTTCTTTGTTTTCTTTTCGCTCCATTTTCTAGCTTCAGCCGAAAATTTCTTCTTCTGCCGTCGCATTTCTTTTTGTTGCATGCACTTATAAATTTTTCCTTTTCTTTTCTTGTACATGCATTTTCCCCTCTCCCGATTTTTTCTTTTCTTTTTTCTCTTTTTTTTTCTTTTCTCTCTTTTTTTTCTTCTTTATTCTACATGCTCGCCATTTTTCTTTATTTGCATGCTTATTATCTGTTTATTTTTTTTTTGTTTTTCAATATTCCTCTCTCTCTCTCTTTTTTTCAATATTCCACTTTTTTTTTAAGATCTGCCTGGATATACTTCAGATCAGCTAGATTTTGGCACTGTTTGGCACTTTTGAAGCATTCGTGACTTTATTAATAATGCTTATGCATGTCCTATCTATGCCTAAATGATGCAATTAGGTAATGATGCATGAAATTTATGCAATTTATTCTTGCGATGCATGATTGAACTAGTGGTCACTATTTGACCCTACTACGCATGATTTATACTATAAATGCAATTGGAGCTATATGATGCATGTTCTAGGCTAAAACATATTTTTGCATGCTATATGTTCATGAAACGGACCTTTCGGATTACAATTCAATTTTTTTCTAAACACATTTTCTGGCACATTTTTCGGATAAATATGGAACAAAACAGATATATTTTATGCCCTAAAATTTATTTTTCATGCATGCTTATGCTGCAGAGACATACTAAATACCATGGAAATATTTATTTTCATGATTGGTGGCATTTTATTTTCTTTTTAGCGCACCCCTAATGTAGCTTATTGGATAATAAATGCAAATGTTGGATGCATGTATTACTTTATTTGATACAAATGCAATGCATAAAAATTATAGGATGCTTACTAACATGATGCATGTGCATTCTTTATTCTATCATGCATACGATAATGCAGTACATATTTCTTAAAATGCAAAATACACTTTTATGATGCCTAGGATGCAAAAAGGTCTATTTAGATGCAAAACAACACATATAATCTCTTTTTTTTTTCTTTTTTTTTTGTTGATATTTTTTTTAGTTAAAACCTATACAAACATTTACAATGCAATATAATTTTATATGATGCAAAATAAATGAACAAAATATAGACCCAAAACGCACGCACAAAGCAAAGCTATACCGATATCTAATGGGTAATGGCACGCTGTATCTCATAAATGGATTTTAAAGGAATATACCTTCGGGCTCGAGCGGGCTTCCCTTTTTTTTTCATGATATGCGGGGAAAGGAAAAGGCAGTTACCTCCTCCTGTTCTCGGCCATATAATTGTTGCAGGGCTACACTTGGCATAAGGCTATTCTCATAGCCCTGCATTTTTCTTCGCAATCGAGCAGGCGGCGGTGAATGGTTAGAACCCAAGTCGTCTGGTTGTTTCAGGACAATGGCAGTGCGGATAATGAATAGGACGGGGACACTTCTGGTGCTTCTCATTCTGATGAGACTGAGCCTTTTCTGTGCCTTGCAGAAGAAGTATATGGGCCCGGCTGGGCGGACGCCGCAGACATTGATGGACCACCTTGGGGCTTAAGCTGCAAAAGAGGGGATAGTTTTTGGGGAAACAAGGGGGGATATAGGCATTAAATAGATATGTACATGCAATTAATGTATAACCTAAATTTCTTTAGCAATTATTCGTAAGTTGCAGCTTAGGACCTGAAAATTTTATATTTTAGTGTTTTGTTGCGAGCTTCCTGTCGTGGTTTTTCTTCTTTTTCTTTTGTCAGTCGAGCCCCTTGCATGCTGAAGACTGGAGGTAGGATGCCGAGGTTTCAAAGAGTGTCTTCCCTCCCATTTTTCTTATGATATATATTTTTTATTTGGCTCTAACTTTTGCCTAGGCTGCCTTTTCGGGTTTTCAACCTAGCGGGCCCTTATTTCTCCTTTATATATATATATATATATTTTTATTTATTTATTTATTTTGCTCTAGTTTTTGCCTAGGTCGCCCTTTCGGGTTTTCAGCCTAGCAAGCCTTTAATTCTCCTTTTTTTTCATTTTTTTTAACTTGCTCTAATTTTTGCCTAGGCCGCTCTTTTGGGTTTTCAGCCTAGCGAGCCCTTATTTCTCCTTTTTTTCATTTACTCTAACTTTTGCCTAGGCCGCCCTTTCGGGTTTTCAGCCTAGCGATCTGGAAAGGGAAGCACTTGCCAGATAGGGTGGCTCAAGCATAATACCTTTTAAGCTCGTTGAGATTGGAGGGCTGAACAAGGTCTTCTTTTTCCTGGTTTGTGAGGAGTATGGCACCTCCTGACCGGATCTCTTTGACAATATATGGCACATCGTGGAAGAGAGTGGTGGCAGCCTTTTGATAAGTAGCCCCAGCATTTTTTTTAGCCCAGATGGCATGACATGATAGTAGTAGGTCCCCCAAGGGGTGGTGAATGAGGTCTTTTCTTGGTCCTCTGCTGCCATTTTGATTTTACTATAGCCCAGCATGCCGTCGACGAAGGATCTGATTTCATGAGCAGCAACGGCGTCTACCACAATATTGATATTGGGTATAGGGAAGTCATCTTTGGGCGACGCCTTGTTGAGGTCGCGAAAGTTTACGTAGATCCGAACCTTCCTGTTGGGCTTGGGAACGGTCACTATATTGGACAGCCAGATTGGGTATTTTACTACCCGAATGAAATTGACGTGCAGTTGCTTCATGATTTCTTCTTTAACTTGTAGTGACCATTCCGGCTTAATCAGGCAGAGCTTTTGCTTGATCGGCCGAGCATCCAGATATATGGGGGTCCGGTGTTCGACTATGGTTGGATCGAGCCCCGACATATCTTCATAGGACCAGGTAAATATGTCCACGAACTCTTTGAGGAGGTCATCGAGTGCTACCTTTTCAGAGCCTTGTATGTAGTTACCGATTTTGATTCCTTTGATTTCATTGTCCAGCCCCAGATTGATAATGGACAGGTCTTCAGTTGCTGTTGATGAATGATGTTGTTCCTGGTGCTCTACTGATTTTACAAGCTCAAGCAAATAACTTTTATCTTTTGGGTCCTTTTCATTAAATGACTCATCGTTATAATTATTTAATGCGTCTTTTAATATAGGTGCAACTAAGGAATAAGCAAAGACATTTAGATTATCATTAAAATCAAACTGTACAAGGTTTATTACATTATTGAGGACCTGGGGTTTGAGATCCTCAACTTTAGGGAGCGGATCGGTAGATAACCATTCCGTAAAGCTAGGGAAAGGAATAGGGATAATATATCCAGCGGTCCACGGTCTGCGGGCGTCAAAAGCGGGTCGGTCGTAATATACGTAATTCTGAGGCTTATTAGAAATAGACTCAAACTCGACAAGGAGCTTTCATAATCGGTGCCTCGTCTATCATACCCGGGAAGGCGTCGCTTGGTCCTTGTCGGAGCGATCACCTCTTTCGGGTTTGGTTGGTAGGCTCGGCAGATTGGATAGGGTGGCTAACATCTCCACCAGGCCAAGTGGCTTTTCAATATTGCAAGTACTTTGGCTACCCGGGATAGTGTCCCAAGAGAGCATATTGAAGCTAGGCTCTTTTATGGATGGGGATGGAAAGAAAGGAACAAGGATATATGGTAATGAGTGTTTATTTGTTTCGAACTTGGGTACACAAAAATTTTCATCAACCTCAATCATGTTGATTTGAGGTAGAGGTTATTGATTGTATTTGAGTGCAGGAGGAGGCTTTTCAATAACCTTATCATCTATAAGATCTGGATAGCATCTCACGAGCATATAACATTTATCGGTGAGGTGACCCTTTGCGGCGATGATATTCACGATCTTGGGCATGATTCCAGGTCCTAGGCAGGGGGTTCGGTGGCTTATAATTTTCCATAGGCTTTAGCACTCCTTGTGCCATTAGCCCCTGCAGGATCACAGACTGGAGGGATTGCAATTCATCATAATGTCGATTCGCCTTGTTCTGATTTCTGAAATTTTGTTCGGGCCATTATTCCCTCCGACTGTGTTGACAGACCTGTCCGCTCCATAAGACCATGGAACAGTGCCATAACTTTGGGTAGGAAAAGTGGCTGATGTATTTCCTACCATATTGACGACTGGTGCTGGTGCTGGTGCGGCTGCGGCTGTCTTTCCTTTAGAGTAACGGAAAGAGCTAGGAGGCGTATTGACTTGTAATTGCCCTGTCTGTATATCTTCATCAATACGGGCTCCTATCTCCACTATTTCTTTAAAATTGGTGTAGGGGAGATACCGCATATGTTTTAGGTAAATGGACTGAAAGTTTTTGATGAACATTCTGCATGACTCGGCCAGATCAGGTCTGTCAAAGGTCTAAGCCAACTTTCTTTTCCACCTGACTACGAACTCAGCATAGGTTTCTTTTTCCCTTTGGGTGCACGACTCAAGGTCTCTTCTATTTTCAGGGGCGATGTTGTCTTTATACCTTTCAAGGAACCCTTCAGCTATCTGGTCCCAAGTATTCATGGTGCCACTATCAGACAACATTAGCCATTGCTTGGCAACCCTTAATAAGGTGAGGTGAAAATTGGCAGCCATAGCCTCAAAGCTAGCTCCCCTTGATTGCATGCCAGTGGAATAAGATTTTAAGTGGGATATAGGGCATCCAGTCCCATCAAATTTTTCTATGTCGGGCATTTTGAATTTTAAAGGCAATACTGCTGCCGGTTGTAATGCCATTGCCCGCGTAGAAAATTCCCCTTTATTGAGAAGTTTGAGCATCATGGCCTTCATATTTTCCATGTCGGCCTCTATTTTGGTGGCTGGGGGAGTTGGCTTTTGGTATATACTGGCTTGATTAGGGAAGGCTAGGTTAATTTCTGGCTGTGGTATCTGGTAATGATTTTGGGCTGGATACGGATTTTGGGCTGGTGGAACTTGGGTAGGATAAGGATTTTGGGCTGGTAGAACTTGGGTAGGATAAGGATTTTGGGTTGGTGGATTTTGGGCTGGTGGATTCTGGAATGGTTTCGGTTGGGCGGCCAGGATCATTATAAGGTAAATAAGTGGTAACTTGGCCTGGCGGGTTGTAACTTTGTGGGTCTATATATGGGATGTTCTGGAGTGGGTTGGTTATGGGAAAAGGGAGGTCATTTGGGCTTTGGGGAATATTGGTGTTTGGGGAAGGATATGAAGGATAGGACGGGTAAGGGTTGATATTTGGGTAGTAGGGACTTGGTGGAGGATTGGGATTCGGGGTATCGGCAGTATTTGGTGGGTTAATGTTTGGCTGGGGGTTTGGGTTTGGAGGCACATGAGATGTTGATGCTTCCTGGGGGACTGCAGGGGAAGAGTTCACCTCACCATTGGATTTCAAACTTTGCACCAGGCTAGCCATTTGGCTCGTCGCTGCACCCAACTTTTGGTCTAACCATTCTGCATTCTTTGAGTCGGGCGTATCTGGGCGCCTACATACCCACCCATAGCGGATTTCTTACTTTTTCTTGCCATCTTGCTTGGATCCGTATTCTGCATGCGGATTACCGCCTTATGCGATATGATCGATATCCTCGTTCGATTTTGTGTTTATTTCCCGTATCAACCGGCCAGTACTATCTCTGCTTTTCCAAATTCGGGCCAGGTTTCTGTGGAAAATGGGTTATGGAGGAGGTATCAGAAGGCTGGCTGGAGGCTTTCTGGGTTTGGAGTACAGCGTGCCTTTATTAGTATTTTTTATTATTATTTGTTTCCCCTACAAATTGACCGGATAAACACCTGCTTTATTTTGACAGTCTCAGAACTTTTCCTGGGACAGTGGATTCTTTCTCCAGAGTATAGGACCAACGTATTCCACCTGCCTTTCGACTCCCCAAGATCGGACTGATCCCAGGCGAAGGGCCTATACTCTTTCCAGGATCCATCATTCGAAATGGTCTAGGTCGAGCATCAAAGAATAGTAAATCAGCCCCTGTTTATTATTTATTATCATTATTATTTTTTTGTGTGCACTTTAATTTTTTTTTCAACTTGCGCATTTTTTTAGACACACACACACACACACACACACACACACACACACACACACACACACATATATATATATATATATATATATATATATATATATATATATATTTTTTTGACTTTTATTATTATTATTTTTTTGACAGGGGCTGACTCACAATTCAGAGATGTAAAAATCGGTCGGTCTATGAAGTGTCCTGAGAATCTATATGCATTGTAGCGTTGGCTTATACAGGGGGTAGGCTGGTCATGGTGTAGGGAAACAGTTCGGAATATTCCTATATGCGTGCACGTGTGTGCGGTATCTAAAAAGCAGTAAAATTTTTATTCATTTACAGGTATATAAACAGAAAATAAAACATATATGGCATGTCTTGCTGTTACGTGTGGATTTTCTCGGCTTTTTAATTTGAGCGCAAGCAAGCAAGCACATCACATTAAGAAATAGAAAGAAAAGTGGAGAATCTATCTATCCCTATTAATTACAAATTTGGTCATATGTCCCCAAAATAAAATGATAGAATGAATGCAAATATGTACAAATTGAACGGAATAATTAAAAGGAATAATAGACAAAAAGAAATAATAAGACAGAGCCGAAAATAAAGCAATAAAGCCCCGACCCTTTTATTGTGCTGCCCGGAATTTTTATTGTAAACATATGTATAATATTATTATTATTTTCCATTTTCGATTTTTTTTTATTTTTTTTGAAATTTTGTTTTTGCTCTTTTTATTTTAAAAAAGAATATTTTTAAATACATCTGTAACAATTATCGGAACGAAACTGCTGCAAGATGGAGGAACATATCCACAAATATAGACACGGATGTATAGGAACGCAATATTCAAATTCATAAATTAATATAACAAGCATACTTTAGCAAGAAACAAATAACAACAAAAAAGTTTTATTTTATGAGTCTAGCCCTCCATTTTATTTAAAATAAAACAACTCCCAGTAGTCGCCCTTGTGGGTTCGATAATAATGCGGATATCAAGTTCCACCCTCCCTTGTTTAGGGAAGGCGAAATCAAAAGTGCGAGAGGAGTGCTGTCTAAGATAGCGCGTTGGAATGCACCTCGGTTGCCTTTAGTGGATTTTTGATCCAATATGGGAACTTTGGGTTTCCCGTATCAAGTTATCCCTTTTTAAGGGGATACCATGATATGGGAATGCGTCACCCTTTCATTCTCATTTTCCTTTTTTTAGGGGAAAACGGAAAAGTGAAAAAAGGATGTTGCGACGCCCCCACTATGGATTTTATTAAAAATAGCCTTATGGCCAATTTTGGGTCAATATGGGAGCTTTGGGTTTCCCGCATCAAGTTATCCCTTTTTTTAGGGGATACCAGGATATGGGAATACACCACCCTTTTATTCTCATTTTCCCTTTTTTAGGGGAAAACGAAAAAGTGCAGGAAAGGAGTGCTACGAGGCCCTAGTGGATTCAAAAAGTTTTAGAGTCGCCATCTTTATTTTAAGGCAAAATAAAGCAAAACAAAAACAAAAAAAAAAAAACCAGAGATTATGAAAACGGGTTCGGAGGCTAAGTTACGAGTTGGGAAGGTGCTAGGCATCCAACTCGCCCTTTCGGTCTCAAAAATGGTTTTTGGTTAAAGTATGCTTATTGTTATATTTATTTAGCAAATAAACAAAGCATTAAAAGTCAGGGAAATAAAAACAAATACATCCGTGGCTACATTATTTACGGACTTGCAGCCATTTCCTTACAATAATTACAAATATATTTAAAACTATTTGGTCATTATAACGGCTCTTTTTACATAATTATTCTAACTAAATCCGGGCAGCACAACGGCTTATATTGTCTACATTGGGCCGGATTTAAATAACAAATTTTATAAAAATAGTGCCCTTAAAGGCTATTACCTTTTAGAGCGGAGTGTGCTCGCTCTATCCTTCTCGGGAGAGGGAGACTTTTATTGCTGCTGCTGCTGTGATTTGGGCAGAGTGACAGCTTATTTATGGTAGTTTTGGCTTACTCACTCGGGCATAATGACGGCTTAGTTTCGGTGGTTTTGGCCTATTTAGTTTGGCGGAATAACGGCTTATTTTGGGTGATTTCAGCCTATTTACTCGGGTAGAGTAACGGCTTACTTTATGGTTTTTGGGCTGGGGAACTAAGGTGGATACCTAACTAAAGGGCTAGGGATCACTTTAACCGGTTGGATTTGTGTTTAGAGGAGTTTTGGCAGGGTTTTGAGGCTTTGGGTGGATCACTCACTGTCTTCATTCTTTCAGCGTAACGAGAACGCAAAAAGCTTGCGGAGAGAAATGTGCTCTGAAGGTCGACCCCGAAGCCTCTATTTATAGCTGGGGATGAGGACTCATCGGGGAATAAATTTTCCTCTTCGTTGCTTCAGTGTCTTGTACAATCCGCGGAAGAAATGATACATTACGGTAAACTGTAGCACACTGTAGCAGTTCTTGGCACCACCCACACATGTTCTAGGTGCCACACACACATGTTCTTGGCTCCACCCATATTAAGTCCTGGCTCCACTCCCACACATCATGTGGGTGGCGCCACTCTAGGCTTTCTTATTTTATTTTTGACAATTTAACCCCTGCATTTCACTATTTTGCGCATCCTGCTTTGTCCTTTTGCATTTTCAACCCTGTAACTTGACATTTGTTAATGTTTCAACAGATCTTGATATTTTATGTCATGTTACATACCAGGGATACGAAATTGGGGTGTCTACACCTGCAAAACGTCGAAAATGGGTAAATAACGGCGGAAGGGACGGAAAGCCCGCAAAAACTCGCTAAATCCAGAAGACTCCACCAAAACCCATGCCGCCACGGCCACTAAGTTATAAATGTCTTAAACTTTGTCACAGGTTGCCCGAATCCTGGTCAAGGTCCAACGCGTTTGAAAAAAAAAAAAAAAAAAAGGGAAAGACATTAGCATCTCAGTATCAGAAAAAATGAGGAGGTAAGATTCCTATCTTTTATTAAACCTCCTATGCATATCATTAAATTATGTCATATTTGAAAAACAAAGAAGAAAAAAAACATATAATATATGTTGCATGCAAAATTAAATATTACTTCCTGCATACAAAAACAAAAAAAAAAGAGGAAGAAAGCATGTTGCATATATCGCATTTTTACATAAATAAAAAATCAAAAAATATAAAAAATATATATTTGCATCTTGCATAATGCATAAAAATAAACATGTCGCATCTTTTTACATTTAAGAAAGGAAATACATGTAGCATTTTGGCAAGCATTGTAAATATTTTTCTATGATGCATTTGCATTTCCATGAAAAAAAATGTGATAAATGATATGTTCATAGATGATATATGAGTATCTCCAAATAATTGCATTTTAGTATTCACTTAAATAAAAATGTTGCAAATATTGAAAAGAAAGTATTTCTATTACATTTGGCATACATCTATGCAACATGTGCATTCATAAAAATGAATATTATTGCATAAAGTATTCCTGTTATATTTTGCATGCATGCATCCAAAAATGTGTCCGAAAATATATCTGGAAAAAAAATGCAACACGTTTTCGAAAAGTCTATCGCATGAGTACGCATCATAAAAAAATAATTTTGCAGTTCAAGCATGCATCATATAGTCAAAATTATATAAGTTATATGAAATATGCATCGTAGAGTCAAATAGTGTCAATTATTCAAGTATGCATCGCAAAAATAAATAACTCGAATTTCATATTTTTGCTATGAATAAATTGCCAAATTGCATCATTTTAGCACATAAATTGCATGCATAAGCATCAAAATCAACAGCAGACATACTTCAAGAATCCAAAACAGCAAAGAAACTTAGCAGATCTGAAAAATTAACCAAATGGGTTTGTAAAAAAGAGACTTACAGCGGGAATCGGAAGATTAGACACGTGTGTATTCCGATCACGAAGGATGTTGCCCTAGTCGTCCTTCGAGTAGAGATACTTGACGTGATTTCGGATCAAGGGATGAAGTTCCTTTCTTTCCTTGCCCGAATCCGGATGCATCGGTGCCTTTCCCTTCCGAGATCTCGAGGAGAAAGCCATCTATTAAGCAAAACAAACAATTTGGCGAAAGAAAAATAAAGAAAAGGCGGAGAAATGAAGGAAATAGCTCAGCAACAACAATGGAAGCAAACAAAATGTCAGAGAATAAGGAAAGAAGAAAGAAAATGAAAGCAAAACTGCCTTCCCCCTCTCTGTCGACACTTATGGGGAAGAAAAAGGGAATTTTCACTTTCCCCCTCCGAAGTTCAAAATTTAGCAATTAAGTCCTCAAGTTTCCCAAGTTACAAAACAGCCTTGAAAGATTAATGAAAAGTTAACAAAGTTAGCTTTGTTAACAAAACTGACGGCCACCCATCAGAAATCAAAAGAAGGCTCACATCTCCAGTAGGCTAGCCGCAAAAGGGTCAAAAAAGCAGAACAAGCAGCAGCAGTGGAAGAAGAATGCAACAGCAAAGGTAAAATCCCCAGCAGAATGCAAAGAAAAAAAGAAAGAAATGAAGAGAAAAAAAAGAAATAAATGAAGAGAAAAAAAAATGAAGAGAAAAAATAGAAAAAAAACCAGCAAGAAAGAAAGAATGCAAGAAAAGCAGCAAGAAAGAAAGAATGTAAGAAGCGCAGCAAAAAAAATGCAAAGAAGAATGAAAAAAAATGCAACAAATGAAGATCTCCAGCAAAAAGAGAAAACTCAAAGAAATCAAAAGCAGCAAAGGCAACAAAGGCAGCAAAAGCAACCAAGGCAGCAAAGGTAGCAAAAGCAGCAAAGGTAGCAAAAGCAGCCAAGGTAGCAAAAGCAGCCAAGGCAATGGAGGCAGCAAAAGCAGCAAAAGTATAAAAGGCAGCAAAAGCAGCAAAATCAGCAAAGGCAGCAAAAGCAACAAAATCAGCAAGTGCAACGACAGAACAAAAGTAAGAAAAGGTAAGGAAAGTTAAAGTATTCATATTTTACCTACATGCATCCCACTTGGTCCCACCATTGCATTCGACAAAGGATGTCCACCCCTGAGTATGCAATGTCTTATGATGTGTTCCACCATTGCATTCAACAAAGGATGTCTACCCCTGAGGATGCGATGTTTTCCTGCTTTCTAGGAGTAGTTGTAGGATTATCTCCTCAAGGGGCATAACCTCAAGATGCGAAATAATCAATTTCCTACTTTCTAGGAGTAGCGTAGGATCATCTCCTCACGGGCGTAACCCCGAGATCAATGATCAAAATTGAATCTTATCCCACCTGAGTTGTTCAACCATTTCTGCGAGGGGGTGTATACAACGGGCCAGTGAAAAGGTTATCGTACTCCGATGAAGGGCCCTGCCCGAGGATACGATCTATCCCACCATTGCATTCAACGAATGATGTCCACCCCTGAGGATGCAATGTTTTATGATGTGTTCCACCTGAGTTGTTCAACCTTTTCTGCGAGGGGTGTATACCTTGGGCCAGCGAAAAGGTTATCGTACTCCAACGAAGGGCCCTACCCTGAGGATGCGATCTATCCCACCATCGCGTTCGGAAAAGGGTTCGACCCTTTGAGGATACGATGTTTGATCTTGGTATTCCACCTAGCATTTTTTGTTTGCATCGAGCCGAACTACGTTTGGTTTGATTCCTTTTATTAAGGGATACGTAGGTAACCTACTTCGGTAGGTCCGACCATCAGAGCACTTAATTTGCATATCTGGTTAAAAACTATGATAACATGCTACAATCGAGTAAATATGTCTAGGATATGCGAGATTTGACATGCATTATAAACTGGTGCATTATAACTGCTACCTGTTGCATCAATCCCCATTATATTTTCCACGAAATTAGGGAGTCTATTTCTTATCAACGATGTTCGTTTACTCGGTAAGCTAGGTGTTATACGATATCAAGACCTGTTAAAACTTAACAAATGTCAAGTTACAGGGTTTAAAAATGCAAAAGGGAAAGTAGGATGCGTAAAACAGTGAAATGCAGGGGCCAAAGTGTCAAAAAGAGGTAGGAAATTGGAACCTGGCGCCACCCATAGGGGAACTAGGCGCGGCGCCCACTTCATATGGGGGTGGCGCCAGCATAGTGAATGGGCACTGTAACATTTTGCCTCTAGTACACTCTCTCAAGCGCGCGGTACAAGCAGATGAAACACAGAAAGAAAACTCAAAATGCCAACGGGATCCCCACTCCCAGCTATAAATAAAGGTGCTCGGCTTCAGTGAAGAGACACGATTCATTCACTATTTCAATCCACACAGTTCACGCAGTTAAAGAAATCGCGTTCAGTTTATGCAGTGAGCGAGAGAGAGAGTACCCCTCCTCCTATAAGCCTCAAAGCTCCGTCAAATCTCCTCCAAACATAAATCCAACCGGTCAAAGTGAACCTTAGCCTTCTAGCTAGGATTCCACCCTATTTCTCCGGTCCAAAAATCTCAAAAAGAGCAGTTACTATGCCCGAGTCCAAATGCCAAATCTGCCAGAAGCAAGCAGTTGCTCTGCCCGATTTCCGCCAGCAGCAAGCAAATAACAGCAAAAACGCAAGCAGTTGCTCCGCCCATTTTACAGTGCCAAAAAGAAGCTTTCGAAAGCAGTTACTCTACCCGAATCTTCACAATAGCAAAAGACTCCCTCTCCCGGAAGGACATAGCGAGCACAACCTACGCTCTTAAAGCTAAGCCTTTAAGAGGTTATATATAAAAGTGTTATTTTCAAGCCGGCCCAATGTAAAAATATAAGCAGTTATGCTGTCCGGATTTATATAGAAAATAGCACTAAAAAGAGCCATTATTATGGCCAAATATTTTTAAATGTATTTGTAATTACTGGAAGGAAGCGGCTGCAAGTCTGTAAATAATGTAAATATAGATATATTTGTTTAAATGTTTTATTTCATTTGCTAGATAAATATAATAAAAGCATATTTTAGCCAAAAACCATTTTTGAGATCGAAAGGGCGAGTTGGGTGCCTAGCACCTTCCCACCTCGTAACTTAGCCCCTGAACCCCTCTTTACAAACTCTGGTTATTTTTGTTTTTCTTTATTTCTCCTTAAAATAAAGATGGCGACTCTGTTACAACATTTTGGATCACAGTGATCGAGGCCCGCAATATCCTTTTCTTGCACTTTTTCGTTTTCCCCTAAACAAGGGACGACGGGAATGAAAAGGGTGATGCACTTTCTTTATCTTTTTTCCCCTAAACAAGGGAGGATGAGACACGGAAAACCCAAAGCACTCATAGTGACCCAGAATGTACAACAGTCCATAGCGAGGCAGGGCGTGTTCCCACGCCCCTTTGTAACATCTTTTTTTTTTTTTGCACTTTTCTGTTTTCCCCTAAACAAGAAACGATGGGGATGAAAAGGGTTTTCCCCTAAACAAGGGAGGATGAGTTACGGAGAAATCCAAAGCACTCATAATGGACTAAAGCACACTCAGTGACCGAGGCGTATTCAACGCACTTTCGATAACACTCTTCTTGCATTTTTAATTTCGTCTTCCCCTAAACAAGGGAGGATGGAATGAGAAGAGTGATGTCCTTCCGCAATCCGCGTTCCCCTAAAAAAGGGCACGCGGGGTCCGGGAGAATCCGGGCCACCCACAGGAAGTGAAACAGGTAACATGTAATCATCATGATTTTTTTTATTATTTTGGTGAAAATAATCACAAGCCATATCCAGTTAGTCATCTATAATTTCCAAACATAGAATTTAATGGCCTCTGTAAAAGACTACAAATAATATAATAACAGTTTGAATCAGACTGTTGCGGTTTGCCAATCAAACACACACACACATACACACACACAGATTAAACAAACCAAATGAGTAACAAAACTGATACAACTAGACAACTCAAAAGAACATAGACAAACAGAGAACTGAAATAAATTGAAGAATCAAAAACCTTGCAGAAAATCAATCTCAAATATTCATAGCAAAAAGATGATGAAACACAAAAAGAATTTGGGAGGATAGAGACAAACAATCAACTTAAAAGCATATTTAAATATGCATACAAGAAAAGACACCAACTTTTTAACAATAATAAATAAATAAACAACTTTACCTAACCAGAAAAATGGATTCAAAGAAAAGAAATTACTTCAAACTAGTACAGCACAGAGGAAGCGAACTCTCTTACAACTCTTGATGAGAAATACTATCTTCAAGACCCAATAAAGAAAGTCTTCTGTAATCTCCAAATTTGATCTTAATTTACCAACTTGAACATGGAATAAGTCCACCACCCACTGGAGTGCAGAATAACTGTTTGACAACAGAATCTGACACAATATAACAAGAATTAAATGTCTTCTTTTTCTCATTACTTGGTGTTTCCAAGTTCTGACATGAGAAGGTGAAAGCTGATCTTGAAAAAGAGAGCTAACGTGCAAACAAATGGTCACCAAAGAGAAATACCAATAGGAGTATGAAAATTTTCATTTGAGTTCAGGACCAATAGGAGTATGATTTTTTTTTGTGTGGGGCTTGATGTATAGAATGAATTTCTATAGTTTACTTTACTGTGTATGGAAATAATAAAAATTACAAGTAGAAGTGGTAAGAAGAAAGTAGATACAGTGCACCCAAACAGATTTTAGCATTATCTTTGAGAAATTGTGTTTGGAGATCAATTTTTTCTCTTCCAGATCTTGCTTCATTTGTTTGCTTATGGTGTTGGTGGCAGGGGATGGGGTGAGTTTGCGGAATAATATTAGACTGGTGGGGTTGTATGTTGCTACTTTCTTGGCCTAAATTTATTCAAGGAGGCAAGGGTTGCCTACTTTACAAGAGTATGATTGAGGTTTTTTAAAAAAATATTTAAAACCTAACCCAAATAGATTCATATACCTCTAAAGCATACAAAATCAGATATACTAGGTACGATGAATATTATATCACTACTTATTTTATTTTGATTGATTAATCATATACCTCTAAATAGCTTTAGTCAATTGCACATGAATATCGAGGTCACAATATTTGAGGTAGGTGCATAGGTTAAACGATTTATGCTTTGAAAGTTAAGACTAGAGACTAGCTTAAGTTAGCATAAAGATAGTTGAATTACCTGCTCCTCTCAAAGTTAGCATCAATATGTAAGCAATAAGCATAACTCAGAGAGAATTTGATACAAAAGGATAACTTTAACTTACAGAAATGAGATATGGCATGTATTTAACCACAACTTGCCCCTGAAGTGGTGACACCACAACACTCTGTACACCATTCAGCTTTCGAAACCTTGAACAGAAAGTGACCAGATGGTTACATTCTCATACAGATTTTAATTTTTCCTAAACATGATTCTCCCTACTTTCCTGTCATAAATGGCTCCAAGTTCAAACATGTGGGTTGAAAATGGAGATACTTGAGAATTTGATCAAGATTCTATATATGAATTTGTTTGTGATTTTCTGCTTGCATTTCTATTAAGTTTAGATTGAAATTTCAACCTTTTCATTTACGTTCCCCCCTTGTGTTTTACTGTACAGAAACTCCGTTGGAATCGAAGCTCCTATCCACCATTCGTCTCTTTCGATTTCGAAGTTCGCCATCCTCTCCGCCGGTGTATGTTTCTCTATCTTAGCCTCTTTGTAGTTTAACGAGGTTTGGTTTATATGAATTTGTTTGTGATTTTTTTCTTGCATTTCTATTAAGTTTATATTGAAATTTCAACCTTTTCATTTACGTTTCCCCCTCCCCCTTTCTGCTTTACTGTACAGAAACTCCGTTGGAATCGAAGCTCCTGCCCACCATTTGTCCCTTACGATTTCCAAGTTTGCCATCCTCTCCGCCGGTGTATGTTTCTCTATCTTAGTCTCTTTGGAGTTTGACTGATTTCTTATGTTGTGTTCAAATTTTGTGGGTTGAAAAACCTATTTGTCAAAACATGTATTTGACTTATTTCTTATATCTGTACTCAAGTTCTGTTTGTTGCATTTGATTAGATAACTAGACATAAAGATTCTTTAGTCGTCCGTTAATAATTTTTTTTATGTGACCAGAATTATGTTCAACTTTGGTTAATTGCTTTGGCTGCTTTGATTTTTGCTCCAAAAGCTTCAAGTTGTTTACAGAATTATGTACAAGTTTCTTACTACACATTTGTTGCAATGGAATTTTTTTAAAACCATAAAGATAATGCTAATATCTGTTTGGGTTAGGCTGTTGTTATTTTATTTTGATTAATTAGCAAAAAAAATTATACAAAATTAATTCTGTTCACAAATTCAAAATTAAAAATCTATTGACCAGACTTATGAATTGACCAGAATTATGTTCAAGTTTGGTTTATTACTACATATTATAAAAAAAACAATGCTCAAGACTTTCATGCGGAATGGATGGAGTATATTTTAGTTATAAATTTTAGGGTAATGGATTTTAGTTTTTTTTATATTTTAATCTCATTTGCTACCAAATGAGACAATGAAGTCTGATGATTAATTCATGAGATTTATGTCCAAGTTCCTTCTTTCAATCTATTAAGTTTAGATTAAAATTTCATCCTTTTCATTTACGTCCCCCCCCCCCTTTTGTACTTTACTGTACAGAATTTCAATTTCGAAGTTCGCCATCCTCTCCGCCGGTGTATGTTTCTCTATCTTAGTCTCTTTGGAGTTTGACTGATTTCTTATGTTGTATGTTCAAATTTTGTGGGTTGAAAAACCTTTTTGTGCAAGAGGGATGTATTTGACTGATTTCTTATGTCTGTACTCAAGTTCTGTTTGTTGCATGCAAATTCATAAATATAAGCATACGTTAGAGGGTTCCCTGTTTGTGTGGAATACATGTATTTGATTTGATTTATTTCTCTATTGTTTTTCCCTTATGATTTTTTGATTGCATGCTATTTAAGAATCTTTCAATTTAAAAAAAAAACAGAAAAATAGGATTATAATTTTGATTGCATTGCTTAATGTTTTAAAACAAATTATTCTTTTAAATATTTATGCAACAACAAGTTTGACTATATGGACCAACCTCCACCTCCAAGAAAAGGAAAAGAACCAGCACCACCATCGCCGCCATCTCTAAAGAGGTAGGATTACTAGGATTATTTTGAGCATGTTGTGTTAAACTAATTGTTCCTACATATAGGCTTCATATCATGTTTATTTTAGGTTCAACATATATCATGTCGATTATAAAATACCAAAATAGATCAATTTAATTAATTACATGGTTTTCGTGATTCTATGTTCTGATTAGTTTTTATTATTATGTTTTGTTTGGTTGTCACCTAACTCACCCAACCATATACACACATGTTGAATAGATTACAATGCCAAAATTATTATTATGTCATACTTATATGCTACATACTTTGGTTTGTTACAAGGATTTTCATGATTTTATGTTATGATTAGCTTTTTTTATGTTTTGTTTAGTTGTCACCAAAGTCACCCAACCATATGCACACATGTTAAACATATTACAATTATATTGTTTATTTAGTTACCTTAATTGCTCTAGGATGATGATTATGAATTGGCCGTACGATTGAGTCGAGAGAGAGCCCAGCAAATGTTCCCCCCTTCTTTGAATATGGAGTTAGGAGAAAGCTCATCTTCTATAATTCACAAACCCAATCGTAATACTTCTGCATTTCAAAGGACGTATATCGTGCCAATACGTGCAGCACCCCGTGGTAGACGTGGGATTGGGCAAACAAGACGTTTCACAAAAGAAATAGTTGAACGTGAAGGAATTCGACCAGATAGTGAACCACATTCAAACATTGTTATCTCTCCTTCGAGACGGACATTAGCACAAAGGAGACGACGAATGCATGAACAACAACAACATCGTCCTACTATTATGTAACTTAATTTCTCTTTTTCTCCTCTTTAATTCATATAAACATACCTTAAAAGATTTTAATTCAACCTTTTAAATGTAGGACACCGATACTAGAAGAACCTCTCATAACTAAAGAAGAACATGGTCGTTTAGGTGACTTTGAAGAGGAACAAGACCATGATAGGTGGCTTTGAGGATGATGCGTTTCATGTACCCATCATTGATAATCAACAAGTGTTGGATCAAAGCCGCCATTCCCTTGGCAGAATGAACATCATTTGTGAGTACTGTAAAGCGATGCACTGGATTGACGAAAGATTGGTTCGTTTTTCTAGGCTCAATCCCAAATTTGGAACATGTTGCACTCAAGTGAAAATCAAGCTACCTCCACTTCGTGATCCACCTACTCTCTTCAAAACATTATACGAAGGTTGTGAGAACCGATCTAAATCATTTTTATAACACATTCGACAATATAATGCAGCAAATGCCTTTACAAGTCTTGGATGTACAATAGATCGCAGTGTCCTCATAGGGAGGGGCCCTTATAGCTTCACTATCCATGGTGAATTGGGACATCATAATGGTGCATTATTACCACAGTCAGGTACAGATCCCGTATATGCTCAGCTTTATATATACGACCCGGTGTCTGCCTTAAACAACCGTGAACGTCTGAATCCTACATTGGATAAAGAACTCTTGGCCCTCATCCAAGAATGTTTGTTACAAAATAATCCATTTGTATCTAAATTTCGTCAAGCACACGAAATATTACAGCAACAAAACCAAGATGAATCTAATCAAGATTTACCAGCGTGTTTGCAGTATAATCCGAGAACTTATCGACGACGTTATAATGCACCGACAGTAGATGAGATTGTAGTAATATTACCTGGTGATGGTACTGAAAAGAGGGGATCAAGAGATATTGTTGTATATCTTAGAAGAGACTTAGGGTTGATGCGGATTAGTGAATGTCACCCGGCATACGCACCATTACATTATGTGTTATTGTTTCCATTTGGAGAGCTAGGGTGGGAACCGTCAATGATGCATTGGGATGTGGGTAAAGATGCTCCAAGTACTAACCCAAGAAACCGACTCACAATGATGGATTACTATAGCTATCGTCTATTCCAACGAACTTCAGAGTATTCAACCATTTTGAGAGCCCAAAAGTTGTTTCAGGAATATTTGGTGGATGTTTGGGCTGCAACAGAGCAAAACCGTCTTTACTACATTAGAAAAAACCAAGCTGAGTTTATTCGTATTGAACGGTATAAAGACCTCCAAGAAATCCATGATCAAGAGGGAGATCAAATTGGCAAGAGATATATTCTTCCGTCTTCTTTTACCGGTGGACCGAGGCACATGTATGAAATTTTTCAAGATTCTATGGCTATCACTCGCACATACAAACACCCAGATATTTTCTTAACCATGAGAGCCAACCCAACCTGGCCTAAAATTAATGATGCTCTACTACCTAATCAAAATGCTGCTGATTGACCAGATTTGGTTGCTCGAGTTTTTGAATTAAAGAGAAAACATTTGATGAAAACGGTAAAAGAAAAGAGGGTGTTCGGATATTACAGCCCTATTTTGGAATATTCGAGGTATAGGAAATGATCCTTCTGTTAGCCGTCTTAAAACTCTTGTTCGTCTTCATGATATTTCAGTCGTTGCCGTTTTTGAACCTATGTTGAATATGGACAAAGTCGCCCTCATTACTCGCCGTCTGCGGTTCAGGTTTTCCGCTTCTAATTCTTCTAGTTCCATTTGGATCTTTGTCAAATCTTCTTTTACTTGCCATTTAATTAATAATTCTGCTCAACAAGTTACATTGCAGATCCAACATTTTTCTTGGTCTACTCCTGCACTTCTAACCTGTGTCTATGCTAAGTGCACCTTGGAAGAACATAAAGACCTTTGGGATGACTTAATCCATGTCAGTTCTTTAGCTCAACATGTGTCGTGGCTGGTTGGGGGAGATTTTAATATTATTCTTCATCCCCATGAAAAATCTGGTGGGGTGGGGTGGGATGGAAATGGAGCTTTGGATTTTCATGTTTGTCTTGCTGTGACGGGTCTTTCTGATTTGGGCTATTCAGGTAGCGACTTCACTTGGTGGAATAAGAGAGAGGGGAATGCTACCATCCATGAGAGAATCGATCGAGTTCTATGTAATACTGTTTGGCTGGACCAGTTTTATGCTACTAAAATTCAGCATCTGAATAGGACATGTTCGGACCATTCTCCGCTTCTTGCAACCATTACCCGTCAATCTGATCGAGGTCCTTCGGTTTTTCGTTTTCTGAATGTTTGGACGAGCCATGCAACTTTCAAAGAAAAAGTTTCTAGTGCTTGGTCATGCCATGAAAGTGTTCGGCCTATGAACAGATTTTCTCTTAAGTTGAAAAACGTTAAAGCTGCTCTAAAAATTTGGAACAAAGTTGTTTTTGGCAATATATTTGATAATGTCCAAAAGGCTGAAGAAGATGTGGCTGAAAAGGAATTATATTTTGAGCTTAATGCCTCCCCCTCCAATAGGGAAGATCTTATGGCTGCTCAGGCCAAACTTCGGACTTTCCTATCCCAGGAAGAAAAATTCTGGAAGCAGAAATCCAAACTTAAATGGCTTCAGGAGGGCCAAGGAAACACCAAGTTATTTCACGCCTCGGTCAAGCAGAATCATCGTCATCTTTTTATTCATTTTATCAAGGACAAGGATGGTAATATCCTGGATTCGGATCAGTCTATTAGACAAGGGGCAGTCCATTATTTTCAGGAGCAACTTCACTTTGTTGGTGCTTATAATTCTTCTCTTAACTTCAATGTTATCCCTCGTCTAATTACTGATGATTGGAATGATCTGCTTATTTCTCCCCCTTCGGCATTGGAGATAAAATAAGTTGTGTTTAGTTTGAATGGAGATAGTGCAGCAGGTCCTGATGGGTTCACCGGCTTATTTTATTCGCACTGTTGGGATATTATCGGGGAAGATTTTTGTGCTGCAGTCCTTGAATTCTTCTCAGGTTTCTCTCTTCCGAGGGCTTGGACCAGTACCTTAATTGTGGCTATTCCTAAATCTGACAATATCTCTTCTTTCAAGGATCTCCGACCTATCAACCTTTGTAATTTATGTAGCAAGGTTATCTCTAAAATCATTTCTTCTCGGCTTGCCACTATTCTTCCACATATAATTTCAGGCAACCAAAGTGCCTTTGTTAAAGGTCGTATAATTCAAGACAATATTTTGCTGGCCTAGGAATTGATGTGTTTTTTGGGAAAAAAGGTTTCTGACTCAAACATGGTTCTTAAACTTGATATGGCAAAGGCATTTGATAGAGTCTCTTGGCATTTTCTCATTAATGTGATGCGGAGGTTTGGTTTTCATGAGATTTTTTTGGATCTTATCTGGCGCATTATCTATGACAATTCGTTCTCGGTCCTTATTAATGGAGCTCCTACATGCTTTTTTTCTTCTAGTCGTGGTCTCCGGCAGGGAGATCCCTTATCTCCCAGTCTCTTCATTATTTCGGCTGACTATCTTAGCAGGAGTCTCAACATTCTCCATCAACAAGTCTCTTATTGCATTTATTCTACGATAAGTGGTTGTCCTATAATATCTCATCTCGCTTTCGCAGATGATGTTATTATTTTTTCAAATGGCAGAAAGCGTTCTATTCAATTGCTCAAGGCTGAGATTAAACACTATGAAGAGGTTTCGGGCCAGTTGGTTAACAGTTCCAAGAGTTCTTTCTTTGTCTCCCCTCTTACTGACCCAAATCGTATTCATAGGATTTCTTCCTTGTTGGGTTATAACTCTGGTGCTCTCCCGATTTCCTATCTAGGTTGTCCGCTTTATTTTGGTCGAAAGAAAAGGCATTATTTTGATCCCTCATCACTAAGCTTCAGAATCGCATATCCTCATGGGCTGGAAATTTTCTTAATCCCGCTGGCCGTATCATTCTTATAAACCATGTGCTTAATTCTATCTCCAGCTATCTTCTTGCCTCCATTGATCCTCCGATCTCAGTCTGTTCGGCTATTGATAAGCTTTGCTTAAATTTCTTCTGGGGTCAATTGGAAGGTAAAAACCGAAGTCACTGGGTTGCATGGAAATCTTGTTGCAAACCTACTGCCGAGGGGGGATTGGGTATTCAAAATATGGCTGATATCTCAAAGGCTTTTGGTGTTAAACTATGGTGGAGATTTCGGTCAGTTTCTAACATCTGGTCCAATTTCTTGAGAGCTCGGTATTGTCACATCCTTCATCCGACTCAAGTGACTTATAAGGGCTCTCATTCCTGGAATCGTATATTAAGGGCTCGGGGCATTGCAGAGCCTAATATTTTCTGGATAATCGGTAAAGGCCTTTGTTCTCCTTGGTTTGACAATTGGATTTTTGGTCTTTCTCTGGATAAACCTTCTTCCTGTTTGAGTAATACTGTGAAAGATCTTCTTACATCAACTCAAGGCGACATGTTACAACTGTCTGCTGCTGCTACAGCTATGATTCAGTCGCAACTTATTTCGCTTAATGAATCTGATGATCGGCCTTTCTGGTCCTCTAATTCTTCGGGGAAATTCACTCTATCTTCTGTCTTCCGTTGCTTCGATCTCCTCAGCCCAATTTGCTTTCTTCTGATTTTATCTGGCACAAGGCACTGCCAAAGCATATTAGTGTTTTCGTTTGGCGTCTCTTCGTTCATAAGCTCCCCATTGATGAAGCTATTTGCCGGAAAGGTATTTCTTTGGCATCTAAATGCTATTGTTGTGATCTTGGTCATAGTGAGACTTTTTTGCATGTCTTTCTCCATAGTTCGACAGCCTCGTCTATCTGGTTGTACTTTCATGATCTCTTTGAAGTTCCAGCTCATTCTGGTTCTATCCAGCAGCAATGTTTCTCTTGGTGGCTTCATGGAAAAGTTGTTTCCTTTATTTTAATTCCGTCGATCATTTTGTGGCACATTTGGAAGTTTCATAATATGGCTGCATTTGAAAACCATCCTCTTTCTTCAGTTGTGATTATCAAAAATATTATTTTTGATTTTCAGAATATTCTCCAGGCAGCGGGTTTTCAAATTTCTGATCTTTCTCACAGTGCTAGAATTAAGCTTGGGCGTCGCAAGCAGATTTTAGTTCATTTTGTTTATTGGACTAACCCTTCGCATGGCCGGGTTAAACTTAATTCCGATGGTGCTAGTCGGGGAAATCCGGGATTGAGTGGAGGTGGAGGTATTATTCGTGACTCTATGGGCCGTTGTATCTTTGCTTTCTCTCAATTTTATAACACTTGCTCGAACATGGTTGCCGAGATTAAAGCGCTTTATTTTGGTGTGCAATGGCTTTATGTTAATGGGTATCATGATGCTATTATCGAAACTGATTCGAAGGTTATTTTTGATTGCTTCTCTAATGGTCATAATCTCCCCTGGATTCATTCTTATATTGTCAAGAGATATTCTTCGTTTTCAATCTGAAAGGAGATACACTTTTTCTCACTGTTTCAGAGAAGCTAATAAGGCAGCTGACAGCTTGGCTAATCTTGCTTGTGACTCTCATTCTGACATGGTTTTTCTTCATTCGTCGGACATCCCTCGTCATATTCGAGGAATTATTTCTCTTGATGTTAGGAACACTCCTTATATTAGACTTTCTTAATCTTGTATCTCTTTTCGAGGTTAGGCTCCTCTGTCCTCCCATTTATAAGGGCAAGGCTGGTTGTCCCCCTCAAGTTTGTATTTTTTTCTTATTTTAATAAAATCTCGCAGGTGCCGCCCTGCTTCTCTAAAAAACAAAACAAAACAAAACAAAAGAAGGTGTTCGGACAAATAGAAGCATATGTTTTCATGATTGAATTTCAAAAACGGGGATTGCCTCATATGCATGCTCTATTTTTTCTCGCAGAACCAGATAAGATGGAAACACCCGAACAAGTTGATAGGGTGGTCTCGGCAGAGTTACCTGATCCGATCAGTAAGCCTGCACTTTTCGACACAGTTAAGAGATGCATGATACATGGACCATGCGGGCCGAGAAACCCACGTGCACAATGTATGGATAATAATTTTTGCAAGAAACGATACCCAAAACTATGGGCTGAAACTACTTCTATTGATGTTGACAGTTACCCAGTCTATCGTCGACGCAACAATAGCTTGGTATTGATGGTGAAGGGGAAACAACTGGATAATAGAGATGTCGTACCGTATAATCCTTATCTAACGGAGATGTTTAACTGTCATATTAATGTGGAGGTTTGTGCTGGAATGAGATGTGTCAAGTAAATTAATAAGTACATCTACAAAGGACATGATAGAACTACAATGGTTTTGGGGAGAGGTGATGAGATCAAACAATATCTTGATGCAAGGTATATTGGACCACTAAAAGTTGCATGACGGTTATTTGGAAACACTTTACATGAAGAATGTCATAATGTTGTTCGATTGGATCTCCATCTTCCTAGAGAACATAATGTTTTGTATGATTCAAGACAGTCACGAGATCAGATTAGTCAACAAGCTGAGGAGAAAGTAACGAAATTAATGGCTTTTTTTTAATTGTTGTGCCTCTGATAGAATGGCCCGAGATTTAACATATCAACAAATGCCACATAATTACACTTGGAATAAAAAATTTTGGAAACCAAGGCATCCCAACTATCCGAGCAATGCTATTGGTAGAATATACTTTGCTAGCCCCTTGAATGGAGAAAGATTTTACCTCCGACTATTACTAATTACTGTGAAAGGCCCGACATCGTGGGAAAATTTACGCACATACAATGGTATTCAATATGATACGTTTAAAGATGCATGTGTTGCACGGGGTCTTTTAGAAGATAACGAAGAATGGGCGCAATGTTTAGAAGAAGCTTCGGTTATGAAGACTGGATACCAATTGAGAAGATTATTTGCCCTTTTTCTAACACAGTGTTCTCCGATACAGCCTGACAAGTTGTGGAATAAGTTTGCAATAAATATATGTGATGATCTTCCACACCAATTGCGTTCGAATTTCAAAATTACAAATCCGACTGATGATCAAGTAACAAATTATGGTTTGCATCTCTTGAACGAAATATTGCAAGAATCTGGAAAAAGTTTACAAGACTTTTCACCGATGCCCCTCCCAAATGAAAATTGGACACAAATAGTAAGAAACAATAGACTATTGTGGGAACATAGACAACTCCGATAAGATGCTCGCACAACTGGTGCAGAAGAAAATATTAATTGTTTGAATGACGGTCAATGACTCTATTTCAAAACTGTAATCTCTTCAGTGGTTTTGAGTCATGGAAGGACCTTTTTTTTGAATGGGGGTGCTGGTACGGGTAAAATATTTTTATACAACACCATTGCATGATACTGTCGAACCCTTGGTCATATCGTCATTTGTACATGTGTTGCATCATCTGGAATTGCATCGTTGTTGTTGGTAAGCGGTAGAACTGCGCATTCTACGTTTTGTCTACCATTGAATGTGTTGGAAGACACTATATGTTCTTTCACTAAACAGTCAATTCATGCGAAATTATTTAGGGAGGCGAAATTGATTATATGGGATGAGGTCCCTATGCAACATCGCCATTGCGTTGAGGCCGTGGATCGCACCCTTCGAGATGTTCATGATAACATCAACCCTTTCGGTGGAATTACGGTTGTACTTGGTGGGGATTTTCGCCAAACTTTACTCGTTGTAAAAGGATATCGTGAACAAATTGTGGGATCAACTCTTCAAAAATCAACACTTTGGAATCAGATACACATTTTGACTCTATCACAAAACATGCGATTGAATCCAAATGATTCGGAAAATGTTGAATTTGCTACATATTTGAACGAGGTAATATCAGTTTTACACATTTACGTTTAAATTTTAAATTAATAAACATTTTATGATTAGCATTAATTTAATTTCAATCAACAGGTAGGAACCAATCCATATGAAACCATTGAACTACCTTCTACACTTCGAAAGTGTAAAGACCTCGGTGAATTAATAAGAGAAGTGTATCCACAGCTACATAGGACTGGGACTTCTTCTGTGAAATTCTTAATAGAACGTACTATTTTATCTGCACGCAATGATGATGTTAATAATATAAATGTTGAAGTATTGAAGATATTCCCCGGAAATGTCATTAGTTATCTATCAGCAAACAAAAACGTGGAAGATGATACGAGTGATCCGATCATAGTAAATCGATTTCCAATCGAATATTTGAACTCTTTAAATCCTCCCGGTCTCCCCCCTTCAGACCTGCAATTGAAAATCGGCTGTCCAGTTATTTTGCTCAAGAATCATGCCCCAAAGGATGGTCTCTGCAATGGAATAAGACTTAGGGTAGTAAGATGTGCGCAGCGGATTATTGAAGCTGAAATATTAACTGGAGATAAAGCTGAAAATTTGGTATTTATACCAAGAATTTCTCTTACCCCTTCTGCTTCTAAGCTTACCATTCCTATTACAAGACGACAATTTCCAATTAGGTTGGCGTTTGCAATGACTATAAATAAATTACAAGGCCAATCGGTTAAATTTGTCGGCATTGATCTTCGTACCCTAGTGTTTACTCATGGTCAATTATACATTGCACTTTCCCGATGTACTACATTCGGTAGGACAACAATTCTCTTATCATCACAAGAAGAAACTTCGACAACAAATATAGTTTATCATGAAGTTCTTCTATAGTGCTTCTACCACAGGTATAAATCCCTATAATTTCCAACTCTAAACTTAAAATGTTGTCATTTCATATACTGTTACATCAAAATCATTTTTTTACGATTATATAGTTTTTATCTAACACATACATGGTTTCAAATAGGGCAATACAACTCCATTTGACACTCCACTTGCATCTCCAACTCCCCCTCTACCTAATTGTTATGATTCTAGATTCTATAGAGGAATTTGTATGCACCCAACTCATGTTTAGATAAGTGTTAATAATTACATATAATACAAATTTTACAATTACATATTTTTTATCTTACACATTGCTCCAAAATAGGTCCCAGTAACCCCACATGCAACTCCACCTACAACTCTAACACCCCCTCCTCCTCCATCTCAAATACTATTGTACGATGATATGTGGGATGATTCGAGTTTTGTAAATGAGGCGGTATGTTTTTTCAATATTTTAATTAATTAATCACTATTATGCATAAAATATAGTTAAATTAATATGTCTGAATCTTCTTTGTCTCACGTGTAGATGGAAATACTGGACAGAGTTATTGCATCTCGCGTTTCAAAACCAGAAATTGTTGTGCAACAAGAGTCTCCAGAAGAAGATTAAGATATAATTATGGATGCCCAAGGTTTACCTCTAATTCAAATTTCTTAGTTTTTATTTGTTGTTAGTATTTCCTTTTCGAGGTTAGGTTCCTCCGTCCTCCCTCCTATAAGGGTAAGGCTGGTTGTCCCCCTCAAGTTTGTAATATTATTTTTATTAATAAAATATAGTAAGGTACTGCCTCTGTTTCCCTAAAAAAATATCAAAGTAACTTTAGATTTTTATTCCACTGTGGATGATCATATTGTTTTAATTGGTTACCAAGATATGTTAATTTTAAATGGTTTATTATATTGATTTATTTGAATACTAACATTGTCTCATACTGACATCATCCCATATGGACGACGTGTCATAAGCACGAACACAGAATCTAGTTAATATTTACATTATTAATCAAAATATTCATCTAGGTCAAGTATTATGTCACACCTTACCCTTTTTTTGCTCAATTTGTAAAGAATATTTTATTAGTGTACGTAGAGTCGCTTAATGAATACTTAATTCATAAGTAGCTAGGTGATTTAAGTAGGGGATGCTTAATACAGCACCTGTTAAATACTTAATACAACATTTTTTTGTTATAAAAATACTATATTACCCTTAACAAAAAATGTTTTAATTAATTTTTTCAAGCATTGGGACCGGTTTGGGACCAGTTCTAAAAAAATAAAAATAAAAAGGCATTGGGACTGGTTGAGGACCAGTCAAAAAAAATTAGGCATTGGGACTGGTTTGAGGCCAGTCCTCAAAAAAATTTAGGCATTGGGATTGGTTTAGGACCAATCCAAAAAATAAAAAATATATAAAAAATAGGTATTGGGACTGCTTTGGGACCAGTCCAAAAAAAATCATTTACCTAAAAAATGTCAAAGGGTAATTTGGTCTATTTTTTTAAAAAAAATATTGTATTAATTATTTTATAAGTCTTATATTAAGTATCAATGTTTAATTATTACCTAAGTTGTTGGTGAATCAATTACGCTCCCTATAGGATTATAGCATTAAGTTGTTCCTTTTTCTTAATATTAATATTGGGTACTTAAGATTATTGTCTTTATGATATAACTGGAAAATAATATCTTTTATAATTTATAATTTATAATTGGTAATATGGTCTTATGGATTTTTTTTTATAAAACGGAACCTCTTTATCCAACTCATCGTATGTTGATTGGTTAAACTGTGAGAGAGTGGAACTCCGTTTTACGAATTAAGATCCATAAAACGGTCATTCAAGATACATATTCTTACTTTATAGGTCTATGTGGTGCAATATCCAACCACGTTTATTTGAATGGTTCGAATTTATTTTTCAATCTATGAGCTATCAACTTGTTTATCCCATTTTCATGCTAATTGGGACGTCCTTCATTTACACCCTTTCAAGGAAATAGAAAGGCAACCTCTTTTATGACAGAGAAAGCCAAGTCTTGTGGATTACCCAAAATAAGATGGTAGAGGCGTTGGGTCAGTTCTATTAAGATTTGTTTGGCAGAAAAATGTGAATGGTAGGCCCACTTGATAACCTTTCTGGCACGTCCAACACCAAATTTGAACAAATTTGAATCTTTGGTGATAATCGGCCAGAACTATACGGTATAATTATAATCGCAAAAATTTATAATTAATTTTTTAAACTACTATAGTATATTTTTTAAGGAGAAATGATGAAAATACTCTTAATGAAGGAAGACGCGCACACAAAGCTATTGTCTCAATTTGTGCGTTGGTAAAAAAAATTGGCAGTCGTAGGAAAAAATATTTGGCGTCGCTCAAATTTTTTTGGGCGTCGTTCATCAATTTCGAACATGATTTTAAAAAATGATGTCTAATTAACTAACAGCGAGGTATGATTTTTTTAAAAAGATGTCTAATTATTTATATACCGAGGCAGGATTTGATGGAACGATGCCTAATTAAGTACTACCGATCCAGGATTTGAAGGAACGATGCCTAATCAAGTAACACTGAGGCAAGATTGGAAAAATAAATTGAAGTCTGTCACCATAGTAAAGAAACGACGCCTAATTAATAAGACCGAGACATGATTGTAAGGAACGATGCCTAATTAACTAACACTAAGGCATGATTGGAAGCATTTTGTCGCCATATTAAAGAAATGGCGCCTAATTAGTAAAACTGAGGCATGATTATAAGGAACGGTGCCTAATTAAGTAACATCGAGGCACGATTAGAAGCATTGATGCCTAATTATTTATATACCGAGGCAGAATTGTAAATAACGATGGCTAACAAACTAAAACCGAGGTATGATTGTAAGGAACGATGCCAGAATCGAAACCAACGATGCCCGAATCAAAACCATCAATGCCCGAATCAAAACCAACGATGTCGTATTGAAACCTACGACGCCCACATCGAAACATTTGACGCGCACGTCGAAACATTGATTGAGGTTTGTGAATCGATTGGATTCGTCGAGAGACTTGCATTACTTGATGTAGAAGATTGCAAAAATCCAATCCAAACTTGTTCAAGACCTAACTTGCTATTTCCTACCTTTATTTCCAATAGTTCTTCTAGGAAGTAAGACCAATCCAAATCCAATCCAGATATCACAATCGAACTCATTGGATTTCACGCAGCTAGAAATCATGATGCTAAAAGAATGGAAGTACAGTTAGTAGAATATTTTAGAATTATAAGATCAAATCTTGGATCTTGGACTCACCTCCCGAAAGCTTGCTTTCTATTAAGTTTAAATCCAATCCTACAAGTCGAAGATGATTTCTCTACGGATTTTCGCGGCGTTGCTATTTGTTATTGGAGTAGTTGATTGTTGTTGTTCAGCCATTGTTGTTGGATTTGAAGCTACAACTGTTTGACAATTATCAAACAGCAAGTTGTGTGGAATCACTATGAAGGTTTAGAGAAGGAAGGACGGTAGGAGGAGGAGGGGCATTTGAGGAAGAATTTAACGATAATGGACTTTTGCGGTTTTTTTTTTTAAAGTACCTAAGCGGTTGAATATCTTTCAAAAGGTACCGGTCTGCAATTATTCCTTGAATCTTTTATGGGTAACGTTTATGCGGTCCCTTTCAACAATTTTCAATCGCTTTATTTTTCAATAATTTTTGTAATTAAAAAAAGATATTTTTAGCTAAATGATGATTATATCCTTAATCAACTGAACAATGCATGTAAAACATTAGTTCATGCATCGTGATGCACAAAATCATGTATCTTGATACATGAAATTTAATCGACATGCATGTTTTCGAATCGCGATGCATGATTTTGATGAATAATTATGAGTCTGTTTGATTTTGCTTATTGATATACGCAGATGACTTATTATTTATGACTTATAACTAATAACTGGTGTTGTTTGATTTAGCTTTTTGAAAGTGTTGAT
Organism: Codonopsis lanceolata; assembly: GCA_013146195.2. Taxonomy (NCBI): domain Eukaryota; kingdom Viridiplantae; phylum Streptophyta; class Magnoliopsida; order Asterales; family Campanulaceae; genus Codonopsis; species Codonopsis lanceolata. The sequence goes on along the minus strand of CM028384.1, from coordinate 99,193,382 downwards.
TAGCTTTTATAAGTTAGTATGTGTGTTTGATTAGTAAAATGAAAAAAATGTTGAATTCAAATATAAAGACTAAAATGGTCTAATCACAAAATGTGATTTACATTATTATTATTATTATTATTATTATTATTATTATTATTATTATTATTATTATTATTATTATTATTATTATTATTATTATTATTATTATTATTATTATTATTATTATTATTATTATTATTATTATTATTATTATTATTATTATTATTATTATTATTATTATTATTATTATTATTATTATTATTATTATTATTATTATTATTATTCATCATCATCATCATCATCATTATTATTATTATTATTATTATTATTATTATTACCATTATTTATAATAGTAATATTACTATTATTCTTTTTATTAATATTAATAATAGTTATTATTATCACTATTAAAAAATTTCATATATTATTTTTTTAATAATATTATTATTTATTTTATTAATATTAATATTATTATTTTATTCAAATAATAATAATTATTCATTATTATTATTAGTATTACTTTTTGTTAGTATTGTTATTAATAATATTATTAAGAAGGGAAATCTTGGAATATATAAAATTTCAATAAAGAAGTGGACTTACGTGTTTTTGAAAAGTAGAAATAAGCAAAAGAGCATAGTGATGCATGATTTTGAAATACGATGCATGATTCCAAATTGTATAGCTGTCATTACCATTTCATAGTGATGCTTCGTGATTTCAAATGGATGCATCAAGATTTAAAAAGGTATCTACGAACCAATAAGTTCATATTCAAACATTTCATCGAACAGTTTACATGGTAGAAGGCTAGGATTTCATTCAGTTCATATATCGCGATACACAAAATCATGTATTGTGATGCATATTTTGGATCGCGACGCATGATTTTGATGAATGATTATGTGAATTGCGATGCATGATTCCACATTGTATAAATATCATTACCATTCATAACAATACATCGATATTCCGAATCGATGCATCACGATTCAAAAGGTGGCTTAGAACCAACATCGATATTCCGAATCGATGCATTACGATTCAAAAGGTGTCTTAGAACCAACAAGTTCATATTCGGTCATTTTATTGAACAGTTTACATGCATAGCAGCATACGCAAAAAGTGATTCTATTTTGAATCACACACGTAAACAAACAAAAAAAGAATCGAGGAGGCTAGGATTTCATTCACATCATTACATGCAAGGTAGTAAATGAGCGACCAACGAGCTCTAGCACAACTAGTACTGCTCACTTCTCCTAACGGATGGGTCGGGTGTTCCAAGTCCCACTAGAGACCAATAGAAAGGTCGGGTGTTAAAGCATTTTCAAAGGCAACGTTGTTCTTCAAACCTTACCCAAAGACCATATTTAGCTATTCGTTTATCTTAACGGAGAGGTCGAGTATTCAAACCCTACCATAACGGTACGTGACGTCGAATATTCAAGTCCTACCAGAGGCACCCTGGTACATCACTACTCTCAACCGAGAGGTTGAGTGTTCAAAACCTCACCAAAGGTATCATTTGTCGTAGTCACACCAAAGACATCATATATCTATAATTGTAGCATTTCAATACATTAAAATAATAAAAAATAAGGATTGGAGTAAGGTCTATGTCCACTCCAACCTTTTAAAAAACGGTAGTAGATGAGCGAGAGAAAGAGAGAGACCAGAAGACACAAACAGATACACTTGGAAAAAGACAATCTTATTCTCTGAATATCACATATGAATGTATATATATATATATATATATATATATATATATATATATATATATATATATATATATATATATATATATATATATATATATATATATATCAATCAATCATCAAACGATTTAATTACACAACTAGCTTTACACCCGTGCGTTAAACGCACGTTATATATATTTTTCAATCAAATTATACATAAGCAACATGAAGTGAAAAAACAAAATTAAAATAATAAATTAAAGAGAATTGTTGAAATATATATATATATATATATATATATATATATATATATATATATATATATATATATATATATATATATATATATATATATATATTATTGTAAAACTAATATCATGATTAAAAACTTTAACGATAATAAATAAAATAAACAAATAATTGTAACGTAAATATTGTGAGTTCGATGTACATAACTGAAATTATTATAACACATAGATTAAGAAAAGGTAAAATTATTAATAGAGAATACAATAAATAAATAAAATATTTTAGAATATTTTTTTAAATACAACATTTGTCATTAAATATGTGCGATTACTACTACAATCACTATGATTAAATATATACAATTACTACTATTATCTATCACATAAAAAAATGCACGTAATATGTATTAATCAATATTAATATATATTTTTTCTTTTAGTTCGTATGTTATGAAAATTAAACACATAATTAAAATGTAAGGATAAAAATATAAGTGAATTTAATTATTGCTTATTACATGAATGAAAAATCTATATATATATATATATATATATATATATATATATATATATATATATATATATATATATTAGAATACATCTTTAAACGAATATATATTTGTTAGATGATAAAAATTGCACAACAAATTCAAATGACGACAAACCAAAGAAAAACGACTCAAATTACATACTTCTTATGGTTATTCTTCCCTCGAAATCACCAAAATATCCCCGACTCAAAAACTTTTTCATTAATAGTGTCACCCAAATGAGGTGACACTGATAATATATGTACTTAATTATTACAACTATATATACAAATATTTAAATCAATTCAATAAAATATGAAATAGACATTTAAACTATGATTGTTCTTAATTTATTGTACTTTTCACAGAGTATGATACTCGGCTACTTGCTCATATACATAATCACACCCCTCTAGAGACATTGTACATGTTCCCAGAGCAATTAGACTACGATTTACTTGCTCATATTCATCCTCGCTTTTCTACAATATCAATGAGCGAAAATGGAATCCGGTAATAATGATGTTGTCACCTCTCACCAGGATTATGTTGATCTTTAAAAGTCCATTCATCCAACATGCCATAACTGAAGCTACTACTTTTTTTAAAAGTTGGAGGGGACATAGACCTTACTCCAACCCTTAGTTTTTAATATTTTAATGCGTTGAAAGGCTACAATTATCGATATATGATGCCTTTTGTGTGGCTAGAACAAATGGTGCCTCTTGTCGGCTTTAAACACCCGACCTTTCGGTTGAGAGTAGTGATGCACCAGGGTGCTTCTGGTGGAGCTTGAACACTCGACCTCTCCGTTAAGATAAGCGAGCAGCTAAATGGGACCTTTGGGTAAGGCTTGAACAACAACGTTGCCTCTGAAGAGGCTTGAACACCCGACCTTTCTATTGAAAGTTGTAAAGTTCAGGGTGTCTCTAGTGAGACTTGAACACCCGACCTCTCCGTTAGGAAAAGTAAGCAGTACCAGTTGAGCTAGAGCTCATTGGTTGATGCTACTAATTTTGCCGGTGAAATTACTTGGCTATACGCAACAAAAGTGGTCACATAGCATTTATGGCTGAATAAGTAATGTTTGTTGAGTATAAAATTTGACATGTTAGACTTTAAAGATCCATAATTGCTAATCAAATTATATTTCACTATTTACTTGTTCTTTAGCTTCTATGGATAGAATCTGTCTTAACAAAACTCACAAGTAAATTAATATCAATATAGGAAGATCTTATAGTATAATAAGTTTTTAAATTGTTATTCTTGTTTCCCTTGCATATTGGTAAAAAGAGAAAATGCATTGTCTCTTAGATTGATGGTATTTAATTTCTTAATAGCTTTTTATATATTTTTTATTTACTTATCAATACTTGTATATGTGTTCATATATAAATATAATCCTTATTTTGTAATTAGTTATGGTGGTTATCTAGCAATCTTGAGATAAGCAAATTACATTTTTCATTATATATATCTTCATATTTTTGGTAAGTGCATTTTGAAGGGATCTTGCTATATATGGATGTGCTAATTACATTTGTCATTATATATAAGAAATGTAACAAAACAAAGTGTTTCAATTTCCAATGTCATGTTAATTAAATGTTTAGTATAAAAATTAAGAAAAATGTAATAAAATAAATTATTTCAACTTCCAGTGCATATTTGTGTTTATATTTATGAAAAACATTTAGGTGGAAAAATTACGGTTGTTATTATATATATATATAAATTATAGTAATAAAGACTTGTCAAAATTACAAGAAGAGACAAAAAGGAAAGTTTGACTAATGGACATACAATGAACCAATACAATAAGGAAAGTTAGTGAGAGTCACTTTTATATAATAAGCATTTTATAGGTGATGTATTAAGTACCTATGTATATATATATATATATATATATATATACACTAGAACTTTTCGTCTGTGTTTATGACACGATGTCAGTATATCTGATTTTATCAATTGAAATGACAGTATTTAAATAGAAAATACGATTTTAAAAAATGTTACAGTTGAATGATACATTGCTTCAAGTGAAAGTTGAGGGATTGATGTTTTATAAAGAGTGACTGTTCAAAAGATTAATCGTAGGGTGTGACTTTGTAATATGGAGATAGAATGTAGAGAGAAGAAAAATGGGTGACTGCTCATAATATTAGTTGTAGGGGGTGACTTGTAATAGGAAAACAAAAATAGGGAGTTAAAAATGAATAACTACTCACAGATGTGAATGTGATGATAAATCTCAATCGTTAAATTTTTTAAGATAATTTAATCTTAACCTCTAAATAGCTTTAGTCAATTATCTAGTTGTTTTATAATATATATATTCACCAATGCAATCCCTCCATATGATCGAGCTTGGAGCCCAAATCAATCAATCGTCAATCGATTTATTTACACAATTACAGTAATAAATACTTATCAAAATTACAAGAAAGACAAAAAAGAAAGTTTGACTAATGGACATACAATGAACCAATACAATAAGGGAAGTTAGTGAGAATCACTTGTTCACATGTTCATCTTAATAGAATTGAGGCCACAGTTGTGGTAGGAGACATATTTGGACATTTTAGAAAAAACTTTTATCAAAAAAAAAAAAAGAATATTTAGGTTGGGGGGGTAAGTTACGAGTTAGGAAGAGGTTAGACACCTAACTCACCCTTTTGGTTTCATAATGAGTTTGTCAATATACTTGTTTTATTTTATACACTTTGGTTTAGAAAAATACATTTATATATAACAAAAAGGAAATAAAGAAAAATTACATTATATTTACTAAAGAAAAGGAAGAAAAATTACAACTGAAATAATACAACTAGAGAATAATTACAACAGTTTTATAAGCTATTTTAAGAATAAAATATCTATACTAACAACAAACTTTATTTATATTACATGCATAAACAGGAAAGAAACTTATTAAATAATAAGAAACATAACTATTTCTATTTAAAGTATATGAATAAAAGAAACTAATTAAACTACAAGAAATTATAACTACTTTATATTAAAGTAAAGACAGAAAAGAAACTAATTTAAATAGAAAGAAAATATAACTATTATTACATTAGAGTAAGAACATAAAATAAACTAATTTAAATAGAAAGAAAATATAACTATTATTACTGAACTGCTTGACCCAATAGGCCCAAACGTGAGTCACGTGCTTGGCACTTTTTCTTTAGGCATGAGCGAAGCACGTGCACCCCAAAGTTCAAGTCGAAATTGTAAAGCGAGCAGCGACCAGACTTTGGTCATTATGATGTGAAAGCCGAACATTTATTTCTCATAATCTGGGGGCTAAATACCAAATTAGCAAGTATACAGCGAGCTGGGGAGCTAAATACAATGAGCTGGGGGCTAAACACCCAGCGGGCAAGTGTTCAACGAGCAGGCTTACCATGCTTGGTGGTGGAAGTAACGGTCATCCCGGACGTGGGCAGTTACCTTCGAGAAACTCGCTTCCACATTTAGGATGAGGCCGTTGTGCTAGACGTGGCAGTTAATGTGCCCGCCAGACACACCTCGATATTTAATGGGGAGTTACTCAACTTCCCATGACGGCTATAAAACCCCTCCCATCAAAGGAGGGAGGTATGTGATTTTTAAACCATAACTAAACTCTGCCAAATTGTTTATTCAATTGAGTGTTAAGCTGATTCACACGCCTGAGTGCTTTTGCAGGGAAAGCCCCTGCCTAGTTTACAATTCTTGTTTGCATTTCAGGTTTGGGCCTTGAAGATATTGGATATAATTGAAAGCCAGATATCCAAATTGTTAAGCCTAGTGCGTCCTTGGATTATTTTGGACGCATCAGTTGGTTCCATTGTCGGGAAACGATTTTGCTAGGTGCAATCTTATTTTCAGACGACTTTACAAGTTTTAGTTATGGCTATAAATGGCGTCAATAGCGGTAATCAAGTGGAGGAGGTACATATGAACTTTCCAACTGCTAATAATCCACCACCTCCACCACTTTATGACGCTCGTCATCAGCTTAATCAACGGTGGGGCTTAGATTCGCTGGTCAGGAGTGTCGTTGCTGCTGTTGGTCTGGCCAATGAGTTTCGGGAGGAAGCTTTACGCTAGAGGGCGATATATCTGGGGCAAATGCACCAGTTGAATTTGCAGCTAATTGCAATGGGCAAGCCCCCACTACCCATTGAGTTGGAGCCCCTTCCGGGTATGCCGCGCCAAGTCAAGCAGCCAGTGTATCCAGGTCGGGGAGGAATCCCCAACATCCAGTACAGGTTCCTTCGCAACCTCGTGAACGAGAATCCAACAAGGGACGGAGCCAGCAAAAGGGGCGGGCCAGTCACATGGTTATTCCGAGTGTGCATTCTCGATTAGGACCCCAGGCATGAGAGGATTCGGCATAGTCTCGCCGCCGTCGAAGGTCGTCTTCTCTGCAAAGGTCGCACCCTCGCCGCCCTCGTTCACCATCCCCGCGCAGGTTGCATGCTCGCAATCATTGCACTCCATCTCCTAGGAGGTCATATGCTTGCCGTCCTCAGACACCTTCGCTGGAAGGTCACAAGTTCATCTGTGACATCATTCCAGAGGGAGGCGTGGGTTGCCTTAAGCAAATGCACATTAAAGTCTAGTGGCCCATGATCCAGTGCCTCAACCCGCAGATATGGCCCAGGCACTAAGTGGCGCAGGCCGTGGGTAAAGATCAAGCTATGGGAGCTATAGGACCCCCACAGGGCCCTCTTGTGCCCAGGGTGCAGCCTCAGCCCATGGGTGGTTTTCCTGCCACCATCAACATGCAAGAGTTTGAAGATTTGAAGCGCCGTATGGAAGCGTAGAAGCAGGGCAAGGCCCTGGATGGGAATTTTCTAGGCACGTCAGCTAGCCCTTTGGCCCCCTGGATTGAGAATGCACCCCCAGCACAAGGGCTCATCTTCCCTAACGTTAAAGAGTACACAGGGAAGACCAAGGCGAGAGATTGGTTGATGTCATTTGAGTCCTAGATTGGCCTTGTAACATCAGACGAGGCATTGAAAATCCGAGCTTTCGTGGGATCGCTACAAGGAAAGGCACTGGCTTATATGTGAGCTCTTCCTCGCAGGTCTATCAACAATTGGGTTGATCTACGGGCAAAGTTCTTAGCAGATTTTGGGACCTCGAGGGAAATTGCAAAGACAAGAGCTGACTTGTCTAAGGTTAAACAGGGAGCCCACGAATCAACTGCCAGCTATTTGGAACGGTTTACGAAAATGCTTGAACAAGTTCCTGGTTTATCCGAGCAGGAGGTCACCTTGTGTTTTGAAATAGGGTTGCTCGAGGGGGAAGGCGGTTTGAGATCTGAGTTGAGCATGCGGGAGCCCAAGACACAACCAGAGATGTTGATGCGGGCTCAAAAGTGGTGCGAGGGGGAGACCGCGAAGAAAGAAAAAAAGAAGGAAAGCACCGAGACTGGGGGAGCCGGGGCTAATGCCAAAGGTAGCGGCCTGGGTGCAGACGGCGGTTATAACAGAAGCAAATCACGATATGACCGCCCAAGGGAGTTTCTTCGGGAAAGTGATCTCACCCCACTTAATACATTGCGGGAGGATATAATGTACGAAGTTCGAGATGAGCTTCCCCGGTCACCACGTATGAATCCCGAGACAACAGATTCCAGGGATCGGACTAAGAGGTGTGCCTATCATGATGACTATGGGCATACGACGGAGGAGTGCTGGCCGTTGAAAAAGGCCATATAGAAGTTGATAAATGAAGGCCGGTTGGACCGGTTCAAGAGAGATGGAAATAATAGGGGAATGCCCTTCGAAGAGATGCACCTCCAATCCGGGGGTAATAAATGTGATTATGGACGAGGAACCTACACTTACCCAGCTTGGCAAGCAGATCTATTCCTTGTCGAAGGTGGTGGATTGCTCGACCACTTTGCAAGCAGGGGAGGAGTCGATACAGTTCACTCGCAGCGAATTGGCGAGTAATGTGGCTGGGGAGTAGTCTTTGATCGTTTCTGCTCTGGTTGATGGCTGGGTTGTGCATAGGATCTTGGTGGACACAGGGGAGTGCAGATATGTGATGTATTATTCCTGCTTCCAAGGCCTAGAATTAAAGGATGAATGCCTCAAACCCTATGCAGAACCTTGGAGGGCTTCACTAATCACAAAGTGCCGATCAAAGGCACAGTTGAGCTTGAAGTTTTCATTGGCGAGGATATTCGTACCAAGGTGGAGAAGGTTACCTTCATGGGGATCGACCTTAAATCTCCCTACAATATAATTTTGGGGGTGCCCAACATGAGAAAATTTCAGATGGTTGCCTCAATCCCTCACCAGCGGGTAAAGTTTTACACAGATCAAAGAGTGGGGGTCTTGAAGAGTCAGCCTCGGGCAGTGCTGGAATATGTTCGGGATAGTCAAAGGAAAACGGAAACACTGACTCTTGAAGATGGCGAGCAGAAGGTCACCATCAGCAACAAAGAAAAGTCTCACATAACTGTGGGCCCTTTGATGATTGCTGTGGTCGGCGAGAGTTCGGCACAGGGCGAGCAGCGTTGCCCAGAGGAAATCACTTGTCCTTTGCCGACGGTGAGGTCGGGGGGACAAATCGAGCAGGCTATGGATATAGAGCTAGACCAGCTTGATGAGGCAGAAACTCAGGCTGAAGAAGAAGAAGAAAAATGTGGAATGTGACACGCTCCAAACGCGGGATGAGCCCGAATTTACAGCTCAGGACGAGCTTCAAGAGGTTGTTATTAATTCTGCTTATCTCGAGCAAAAAATAAAGATTGGCAGAGCACTTACGGTTGAAGCTCGGGCTAGTTTGGTCAAGCAACTTCAGAGCAGCTTGGATGTGTTCGTGTGGAGGCCAGAAGATATGCAAGGGGTTAGCGAGGACGTTGCAATTCATTACCTTAGCGTGGATCCAGCTTTTAGGCCAATTCAGCAGCGGCCTAGAGTATACTCCACAGAAAAGGACAAAACGATCAAGGAGGAGGTCGAAAAACTGATCAGTGCGGATATCATCGAGGAAATTCACTACCCAACTTGGTTGGCCAATATGGTTATGGTTAAAAAGTCAAATGGAAAGTGGAAGATGTGTGTGGATTTCACCGACCTCAATAAAGCATGCCCGAAGGATTGTTATCCTCTTCCTTGCATCGAAAAATTGGTAGATGCCATAGCGGGTTTTGAGTTTTTAAGCTTCATTGATGCATATTCAGGATATCACCAGGTGAAGATGAACAAGAAGGATAAAGCATTGACAGCATTTAGAGCGGCGGGAGGCCTCTATTGTTATAAGATGATGCCTTTTGGCTTGAAGAATGCAGGAGCTACTTATCAGCGAATGGTGAATAAGGTCTTCAGCTCGCAGATTGGCAGAAATGTTGAGGCATACATTGATGATATGGTTGTGAAATCCAAAGGACATGATCATACCGTCGATTTGGAGGAGACCTTCGGCAATCTCAGAAAGAATAACATGAAGTTAAACCTGAGCAAGTGTGTGTTCGGTGTAAAGGCAGGGAAGTTCCTGGGCTTCATGGTAAGCCAGAGAGGGATTGAGGTGAATCCTGAGAAGATAAAAGCTCTGGTCACAATGAAGCCTCCTCGGTGAATCAAGGATGTCCAGAAGCTTAATGGCCAAATTATCGCCCTTGGTCACTTCATTTCTAAATCGGCAGAGAGATGCTTGCCTTTTTTCAAGGTGCTGCGGGGAAATAAGGGGTTCGAGTGGACGACTGAATGTGAGGAAGCCTTCAAATAGCTGAATAAGTATCTGGGTCAACCTCCATTATTAAGCAGCCCGGTTATAGGTGAAAGTTTATTTGTGTACCTCGCGGCCATAGAGCAGGCTATGGTTGTTGTCTGAGTTAGGGAAGAATGTAATTTCCAAAAGCATGTGTAATATGTTTCCAAGGCCCTCATCACGGTGTAAGGGTGTTATTTTAATGCAGAAAAGTTGGCTTATTCGCTTGTTGTTGCTTCTCGGAAACTTCGAGCTTACTTTTTTGCACATCCAATCATCAGGTATACGCACACGCCCGCCAGAAAATATTGTATGCTTTACTCTCTCGATCGATTGAGCTGACTAAGTTTAAGATAGATTATCAACCTCGGCGAGCTATCAAGACACATGCTTTGGTTGATTTTGTGGCAGAAACTAGTTTTAATGATTCATCCGAAGAGGAGACTCCCTCAAAGCTACTTCAACTGCTCTCGTCAATGACCCGTATTATTGCCGGAGTTACATGTGGATGGATCACCAAAGAAGATAGGAAGTGGAGTGTGTCTTTTATTAGTTCCCCCCGAGCAGATGTGGAGTTTGAAAACGCTTTGCGTTTCAAATTCCCAGCATCAAATAATCAAACAGAATATTAAGCATTGATTGCTGGGCTCGAGCTCGCACAGGATGTAGGAGTACGTGAGATCGTGATTTACTGTGATTCACAGTTGGTTGTAAATCAGGTCAAAGGGGACTATGCTGTTCACCATCTAGTTCTGGTTCGATATTGCGCCATGGTGAAGGAAATTTTGAAGGATTTCGATTATTGGGAGTTGGTCAGAATTGGTCGCGAAGATAACATGCGTGCAGATTATCTTTCGAAGATGGCTAAAGAAGAAATCCAATTCTTACATCCCGGGGTCATGGTCGAATATTTGGAAATACCAGTGATAGAGAAAGAGGTAATTATGGATATTGAGCCTACAACGAAATGTTGGATTGATGATTTAAATGATTACATCGAGCAGGAGTGTTGCCCGAGGACAAGTCGAAAGCGCGGACCATTCAGAAACAAGCATGTCGATATGTTATCCTGGACAAAGTCCTCTATAGACGGTCATATACCATGCCTTTGCTTAGATGTGTGCGGCCAGAGATGACCGAGGGCATGGTGAGGGAAATTCATGAAGGAAAATGTGGAGGGCACCCGAGTCAACGATCATTAGCAGAAAAGGTTCTAGCTGCAGGTTTTTATTGGATTACACTAAGGCGAGATGCAGAGATGTATGTTCGACGATGTGATAAGTGTCAATGTTACATTGATATACTTCGGTTACCTTCTACCGAGCAGACTCCGGTGGTGGCGTCATGCCCGTATGATATGTGGGGTATAGACCTGATTGGTTCTTTCCTGGTAGCTCGTTCAAAGTTTAAATATGCGGTGGTCGGAGCGGATTACTTCACGAAGTGGGTAGAAGCCAAACCCTTAGCAACCATTAGTAAGGTCAATATGATCGACTTTGTATATGAGCATATCTGGTGTCGTTTTGGGGTACCCCGGGCAACAGTCTCTGATCATGGGACTCAGTTTTCGGAGAAATTCACAAAGGCCTGCGAGCAGATGCGTGTGAAACATAGGCAATCCTTTATGGCGTATCCTCAGGGCAATGGGCAGGCTGAGGCAGCTAATAAGCAAGTTTGCATGCCCTCAAAAGAAATCTTGAGGAAAAGGCAGGGAGATGGGTGGATGAGCTACCGTCTGCCTTGTAGGCGGTCAGGACAACGGTCAGGGGGCCTACGGGAGAAATCGTTTTTTCCTTCGCTTATGGGTCAGAGGCCATGGCACCGGTGGAGATGTACTAGCTGAATCACAGAATGTCACATTATGATATGGAACGTAATGTTGCAGCTCGCGCGGCTGATCTCGATTTGTTGGAGGAAAAATGTGTGGAATCTAAGATGCGAATAACCAATTATAAACAGCGAGCAAAGGCCCACCACGATAAGAGGGTTCGTGGTCGGCCATTTGTTGTGGGCGATTGGGTTCTCTAAAAAATCGAGGCAAAAGGCCATCGAGCGGAATGGGGGAAACTTTCTCCTGATTGGGAGGGTCTTTTCCAAGTCGTCAGAATTGTCAAGGAGGAGACCTATATGTTGCAGACAGAGGAAGGCAGCGAGCTGAGACATCCCTGACATGCAGATCATTTGAAAAAGTATTACCGTTGACTGGTACTGTGCAAGCCGTGTTTTTTCTTTTCTATTTTGATGTAAGTTGGGATGAAATGAATGAGCATACATTGGGGCTTCATTTTTCGTTTATCTCGTTTTTGGCCAACGGCATTTAATTTAATAATTCGACATGCTTTTTACGGGCATGGGTTTTTCCTGCCCGGTTAAAAAGTTGGTGTTCAAGTGCGGATTAAGGTTATCTCGATTATTCTCTTACATTGGCAAGAATGTACCTTGTTTGTGAAGGGTTGGTGTTCGAGATCGTTTCCTCGACTATGCTTCTTCTTCTAATAGATTTTTCTACTCGATTGAAGGCCTTGGTCTTCGAGGGTTGTACATTTTTTATTTTCGTCAAAGCTCGGAATGAGCTTGTTTGATTGAAAAGTTGGGCGTATCAAAGTGTTAAATATTGTTGAGCAAACATAGACATTGATATTGAGAATGCAGAAATGCCAATATTACATGCCTAAAAGATATTGTAAAATGTTTTGCAGGAAATGTAGCAAGTACAGGTGCTATGGCGCACAGGCCAGAAAGGAAATTTAAGGATTTGAGGGAATGATTTGAGTAGTGGTCTCTTCCCCTTGGGCTTCCTTCCCATCCTCAATGACCACCACATCAGCTTCGACTGCAGTGTGGGCGACAAAGTCAGGGCCTCAGGACTTGGCCATCCGCATCCGGGTCATCGACTGATCAAGTATCGTTATTTCTACGGTCTCTGGAGGCGTCCAAGTAGCAATCCCTTGTTGTATATCTGATTAAGCTAGGGAGGCCAGTTCATCCTCAATGTAGGGAACTAACGCATCTACCGGGTGAGCAGAGGGGCAAAAGGGGTGTTAGTCCCCCATTCAGCGAGCACTTCGGGCCAAATATCCATCCCACTGCACGCTAGTTGCCTTAAGACATGGTGCACCCCTTGGAGGAAGAAGCGGATAGGCTTCGCCTTCGATTAATCGGCTTGGAAGTCTTCGTAGTTCTTGTAATTAGCGATTATTGTTTTCCTCTGTTCTTCATTGAGTTGGGATAGCTCTTCCCTCAACTTCTTCTCCTTCTCGAACGCTTCTGCCTGTGCTTGCTCTAGTCGTTTGAGGGCCTCTTTGAGCTCTTTCCTCACCCGCCCAATGTTGTTAAGAGCGCCTCTTCGATTTCTTGGAAAAGCCGAGGTGAGCTTCCAAAGTTTTCTTCTCTTCCTCCACCTTGGAAAGCCTCTGCTACTTTTATGGTCACGCCCTTCGCCTCGTAAGCTCACTGAGAGTATTGACTTATTCTCCGAAATGATTCTTTTCTACTGGCCAACGAGCCGAGGATTTGAGATTGTCAAGGAGCCGGTCGTATAGCAACTCTGTTTTGGAGGCCACCTACAGTTAAGATCAGTCAAAGTCAAAAACATTTGGGGTTTATTTGTGAATACAAAGCAATGGAGTTAGTTACCTCGGCCATGCACATCCCTATTTCACCAATGATGATCGAGTTGGAATGCTCGGTACTTCTTTTCCGAATGCCGGTATGACGAGCCTCTTCACTATGCCTAGCCCGACTGTGGCAGCATGCCCTCCACGTCTGTTTGTGTTGATGTTGACTAGGTCGGGCACATTGGCTACCTCGGCAATTATTTTGGCAGCAAGTTCAGGGGTTTCCAGCATTTCAAAGTTATCTCGCTGCCAAGAGGGCGCTTGGGAGCTTGACGTTCCAACCTGATTGTTTTTCTTAACCTTCGATCTGGTTCTCCCATCACTGGGAAGTTCGGGGGCATGCCTCTTTGTTGACACTGTTTTGGTGGCAGGAATGGTCGGGCTAATAGCAGCAGGAATGGTTATGGCAGGAGCAGCCATAGGGGCAGGAGTGGCAGCCCAGCTTGGCTCGTCCCACGTCCTATGTTTGCAATGGGGACGGTGGCAAGACGAGCAGGCTCTAGGGTGGCCATCTGAGTATTCCTCCTTGTGGCACCCCTTTTCATAGCATGAAGGAATCTATTGGAGTCTTCTAGCTGCCTCATATCTGCAAAAAGAGTCACGAAGAATTTGTGAAAATTTGTGTTGAAGTAAGATGTAAGGGAAAGCTAGTTTGAAAAATTAATATGCAAACTATTCAATGAAAAAATATGGGTGCAGTTGGTCCCAGCTTGCTCGCAATCGGGACACTCGCTAAGGAATCTCCATCTGTGACAGTTTCCCCAATAAGGGTGAAGTTCTTCACCGTCAATGGTTTCCCTAGGCTCTACTCCTTCTACGGGCCTGTTCAGTACACCAGTCAGACGAAGCAGGGGAAGGTCAGACGTAAGGGCTACCCAGTCTAGCACCCAATCTTGGCCACTTTTACCTTCCTTGACACCGAGCAGCTTCCTAAATGCTTTGGCTATTTGAGGTTCTCCTGCTCAAAAAGCATTTTTAGCATACTTGGCAATCTCCAAGTCTTCCAGGTATGGGGCGAAAGACCATCCAACTCGAGACTCGACGAGCAATGCTTTTGCATCCCAGGCATCAACCTTGTTGGGGCCTTCGGTGAGGAGTTTGAAGTAATTGGGGTTAGATCGGCCAGTAATACGACCACTCTTTTTGTCTAAAGAAAATAAAAAGAATTTTCTGAACAGGGCCATGCTGGGTTCAAACCTCGAGTAGTCGGCAGGCAACGGTATATGTTACCAGGAAACGCACGGTTGTGAGGGTCAGATCGCAGGGAAGGGTGTTATTCATGATCAAGAATTCAGAGAAAAAGGGATCTAAGGGAAGCCTAAGGCGACGAGGAAGAAATCGAAGTAGAAAACCATACGATCTCCTTGAAAGTTGTGCCCACTTGTTTCGATTTCTAGGTCGAAGGTTGTTACACGATAGTTTTGGGGTCCATACCCAGTGAGTAGAACTAGGCGGATACATCATCTTCGTAGGTTAAGTCATCCCATTTAAGTTGGGCCAGAGCATTGGCCGCGATTTGTTTGCCCTTGAGAATGTCAAGTCTTTTCCTTTTAGTTCAGGGGATGCTCGTGCTCGGAAGGTTATTTTTAGATCGCTCATCTTCTTCAAAGTTGGTTTGCTCGTTCTCAGTCAGTTTATCTTCTAGTTCGTTGGGGGATTCTAAGGTTTCTTCCATGAAGGTGTTGGGCTCTCGAGGGTTTAGCGAGGCTTTTTCCAGCTCTGTTTCTTCAGAACTGTGGGATTCCGTTTCGAAGCTTTCTTCGGTTTCAGTTGAGGCTCCATGATCATAGCTACGGCCTTCAATTTGTGAACGCGTTTCGTCGCTGGAAGACATCCTAGAGGAAATAGGAATCGAGGAATACATATTAGTCCTTGCTCGTGAAAGCAAGCAAGAGCGGACAAGCATGAACCATTGGTTAGGGATCGTTTCAAGACCGATGAACAGGGAACCAGTCTGGTATTCCTCGATTCCCATTTATAGGTTGGGTTTTTGTGTAAGTGAAACCTGTGAAATGGCCAGACCCTTGTCGTTCAGAGAAAGAAAAGGTCGTGACATTTTATGAACATTGGAAGACTAAGGTAAAGAAAAAGGAAATGGGGGTCAGACTTTCAGATTTATGACAGATTGATTTTCAAATCGTAAAAAAAACAGTCACCATACACCCAGCCGACATCATTGAACCCTAAAAAAAAATTGGGCTTCTAGCAACGAAAATAAAGATGGGAGTTACAGCATGATTGAGAATGAGGATCGAAAAATACCTGTCGACTTTGAGGGATCGAGTTGAGGAAGATCTTGGGAATCCTATTTACGCGTGGCTGAATGCAGAAAAAGAGCAAGGATTGAGAATTGGCTCTGGCTCTGAGTTTTCACAAATTCGGGAAAGTTCAAAATGAAGATGAACTTATGGTTTTATAGTAGGGGAAACCATCGCTAGGGGGCAATCGAGACAATTTGTGGCATCATTATGATGTGGAAGCCAAGGCGTTGCATTAAATGATGCCTCGGAATATGAGCCCGCACGGCAGTGAAAAACGGCTAATGGCGACCCATCCCTTCGGGGTTAAACCTCTTTGGGCTCGCACCCACTTACAACACTTGGCTGGGGACAACCACTTGTGAATCCTCAAAATGAATCGTCTTATAAACGATTGGACTTGGAAAGTTTCAGGATACTTCTCCTCGCTCCGAGCATAAATACTCGCCGCATGCGAGGTAGGGGCTCTGAATCGCTGGCCCAATAGGCCCAGACGTGAGTCATGTGCCTGGCACATTTTCTTTAGTCATGAGCAAAGCACGTACACCCCAAAGTTCAAGTCGAAATTGTAAAGCGGGCAGCGGCCAGACTTTGGTCATTATGATGTGAAAGCCGAACATTTATTTCTCATAATCTGGGGGCTAAATACCAAATTAGCAAGTATACAGCGAGCTGGGGAGCTAAATACAATGAGCTGGGGGCTAAACACCCAGCGGGCAAGTGTTCAACGAACAGGCTTACCATATTTGGTGGTGCAAGTAATGGTCATCCCGGACGTGGGCAGTTACCTTCGGGAAACTCGCTTCCACATTTAGGATGAGGTCGTTGTGCTGGACGTTGCAGTTAATGTGCCCGCCATACACGCCCTGATATTTAATGGGGAGTTACTCAACTTCCCATGACGGCTATAAAACCCCTCCCATCAAAGGAAGGAGGTATGTGATTTTTAAACCAAGGCTAAACTCTGCCAAATTGCTTATTCAATTGAGTGTTAAGCTGATTCACACGCCGGAATGCTTTTGCAGGGAAAGCCCCTACCTAGTTTACATTTCTTGTTTGCATTTCAGGTTTGGGCCTTGAAGATATTGGATATAACTAAAAGCTAGATATCCAAATTGTTAAGCTGAATTGAGTGTTAAACTGATTCACACGTCGGAGTGCTTTTGCAGGGAAAGCCCCTGCCTAGTTTACAGTTCTTCTTTGCATTTCAGGTTTGAGCCTTGAAGATATTGGATAGAATTGAAAGCCATATATCCAAATTGTTAAGCCTAGTGCATACTTGGATTATTTTGGATGCATCAATTACATTAAAGTAAGAATGAAAATGAAACTAATTAAACTGTAAGAAAATATAACTATTTCTACATTAAAGTAAGAACGGAAAGAAAACTAATTTAGAAGAAAGAAAATATAACTATTTCTACATTAAAGTAAAAACAGGAAATAAAATAATTAAATATTTACATTTTAACTATTTTTATATTAAAGTATAAATAGAAAGGAAACTAATTAAATATTTATATTTAATTAGTAGATTAAAATAAGTAACTACGGGGACAAAACTTATCTCCTGGAGCGTGAGTATCTGAACCCGGTATATGCCTAAGCTTAAGCCCTCTAGGCGGTCTACGTGTGCTTCCTCTATCCTTTCGAGATATGAAGTCTTTTTGTTTGTTGTTATTGTTGTTGGCGATATGTTCGCACTATGTTCATAATAGGCAAAGGCGGTGGGAATTTGTAAAATTTGAGCAGTGTAATTGTTTGTATTTGTTACTTTTCACGTCGGGATTTGGACAGGGTGACTGCTTGTATTTGTTGAAGTTGTTGTCTGAATTCGGGTAGTTGTGAGAACCCTGTTTTGCGACCCCTCACGTGAGAAGCGAGTTGCTTTGAAACGTCAGAGTGCATGGAATGCACCCGGTCTCGTTGTGGTCTCTAAATGTGTGTATACATAGTTCCCACTTCTATTTTAAGGTTAAACAAAGAAAAACCAGTTATTCCAGAAAATATGTAAGTTCAGAGACTAGGTTATGAGTTGGGAAGGAGTTAGACACTCAAGTTGCCCTTTCGGTCTCATTTTATGGTTTAAATAAATTAACATGCTTTTAAAAGTATATAGTCTAAAAAAGTATTTATTATATTTATATATGTTGATAATAATATTAGTTTGTTTAATGTTATTTGGATATAGTAACGGCTATGTATGTGTGTTTATGCCTCTATATATATATATATATATATATATATATATATATATATATATATATATAGCATGCATGATTATATATTTACAATATGCATAATTAATTTATTTACATTCTATTTATTAATTATATTATACTAATATTTAACTAATTATAATATTATTATTATTATTTATATAGCATGCATAATATTAATATTGTTATTATTCACATAACATGCATATTATAATATTAACGAGAAAGATGGTAAATTGGTACTTCTTCTAGCGTGAATGTCTGACCCGGTATATACGCCTAGGCTTTAACCCACTAGGCACATGAAGACTTTAAGTGTGCTTCCTTTGTCCTTCCAAGAGAGGGAGTCTTTTTTATGAGTACGAGTATGAGTATGAGTATAGGTATGAGTATGAGTATGGGTATGAATATGTGTATGTGATCGACTTGCCGCGACCAAAGATCACTGGATCTTCAGATGGCTCGCTGCGGGGTGCAAAGCGAGGAGGCTTTCTTCTTCTTCTTCGACTTCTTCATCATAGGAGGCTTCGGGAAGGCAATATGGGATGAAATGTAGATATTGATCGTATTGTGCGCGAATGTTGTGCGTGAATGTTGTGTTATGAGAATAAGAGCTCGAAGCCTCTATTTCTAGGAGTAAATTGTCAATTAAACAACAACGTTTACTCACGGTCAGTACATGACATGTCAGGTGGAAATATGCGAGTGAAACATCACAGAAAGTAAGAGGCGGCTGAAGAAATGACAAGCCAATAAGGTCGAAGGAAAAGGGAGCATGGAGCGGCTCCCTTATAGGGGGTGCGGCTCCCAAGGGCTGGGAGCGGCTCCATTGAGCATTTTCACGACCAAATTGGACTTTAGGTCAGACCCTTCATGTTATGTTATGTTTGTATTTAATGCCCATTAAGTCCTGTTAACTGAAACACTAACGGAAAGTAACGTTTATTTGTCAAATATATTTATAAAATATATGTTATCATCATTATAGGACATTATATCGCAGGCGTACAAAATTGAGGTGTCTATATCGCAGGGAACGATTAGTTTCCCTTTTTTTTTTATCTAAATAGGAATCAGGTTTTTACTACTCAAGAACTTGTCTCTGTGTTTGTGTGTTGTATTTCATTTTTTTTTAGATTTCAAACTCTGTCTCTTTGTTGTTGAGTTGTGTGAAAGTGTAAATATCAATGTAGGATAAGGTATGCATTGGCCGATATAAAGGTTTATGAAGAATGTTTCATGTTGGGTTGATTTATCGATAGGTTTCTGTTTGGCTTTTTAACCTATTGTGGTAATTTGAATGCGGTTAATTTTGTGCTAGTTGTTACAAGTTTGGTGCTCTAATTGACAGGTTGATGAAATTAATGAGTCAAATTAACAGTTTGGTTAATCTGGAAAGGGTTTTGTTATGGAAGTTTAGTGCTGTAATTGATAGGTCGGTCAAGCTAGAGGGTCAGATTAACAGTTTGGTTAACCTAGAATCTGTGTTGCAAGGTTTTGGAACTTTGGTGCTCCATTTGACAGCTTGGTAAGGTTGGTCATATTAGTGAGCTGCATTAACCGTCGATGAGATCAGTGGGCGCCTATTTTTGGAGTTATTGTGGTGGAAGATGGAAGAATCAAGGCAAGTAAGGATAATGATGAACTGTTGGTTTTTAGTTGTGTTCTATCTCCAAAGTTAAAAGGATGACAAGTTCGGCATGATTAATCTCGATTAGGGATGACAAAATGGGTGTTATGGATAAATGGGTGTTAGGCTATTATCCATGGATATGCACCAGCTTGAGGGGGTATTATGGAAGTTGGAACCGTTTAGCGTTTAGGATTGAAATCCTCTTTATCATTCATGTAAGTGTGTTCTATTATGTTTGTTAAAATGCCAAAGTAGAGCTTACTGTTACTTCCTTTATTCAATTGCAACAGTTGCAATAAACAATACAACCAATGTTGGATTATTGGCTGTTAGAATGTTAGGAGTTGCTGATTTAACCTAAGGGGAAGAGTGAAGACAATATTGTTGTTTTGGAACTGGAGAGCAAAGAAAGAAGAGGAGGCAGAAGAAATCCAGAAATCATGTTTAACTCCAAGAGACATTTATAATGTTTTATTTTTTAGTTTACTAGTAAGGTTCACGTGCGTTGCACGTGGTTGACGCACTTGGTGTTAATGGTTTTTTAAAGTGATTTGTCAGTTTCTTAACTTTTTTGTTTACTTTTAATTATTGGATTCTTTTTGTGTTTTAATCTTTATAGTTTTGAGACTTATAAATTGTGTTGTTGTGTGTTTAGGTTTTTTGATATTTTGTTTTTCGGTAATTTATAATGTAAGCTTTTAGTCATTATATTGCAACTTATCCTACACATTTGTCTTTTTTATTAGTTATTTTTAAATCTTTTTTTAATATCAAACATAAATTCATTCACTTTTATCGGTGTTGGAATTGAAAACAATTCAAGCTTACTTTCTTAGATAAACATATTGTTGTTGGAGACTTAGCTTATGTCGTTTATGAAATTTATGACTCTCTTTGGAAAATAATAAACTGTTTTATAGAAATCAAACTGACAATCCCAAAGTATATACTTACACTCTAAAATACAAAATTCACCCAGAGTATCTATAAAGTCTCACTTTACCACCCAACCTAACTTTTGTGTCATTTTCATATGTCATTGTATAAGTTTTTTCTAGTTTGCCCCTAGACACTACTAAGGTTACCAATATGACGTTAAGGTGCACATGGTATTTCACGTGAAGGACATTTTGGTCATTTTTAACAATGTTTTTCACGTGCTTTTATTACCAAAAAACTTCATTTTCTTATTCTCCGACAACGCTTTCTCTGCTTCTTCTCCAACAATGACATCTTATTCAAATTTTTAAGTGAGATAAAACTCAAGAGTGTATAAATCTTTTATTCAAATTTTTATATAGAAAAATAAATAAAAATAGTGCGGAATCATATCAGAGAGAGATAAAATAGAAGAAGATGATCACATTCAGGTGTCAAAGCCGCCATGAATAAGAACCCACAAAAAATTAAAGTTGTCAGAGCTGCCTATGTTAAATGACCAAGCCACAAACACAATGCATAAGCATACACAATGAATTTCAAAACTCATATTTGAATTCATCACAGATGCATACGACAATGATGAGGCACGTCATGATTCAATCTGTCTTCATCGTCCCTAGCTTAAACTCCAACAAATTTCTCCTTGGCACCATTGATATGGTTTATGGTTTGAATTGAGCAAATTCTCGATTTTAAACATTATTCACTACCATTTTTATCACTACGATCACCACACGTTACATCACAATCACCAAATTTGATATGGAATATGGAAATGCTACAAAATTACATTGAGGGCCAAAGTGGATTTGGTGGATATCTTAGGGGACAATGTGTATTTTGGACTAATTTTGATGGGGCAAACATATGATTAGCCCCCAAATTACACACTAAATCTCACATTTGACCTCAACCTACAGAAGTGTCCCACTTTCATACCTTATTTTTCTATTTGTCTCACTTTACTCCCTCCCGTCTATGAGTGTTAAAAATAGTAACGTACGGAAAATGATATGTGCATGTCACATGAATATTATTTTGATCATTTTGCTGGGGGTGGAAAATAAGATTTAGTTATAACTTTATTATATAATTAACCATTTAGTATTTAACATATGTTTTTAAATAAAAATAATAATAAATAATTGTTTCAATAATTCAAAAATAATTATATGACCAAATTACAATTTCCCCCAAGGTATCCAACAAATCGTATAATGTACCCCAACCTAAGGTTTGTTCCATAATGATATCTGACGTTACATTTTTTTCCATTTTCCAACCTATCGTGATGGGCGTTAGAATATTCACGTTAAATAGCACATGGTCTTCCACGTGCGGGGTAAAAATGACATTTTCATTATCTGCTTTAGGGATAAATGTATTAAAAGTAAAAAACTCTAATCTCACACACTCTCCTTCCCTCTTCTCTCGATGCAAGTGCCCATCTCTCGCTCCACCAAAATAGTCGCCATCTCGGCTAAACCCTTCCCACTTCGGTCACGCCTATCACAACTTTGATTGTCCTTCTTCGATTCTAGCCAAACTCCATCTCGATCTTCCTCATTCTATCTCATGCAAAACTTCGCGCCTAAAGTAGAAATCGAGGGTATATACTATACTTACTAAAAACCCTAGTAAAAACATGCGATTAACAAAAACACATAACCCTTATCGATGAATTCATCGGAAGAGACGAGGCTTGAATGCAGAAATGGTAAGGAAAATGCTATGCTTTGAAGAAGTGCAAAGTTGTTTTGAACAAAGACATTTTGCGCTTGAAAGCTTAGTAGTAAGGAAAATTATAAAATTAGTTGTAAGGCTAGCAATGTTGTTATTTTAATTTGTCTCATAATTAAATTTAGAATTTATTTAGATTATACACCGATCATTCATACACCAATCACCATTACCACCACTACCACCTCAAATAACACTATTAGCCTAAAAATCAATTTTTTTTTAATTTTATCTTATTTCTTTGTTTAATTTCTTACTCATTTATTTAATGTCGTATTCCACATAAATAACCACTTTCATGCATAAAATCGCCCCCACCACACGGCATCCACGCAAATACCGCGACTATCACCACCACCAAGAAAGCGTGTCCACCTTGCCTTCTTTGAAATGGAAAAATAACATATCTTTAGCTTCCGTTAAGTGGAACTACTTTATTTAAACGACTTTCCTATCGATTCTAACTTAATCTATTCTCTAACAAAACGCACAGATTTGTCAACTAAGTTCTCAATTTTTCTTTATCTTCTTGACATTATATTACCTTTCCTTAACACGTTTCTCTTAGCTTATTCATACGCAATTACTAAGCACGCTATAGATTTGCTTAATATCTCGATTCTCACCAACCAATGTATTATTATAGTTACAATTTTTCATAAACCTCTAATAATGTCATTCCCAACATATGATGTCTCACTTTCCGACTTGGTTTTTTCTATTTGTCCTCTCCCGTCTATGGGCATTAAAAATAGTGATGGAAAATCGTGTACATGAGGATTATTTTGGTCATTTTGCTTGTGGCTCAAAGTGGGATTTGTTATAATTTCATCATTTAGTTTGCCATTTAATATTTAAAATATTTTTAATTAAAAAATAATTATTTAAATAATCTAAAATTAGTTATACTTTGTCTGATATTTAAATCCAACGTTAAAAAATGCATTACTCCAAAAAATGAAATTTAAAATTTATTTTTTAGCTCTCACTGTCTTTCGTCAACCCCATCATCGACTGAGTAAGGGTATTTTTGTTATTTTAGAAAATATTGGACGATATTTGTAACGATAATGGTAGGAGGAAGCGATAAGAAAGTAAAAATACAAGGACGAAATAAATAGAATTCAAAACTGTAGGACCTAACTTTAAAACATGTACAAGTCAAGGGATGAAATTATTATTTGATTATTAATGGAATTAATTAGTCCCTGATAAATTTACTTGTTTGACCTTAATTAATGGTAGATGATTTATTATATTTGAGGCTATTTTTGTCCAAACATTATTTGTTGTCATGGTAAATTTACTTGTTTTGTCCTTAATTAAATGGTGGGTGGTTTATTTGGTGAAGGGTTATTTTTGTCCATCTATTAAATTGTAAGAAACAAGCTTGACTTTTATAGTAAGAGAGATATTTTAATTGAAGGTTGTTTCCAGAAAACATGTTTGAATGTACTTTTATTGAAGGTTGTTTAATCTTTTTATAAAGTTTAAGTCTTTAAAATTTCATTATATATTTGTATTAAACATTTAAAAAGTAAAAAAATTATAGTTTTGGTTTGGTTACGGTTCTCATGCGTATATTGGTTACGGATTGGTTTGGTCGGACCAATGATTACAGTTCTCATCTATTGCGTTGATTTACGGATCGACCAATGTATTGTCTCAATCTATTGGGTTGATTCGGCTAAATTTTTTGAGAACCGAACTATTAACTATTAATCTTGTTTTGATTTTCTCTTTTTTTTTTCAAAAAAATAGACCAAGTCGGACCAAACTCACCCTTATTCTCAGCTGCATCAGGTAACACAAATCGACCCGATTGTATTAACCCGTTTGTTCAAGTTTCCTTTTTTATTCCATGATTTTCCCCTTTTTTTTTTGTTTTTTTCCTCTTGCTACTCATTGGTCCCACCATCTTTATTTATTTTTCATTTACAAAATTAATAAAATTTACGAAATGAAAAAAAAAAAAAAAAAGGTGTATCCAAACCTTATGGTTATCAAATCTGAATTACGTCAAACATTATTTACCCCCTAGCTACATTATTTGACTTTTCTAGTCGCCAGAGGTCAAATTTATAAAGGTCAATCTTGTATTATCATTCTTACTTTCTTAGGGCTTATGTAGTGGAGGGAGTAAAAGTTTTTACAATAGGTATAAGAGCATCACCATCGTAGATTTTTTGGTATTCTTAGCAATATTTTTAGCTAAGAAAACTAAATAATAACAATGAGGGAGCTTTTTGACTTTATTTTTAGTAGGAAAGAGAAAAAAACTTCTTAGCTAAGAATTTTTAGAAGGATCATTCTTAACTTTTCTTAGTCTCATGTGTGAGAGGGGGGCAAATGAAAATATTTTTTTATTGGGATGCGTTAAATTTAATTTTTTTTGTCTGTAAAAAGATGTATAAGAATATTATATAATGGAGAGATATATTCTTAAGTAGGTTAAGAAGAAAAAAGTGTGTAAATGACAGTGAGACCTAGTTAAGAAGTTGTAGGAAGAATTTTAACAATAAGGATGCTCTAAACCTTTTGTATACTAATAAAAACTTTTGTAATAGGTAGAAAGTTTCAACCGGTTGGTATCTATTAATCAATTGATAAAAAAGTTTTTAACAATTTGTAAAGGTTTATACTAATAAAATGGAAGATAAAAAGGTTTATATTTAATTATAGGTTTATGCTGTAAAGCTTTTTAAGAGTTTTTGTAAATATAAAAAATATATTTAAAATAAAAAAATTTATATACTAATGACGTAAAATGCTAAATAAATTTTTTAAAAATATATATTAATGTAGATGCTCTTACTCATAATTCCTTTGATAAAAGCGCATTAGAATGTGCACTATACATTACTGTGCATGAGGCTCCCACAATGTCTAAAAGTGGAATATATTGGTGGCACCATTGAGAAGTTTTCAGACACCGATAGAAATGTCGAGAGCTCCTAAGAGCATCCCAATGTCTTCCCAATGCTACACTTCTTATTGATAGCAATTAGGATGCGTATACGTTTTTTATATATTACATTTAAGAATATATCTTCTCAATCTTGTCTTCTTATACATCTTCTTACTTGTCCCCTTGATTTGCCACCTCATTAATTTTACATTTCAATCTTATTTTTATATTTATCAAACAAATAAATTTAATAATCTTTTTTAAATATATTTTATATTTAAATAGTTCGTATTAATTAATTAAATTATAAATAAAGACATTAATTAATTTATAAATAATAAATTACTCACAAATTAAATAATTTTTAATTTAATTAATAAATTATCAATAAAATACATATTATACATAACTCGTAAAATATCATAAATAGAAAATTACATAAAACATTAAAATTAAAAAAATACATAATGATAAAGTTACATAAAATATAAATACTTAAATTTTTTAAAAAGTAAAAAAAAAAAAAACCAGTGAACCCCACCATTTTTTGAAACTTAAACTTTATTTTTTTGAAAAGTTTGAAAAAATAAACGTCACTTTTTCTTCACAAATGCGACAATGGGCCCCACCATCCAAGCCCCTCACCTCCTTCTTTCCTGCGTGGTACTGCAGCCACACCATCCGTGCGACCCTTCCCTTGATCCCTTCTTCCTCCTTCAATCTTCTCTTCCAAAATTGGAAGATAACACACTCTCTCTCCTCATTGGCATGTTTAGGAAGAAGATGGGGAAGCCTCACCATTGCTATTTGCTCTCTTCCTATTAGGAATTGGGTTTAGGAAGAGAGCATTGGGGATGCTCTAAGAAATGTTTCGTAGACAATGAGCGATGTTAAGGTGGTGCATAGACGCTTAACCAGCAATAGGGCTCCGTTTGTTTTATTAAAAACGATTTTTAGAAATTTTTTTAAAAATATATAGAAAAATATTTTCAGATGTTTGACAGATACACGGAAAATTAGAGGTGGCAATTTTTGCCCGCGCCCATTTGTCCGCCCAATAAATAATGGGTATGGGCACACCCAAAATGTTAAGTGGGCACAAATGGGCAAGCCCACTTGGGCACATTAATTATGATTTTTAGAAATTTTTTAAAAAATATATCGGAAAATATTTTCAGATGTTTGACAGATACACGGAAAACAATTCTAATATTAGTACACATATTGAATATAAAATAGTGTTGAAATTTAAGTAATTTTCTTTTAATAACCCTCAATTTATTATTAATGGTGTCGAATCAATAAAATTCATTTTTTTTCAAGTTCACTATTTTTTTTATAATTGATATGAAAAATTGTTTTAAAAAATAAAATAAATAATATTTTGGACGTCCTTAAATAATAATATAATATAATGGATACTAATTTTAAGACGTAGTGAGTATCTTAAAATTACAATTTATAAATAATGTGCATAAACTTCATTTATATTTCTAAACAATTTATTTGTTGAGTTCAATATTGTGGGTGTATGTAAATATGTGTAATTTTGGAAGGGTACGGATGGATGCTCAAACATTCGGAAAATGACTTACGGAAAATAAATTTGTAAGTCACTTTCCGGAAAAGAAAGTTTCATTTTCCGTTGATTCGGAAAATCATTTACGTTAACTGCATTTTCTTAAGGTTACCAAACAACAGAAAATGAGGAAAACGTTTTCCAGAAGTCATTTTCCGTTAAACAAACGGAGCCTATGTCTGATAATTACAACTTATTACCCATTAACTCATCAAATCCGCTAATTACCAAATCTAATTCATTAATATTTTTGGATTGACAAAAATAACATATTTCGAACCAATAATATTAATGAGTCGGATTAAGCGGACCGGACCCGTTGATCATTTTGATCCGTGCCTATTTATGCTTTTGGAGGGGGGAAGTCGGGTTGAGATGGGGTGACCCGCTTTAACCCGTTACATGTTTCAATCCGACATGTTCCGACTCAATCTATTTCAATCTGTTTGACATTTGGGTTCTAACGAGTTTCTCATCCGTTTCAACTCATTACTTATTTCAATCCACCCAATTGCTAGGCTTACCTACAACCAATAAGGTGTAGGTTCGAGTCACCGATGGAAGTAGGTTGTAAACCACTAAAAAAAAAAAGTTTAGTATTAATTTTATATGGGTTTAACAAAAAGATTGATTTTATACATTTTTGTTTAAATGCTCTCGATTTATTTATAATGGTGTCTGATCCATATGGTTCTCTTGTTTTTACTTTCTCCGTTGCAAAATAAGTGGTCAATGTTGATTTTGCATGAGTTTTCAGAAAGGAATTGATTTTATGTATATTTTTTAATACTCTCAAATTCTCACTAATTGGTGTCAAATAAATTCCTTGTCTTTTTTTTTTATCTTACAATTAGTAAGAATATTATAGACATTTTTGCTTAAAATATATTTCTATAAATACAAATTAGACACTTATTTTCAAATAATTAAAAATAAAACAGGATACATTATTTTGAAACGAATGGAATATCTAACATTAAAGAAGAGTTCAATAGTCAATTGACTTTGAAAACTTTCCAAAAGGAGGATGTCCTAAAACAAAATACGTACAAAAAAATAGGGATAAAAAGAAATTTTATTTTGAGATATTTCACTTAAAGAATTTATTTTTAAAATTAAAATATAAAAATGTTATTTTATTATTAATTAAATACTCCTTACCCAGAGGGAGTGTTAAATTATAATATCAATTGATAACAAAAGTTGAAAGATAAATCCTATGATGAGAGAGACAATTTTCATAGTAATTACTGATTCGGGGTATTCATATTTTTCTCTAAAACAAAAAGGAGTTTTCTTTGAAATATTAAGGTTAAAAAATGTTACTCTTTACGTTTTCAAATAATTGTCATCTTTAACTTGAACGACCGTTTAAGAAAAAGTAATTGTCCGTATTATAAATATTTGTGTAGTGTGTAGTAATTGCCCGGTTTTTTTTTTTAATCTTACAATTAATAGGTCTTTTGTAAGACCGTTTACAGATCTTAATTTATAAGACGGAGTTACACTCTCTTACAACTTAACCACCAATATACGGTAGATCGGGTAAAAATGATTCGTATTACAAAAAATATTCGTAAGACCGTCTTACACAAGTTTTTACTATTAATTATTAATTTGATTATCACTTTAATTGACAAAAAACAATCTCACATGCTATCCTTGAAAAAAAAAAATTTGTCATATAATTTTTTAATTTGTATTGGGTCAAAAAAGACACTATTTTATATAAAACGGAGGGATTATTTTTAATTTTTAAAGTTATTTCGCTTTCACATAAGAATTATTTGTTTGAGATAGAGGACGGTAGTGTTTTTAACTATTTTAATTTTTTAATATTTTTTCTAAAAATAATGCACACGTGAAATATATGAACTTAGTGGAGTTGCCCCTTTTGGGGTGTTGCAAAGAACGAATTGACATGTTTGTGTTGCCGCGAAAATCAGTTGGTGAGCGGCAGGAAATCTTGAATACACGTCAGCACTCAGCAGTGAGTAGAGTATATATACATTGAATTGGGAGTAAATGGAAGCCACATCAATATCCCATTCACAGAAGAAATACCTGAGAAATTAGCATATAAATATATATATATATATATATATATATATATATATATATATATATATATATATATATATCTACTATACAATAGAGATCAGTGTGATAAAGATTGGCTGAGGATTGATTATTTTTACTTATATCAAACGGCTGTAATTTATTCCGTCTGACACATGTGTTCCCCTGAATCAGAACTATCAAGAAGATTCTTAATCTAATCTAAACTATTTTTATCTCATATATAAATCTCATCTAAACTGTTTTTATCTCAACCTAATCTAACCGTTTCCTATTCACGTTTTTCTTCCTAAATCTCATATAAACTGTTTTTATCTTAACATAATCTAACTGTTTCATATTCACATTTTTCTTCCTACGTTTTTATTTCAATCGGCTTTCTTCCATCCTTTTCAGGCTTAGTTTTTTTTTTTTTTTTGTTCTCTTTTTAAACTTTGTACTCCTTCTTTCTTCTTTTTTCCTTCATGTAAAATGAGCTATTAAATCTATTTGATGTAATAGTTATATTCTAACTATAATACAATATAGCTCATAGTCGCACATGTCCAATTGACTAATTCTATTTAGGGGCTGAGATTGATTTATTTACTGAGATCCTATGGTCATTATCACTCCCCGAGTTTACATGTGTGAACGACGGTTGAGCAACTACCCCCTCTCTCTCTCCAACTCCCCCCACTATTCACGGTTGGTGGCCGCTAATCCTTCTTTCACCAAACTCACGTCCCTTTTCTTTTTGATATTTTAATTAATTAATCAATTTTATGCAAAAAAAAAAATTTGTAAGTTTTGTAATTTAAAATATTTGTTTTTTTCTTTTTAACTGTTATCGTAATTAACTTAATCAATTTATTTTTTGAAATTAAATCGCAATTTAATTTATGTCTAAGTTTTGAATATTTCTATTTTAATTTTTTTCTTTTTAATTGTTATCGTAATTAACTTAATCAATTTAATTTTTTTCCAGCCTGCAATTTCGTATACAAATAAATTTTAAAAAAAATCGTAAGTTTTGTAATTTGAAATATTTGTTTTTTTTTCTTCTTTTTAACTGTTATCATAATTAACTTAATTCGTTTTCACATTATCTGTTTCATTGTCGCACATGTGCAATTGACTAAAGCTATTTAGGGGCTGAGATTGATTCCTTTACTGAGATCCTACGGTCATTATCACTCCCCGAGTTCACATCTGTGAAAGGCGGTTGAGCAACTACCCCCTCTCTCTCTCTCCAACTTCCCCCACTATTCACGGTTGGTGGCCGTTAATCCTTCTTCCACCAAAACCACATCAATTTTCTTTTCGATATTTTAATTAATTAATCAATTTTATGCAAAAAAAAATCGTAAGTTTTGTAATTTGAAATATTTTTTTTCTTTTTAACTGTTATCATAATTAACTTAATTTATTTATTTTTTGAAATTGAATTCCAATTTAATTTATGTCTAAATTTTGAATATTTCTATTTAACTTTTTCTTTTTAATTGTTAGCATAATTAACTTAATCAATTTAATTTTTTTCCGACCTGCAATTTCGTATACAAATAAATTTTTAAAAAAATCGTAAGTTTTGTAATTTGAGATTTTTTTTTTCTTTTTAACTGTTATCATAATTAAGTTAGACAAATTATAAATAAATATTAAATCATTTCCACATTATCTGCTTCATTTATTGATAAATTCACAAACTGGCGCCGTGCCATCGGCACAGGTAAAAGTACTATTATAAGACTAAAACAGATCGAGATGTAATCGATGACCCTGATCGAATTGTGTTAAAGACAACTGATGATCCAGATTGATTAGTAAGTATGTGCGTTACAAATGAACCTCGTAGTTATGAGTTATGTTTGAATTACTCTCTATAATTACATATAAAACCTTCAGTTATAAGTTTTATTTGAATTACTCCCTCAGTTATAAGTTTTGTTTATGCCTACCATTTATTGAACTGATCTTATACCGATACTGTGCTTATTACACAAATACGTATACTAATATATATATATATATATATGGATTAAAGTCTTGGTCGTTTTTCTCTGGCTAACCACATTTTGACTTGCTTCTTTGTGTGTGTGTGTGAAATTATGTGGTTGATAATTGACCAAACTAAGAAGATGTGCTAATAAATGGTTTGAATTAGTTTGGGCTTTCGAGTAAGAGGATTCATTGGAAAACTAAAAATGACAAACTGAATTCAATAGCTCTTAAGAGCATCCACAATGGATGCTTTTATCAACACTCTTAAATCATTTTTAGAGTTTTTTACCCACCCTTGATCCCACAATGGACTCCCAATCACACCCTCTTCCTCTAAAACCAACTAAACATTCCTCTAAATTTAGAGGGAGGCTTGGAAGGAATAGTAACTTTTTTTTTTTGTCTCCAACCCTCTCATGTGTATGATACTCATATTTGTTGTTTACATATTTTCTTGTAATGGAGAGATTTAATTGAGATTATAGTAAAATAATTAGTTTTGTAAATATATATATTTTTAGATAAAATTAATTGAATTTCTTAAAACATAAAATTATTTCAATAGAAGATAAAATGTAAAAAATACTTCCTCCATTCCGGGCAAAATTATTATTAATTTAATATGTTTTATTTGGTGCTAAAAAATTATTTTCTCTTCTTCGGTAGGAGTTATGTTTAGATGATAATAATAAAACTGTATTTTAAGCATAAAATTCCCTTTAGATTGATATATATTTTGAGATAAAAGTAATTTTAAAACTTATTAAAACATATACTTCCTCAATTTTCAAAAAATAATTCTCTTTGACATGTCACACAGTTTAAAAAAAGTAATTGACTGTAAAATAAATATTAGTAGTATAATGTGTGGTTTCCTTTAATTATACTAACTTTGTCATTTAAAATTTTCCTACCGTTGCAAGCTACTGATATACATATTTTTTTTACATTATTATCGTAAACTTGTTCTATTGATCAAATTGAAATATGTCTATTTTTTAATGAAATTTGTGTATTAATTGTGAATTATTTTCAACCAAAGGAAATCATTTGTCTCGTGTTCTTAATATATGAGAGGATAATAATAATAATAATAATAATAATAATAATAATAATAATAATAATAATAATAATAATAATAATAATAATAATAATGTATTATAAACATAAATTGACCATTAAAATGACGTATATTTTTAGATGAAAGTAATCAAAATAATTAAAAAATACAATATTTTTTTCATAGAATATATAATATAAAATATAAATACAATAGTGTTGGGAAAATAGAAATAAAAAAATGAAAAATATGGTGGTAGTTAAGAGCATCCACAATGGTTGCACCCTAAAACACCCTTTATATAACCCTCTAAACCTTTTTAGAGGCCCTTTAAAAAAGTTTCAACTCCAATGAGCATCCTTTATATAACCCTTTGAATTGGTGACATCTTAACTAACAAACCTAATTACCAATATATTTCTATTTTTTATTTTTTTTTATTTTCTTACCACAATTGAAATAAAATATTTATACATTTCAATTTTATATTTTATGAAAATTATATTATATGTTTTGATTATATCAATTATTTTTATTTAAATAAAGTTTTGTCACACTTTTTAATATTATCAATATCAATATACTCATAATTTTAAGTTATAAATAATAAAAAAGGGAAATGATACTGCAAAAAATACACTAAATTAATTGAAAAAGAAAATGAAAAAAATGGGAAAGCATACCATCATCAAAGTGATGATGTGAGTTGAGTTGTTTATTTAATTCATAGGCTCTCGACTCTAATACATCAAGATTTTAGCCAAAAACTGGATGCTCCGATCAAGCCAAAAAAATTTCAGTTTTTGCCGCCTTCTTTAAATTTTGGAACAAATTTTTTGAAAGGAAACGAATACTAGGAAGAAGACCAATGGAGAAGGAGATATGTGGGGGAGAGAGAAGAAAGAGATGAATGGAGGTCGGCTAAAACTCACCCAATAAGTTGGGGGAGAATTAGATTTTTTTAGGGATAGGGTGATTGATAGGTTGTCCACTGTGGGCTTAAGTGTGGTAAAAAAACTCTAAAAAGGATTTTAGGGTGTTAATAAAGGGAACCACTGTGGATGCTCTAAGTTTGTTAGTTGTGATGAAAGAGATTTGAGGTTTTAAAGGATTGTATAGAGGGTGATTACTGGAGTGGAAACTTTTTTAGAGTGTTGAAAAAGTGTAAAAGGAACAAAAAACGAGGTAGCTAGAGGGAGGTATAGAGTTGCATCATTGGAGATGCTCTAACAAACTGAATTTGAATAGAGGTACAGTTAAAACTCGATAAATTAATGCTTGACTAATTAATATTTTTTTTAAATAATACTTTTTCTCGGTTTCGATTTGGGGACAATGTGTTAAATTAATAATTCATTGAATTTATAAGATACTACATATTTGATTATTAATAAAGGTCTCAAATAAATTATAATTTAATAACTTCTAATATATTACATAATATATTAGTGATTTGTTAAAAAATGACTCGAGTGTCTCATAATGAAAAATCCAATCAAAATGAGCCTCTTGAAGCTAGTGAGAGATACTTTGAAGATCGTTTAATTAATCAATCGTATTTGATCTCGTCCATTGACTCACTTGCAAGTTAAAGTTTTTCAAAAGCTATTGTTGGAATTGTTTTTGAGTGATACATGAATTATCCTTGTGGTGCTTGTATAATGCTATTTATATGATTTTCGTCTGTCATTGTTGATTTTTTCACATCTTTAAGATGATAATTAAGTCATTAGTGTGTGTATGATATGTTTGTGATACAATGATTGTTTTTGTATATAGTATTACTATGTCTCAAATCAAAAATATAATTGGAGAATGTCAAGAAAATTGATTCTAGTTGTAATAAAATTCTTTTTATTGATATGAATTGAAAATCTTAATCTGAATAGATTAAGTTTTTCTTAAGGCCTATAAATTAATATAACATTAATTCATCAATTAATTAATATCTTGTTAAATCAACTATTTTTACCTGTCTAAAAAATATTACTCCCTTTGTTCCTAAATGAATTAAATATTAATTTGGTCCCTGGATATGTCGAAAATCAATGTTTTGGTCCCCGGACAAAAAAACAATAGAATTTGGTCCCTGGACATATATTTTTGGACCAATTTGCCCCCTCTCACCGTTAGCGTTAGTTTTGCCGTTTGTTTTCTTTTTAATTGACGATAATGCCCTTGGTCATTGAGTGTATGTATATAACTAAATTAATATTTAATTCAAAAAAGAAAAAGAAAGCCGTGAAAAGACAGATGCAGGACCTCTTCCCCTCTCTCTCTCGCCCAAACAACCCCAAATCGCCATATCTCCCTATCTATCTCCGAAACTACATCTCCTTCTCCGCGACGTCATCTCGCCCACCTTCCCTTCACCCAACCGCCCTGCTTTCGATTCCAGAGCCGAAATCGATTCCTACTCTCTCTCGTTCTCTTCCTCCCTTCTCGAGTATCTCTTTGCTCCTCCCTTCTTTTCTTCGATTGCCTCGCATCACCATCACCATCGAATCCGAAGCATATTTTTCAAGTATACAAATTATGGGTGGTAAAAAGGTTTAAAGATGTGAGACCCGTCCTTATGGCCATGGATTGGAGTAGGTGCAAAGGGAAAGAAATGTGGCCTCGCTTGACAAACGTAGTTTACGTAGAATCGTCAATTGGTCCACCACGAAAGTGATTCCTTAACTTAAGACATGGCCGAAGTAATGGACCCGCTTGGATGTATGAGGAGAGAGCAAGGATAATAATGAATTTGATCTCTCATCGCTCCTCTCCCTGCTCAATGGAATTGGTCTGCCGTCGCAAGAGCCCTTAGTTTGAAAATGGACTGTGAGGTTCTACGAACGCAAGGACAGGCTTTTGCTTCCACTGATGATGTGTTTTGAATTTGAGCTCGTAGAAATAAATGTGTTTTGATAGAGAAGAGAGAGATTGAGAAAGCGAGGAGTGAAAATGAGTTTGAGATTGGGTCTTTGATCCGAAGATTGCATGAAATCGATTTTGATTCTCCATGTGAATATGGGTTGTCTTGGGTTAAGGAATCCTGATTTGGATTTGGAGCTAGTGGTGGCAATAGATGGTGCCGACGGATCATAAGATGAACTTGAAAGGAGAGGAGAAATCATACGAGTCAACGAAGATCATAAGAGAAAGGGCATTATCGTCAATTAAAAAGAAAACAAACGGCAAAACTAACGCTAACGGTGGGAGGGGGCAAATTGGTCCAAAAATACATGTTCAGGGGCCAAATTCTATTGTTTTTTTGTCCGGGGACCAAAACATTGATTTTCGACATGTCCAGGGACCAAATTAATATTTAATCCTTCCTAAATTATTGTTTTGGTGGACTTGGCGCACGGTTTAAGAAAACACATTTAATTGGATTATTAATATTAGTTTGATGTGTTGTTTATTTTAAAATTAATATATATATAACTCATAATTAAAATAAAATGAAAAATAAGGGTAAAATAAAAAAAATGTTATTATAAAAAAATTTCAAATAATATAATTATTTTTAGACGGATGAAATAAAATAAGATAATAATTTATGAACGAAAAAACTAGTACTTTACAGTGGTTGAATCACTAATGGATGTATTATTGAAATGGTTTGACAGCGACATTCTTGAGGTTATTCGGAGCACCTCTCTCCTACATCCTATATCCACCATTCATTATATTTATTTAATATACAAGAATCTATATTATTAAAAAAATTCAGTTTTAACTAGCTGTGTTAATCGAATTATGTTAAATATAATTGACGGTTCAAATTGATTCGTAAATATATGAGTTATAAATAATTTTTTTAGTTATGAGTTATATTTGAATTACTCCTTTACAATTGCATATAAAATCTTCAGTCATGAGTTTTGTTTGAATTACTCCATCAATAATTTATTTTATTTATCCCGACCATTTATTTAACTGATCTCGTACCGACACCGTATCTATGAAACTGACACATGTGCTAATTACTATACAAGAAAATCCAAAATTGTCTTCCTAGTCGGCACTCGGACTACAACTCTTCTTCGTTGACTTCATTCAATCTTCTTTTGTCGTTGGTATTTGTTGCTTCATGGGTTTGACGCTTGGATTGTTCGATGAAAGCTCATTTTCTGCACGTGGCTACTTTCTTTAACTGCAACACTTAATTTTATTTAATTATTTAGATCAAGAGTTCATTTCCTTGGAAATGAACTACGATGAAATAATCTGACTAGAACAATAGTCTCTTTTAGGTCTCTTAATTGGGTGGGGGTGAGTTGGGTTAAAATGTATAATAAATTGAAATAGATCGAAATTTGTTAAAACCTAAATATTAAACGGGTTGAAATGAGTTAGGTCAAAATGGGTCAGGTTAAAATGAGTGTCAAGTTAAAGCGGGTCGATCCATCTCAACCCAATATTTCCAAAAAAAACATAATTTCATAGCATAAAAGGCACGAGTTGAAATGGACACGGGTCCAACTCGTTTTAACCCGATCCAACCCGATAATATTATTAGTTGAAACGAGTTAACCGTTTCAACAATTTCAAATATTTATATATCTTCTTTTGCTAGTGTATAACTTTTTCTCAATCTTCTAAGAGAATAAAAAAAAAATATTGAAACCAAACTCCAATGTGCCTAAATGAAAACTAAAACACCACTCGGGGATCCAATCATCAAAACCGATACTATACTCAAAATTGTTATTCGATTGATCAAGAGCTCGTTTGAGATTGACTTAAACTATCTTATTGCGAAGTCGTGGTTACGGTTCAACTTTCATTTTTCTCTATACTTTTCTTGTCCACTCAAATTTGCCATAACCTAGCAATGATTGTGCCCATGGAAATAACAACAAAGTTGGTCTATTAAATTATTAACCTCTATCATGTTTCAAACCATCACATTAAAAGTTGAAATGGAATTACATGTCTAACTGAGGGAGGTATGTTTTTGAAATTGGTAGAAACTGAGGGAGGTATATATGATAGGCCAAAGACGAATCCTAGTTTGAACTCTTTTTGGTCTCAAAAGATAGGAAGGGTAAATAAACAAAAAACAAAATTGAGCGCACTATGGAAGCAAACACCTTTACGTTAGATTCATTTCAACTTCAAGAAGTGGGTATCTAATTATTATTTTTATTTTTTATAAATTAAATAAAATAAATTAAGGTTAAGATCAATCAAATCATCCATTTGTTGGGTTAAGACTCATAGATCCATTTTCCAATTAGGGTTTATATATATGTAAGGGAGGATTCATCCGCAAGAATCAAATGTTTAATGATTGATGGTTTCTTTTTAATCATACGTAGGATTAGTGGCAGATCCACATGAGAGGTTGGGGTGTTTATGGATACCGTTCAAGAAAAAAAAAATTGAAAATATGTTTGTGATATTTGACAATTGGACCCCTCCAAAAGTTTTAATTGGACCCCTCCCAAATTCTTTGTAAAAAATATTGTTAAGACGGATTTACAAAGTCGAATGTCCGATCAATTTTTAAATGATTCTTTTGTATGTTATATCGAAAAAGAGATGTTAATAAATGTTATTGATGATGATTAATTACATGTTTTCAACGTATGAAAACGCGTAAAGGACAAATTGTAATTTCTAATTTTTTTTTATATAATACTCTTCCTTCCCAAAATATATGATGTTTTGAAAGAGTTTTTTTATTCCAAAATAGATGACACTTTGGAATTTTCAATGAACATTTTCCTTTCTTTTTTTTTTCAATTCTACCTATATTTATTGACCCCGTAACTCGTGTTTGACTCTTTGAGTAAGAATATTAAGACATCTCATTAATGTTTGGATATGTACAGTTTAATCTTTACAATATGTTTCTCTAGTCTGTGTGAAAAGCTCGAAAACATCATATATTTTGGGACGGAGAAAGTAGTTAAAATTTTGAATACCGATCAATATTATTCCTAGATCCGCCACTGCGTAGGATAGATTCTTTTTTCTTGGTAATGTAAAGTAATGGAAAGGTTCTTTTTATCCTTAATATGGAAAAAAAAAATTAACCAGTTTCTTTTCTTTAACTAGTTTTTGTTTCTTGATAGATGGTTTCTTTCATTCATATCATATACGTAACGTCCGAGCTCAAAAGTTTGATCCATTAATTAACTTGCAAATCGAATGATTTAAGACGTTCACCCAAAAATTCATTAATAATTTTGGTGTTAGTCGTAGTTGATGACCGATAAGGGTTGATCAGAGTATTACACGTATGCAATGTATTTATTTTTCATTAGTTTAAAATATCTGTAATTTCATAATTTGATACTCCCTCCGTCCACAAAAGAGAGTTATAGTACTCTATTTTTGTTTGTCTTCAAAAGAGTGTTGTCTTTTTTTTTTAATTAAGCTTCAAATTTTCATATGTTTTTTTTTTCTTTTGAAGATTTGATATTTACCTAATGTCTTAATATATATATATATATATATATATATATATATATATATATATATATATATAGTGCATTTTAAAGATAATTTAATTAGAGATGCAAACTTATGGTGTTAAAAGCTTGACTAGTAAAATGCAAATATTTTTTTAGAAGAAAGTAGTAATTTCTATGTATTAAAATATTTGAGAAGGATGTCATTTAAGGCTTGGTAATTAAAAAAATTAGTGAAACCCAGGCCGGTCTCATCCAAACATTTTCCAACCACTAAAAACTCTGATACTTTTTTTAACTGGTAGGAGGCATTTTTACGACAAAGAACGAGAATATCTTAATGAAATTCTATCAGGCATTCGCAGCATTTCCAAATTGATGTATCACAATTCTGATTTCTCCATCGCGAATCTAGTTTTTGTATCATGAAATCTGATTTCTACATCATGATTTACTTTTGTATTGTAATTCATAATTGAAGCAGCCCAATTCCAAATAGTTGCATCGTGAATTTAAATCAATGCATCACAATTCATGATTTTAATTGTGCATCACGATTAAATGAACGCATCGCAATTCATCCAATTTCTCACTACCACGAATCATCAATTATTTTTTATTGTAAATTTAGTTTTCCCTTCCAACGTGATTTCTTTCTCTTACGCCCACCAAATTGGTTTCATCTGCATCTCTTCCACCTTCTTCATCTTCCTCCGTTGTAAGCCTTGGATTTAGGGTGGAGCTTCAGCTTCCTTTATCATTTTAGGAACAATTTAATGAAAGTGTCATTATCTGGTTAAAAATAAAACATAGTATTAAATACATTAAAAATTAGGTAAATAGCAAGTCGGCCCCTTTCTAACATTTTCAATCGCTTTAAACCCTAACTTTTTTAACCAGTAAAAGATACTTTTATGGCAAAAAAGATGACTATACCCTTAATAAACCAAAGACTCGCACGCAAAACATTATTTCATTCATTGCAATGCACAAAATCATGTATCACGAGATATGCTTAAAGATAAATAATTTTTTTCTCTCAAAAGTGTCTCTTAGCTGGAAATCCCAATATTAATGTAGGAAATAATAATGTTTATGAATAATGGTATAGCCTTTCCATTAACATAGTGAACATATATATAGGATTACAATACTTCCTACACAAGTTTAACCTAAAGAGTCCAAATACAATAAGGAGTAGAAAACCAAAATGCAAGTAAATAAAGAATAATATATTTACACATAAATATAAATATATTATTCACTTATATGCCCCAGCAAGATGGATCTTCGTTAGGAAAGACTAATCTTGTGAAGAAATGTTAAAAACGCGCACGAGCGAGTTGTTAAGGGAATGCGACAGCGAGCTTATCTTTCGAGGAGGGCGAGCTTGGTTTGCCGAGGAAACCAGATTTACTCAAGAAGCGAGTTGTTGAGGGATGGCTTTCGGCGAGCTAGGAGGGCAACAACGAGCTTGTCTTCCGAGGAGGACATGCTTGGTTTACCAAGGAATCCTGATTTGCTTGAGGAGCGAGCTATTTAGGGAGGGTGACGACGAGCTTGTCTTCCGAGGAAGACGAGCTTGGTTTTCCGAGGAAACATGATTTGCTTGAGGAGCGAGCTGTTGACGGAGGGCTTGTTTTCCAAGAAGGACGAGCTTGGTTTGTCGACGAAACATGATTTGCTCGAGGAGCGAGTTGTTGAGAGAGGGCGACGACTAGCTTGTCTACCGAGGAGGGCGAGCTTGGTTTGTCGAAGAAACATCATTTTCTCGAGAAGTGAGGGCACGCGAGCGAGCTGTTCGGCGAGCTGGTGAGAGCCAGGTTTGCCGAGGAGTCCTTGAGTTGCTCGAGGAGCAAGCGGGTTAGAGAGGGAATCAACAAGCTGGATAAGTGGAACGAGGGGTGTAGGGAGGAGGCTGACAAGGACGCTAAAATGCAGTTTGTCTTGTCGAATCCAAGGGATGTAGGCTGGGTTGGGTGCTTGGGCATTATTAGCTGTGACGGTGGTCGATGGGCAGGCGGAAGTGCCATCTACAAATTCGTAGAGGTCATAGCCGACAAGTGTGGATTCAACATGGAGTTTCCAGGTGAGGTAGTTGTGTGGGTGAGTTTGGTGATGTGGTGGTTGTATATGTTGATTAGTCGGTAGGTTTTGGTGGTGTCGGTGAGGTCTTGACAGGAAATGGTGTGTGAAGCCATGCATGAGGTGCCGAGGTAAGGGAGGGGCGGCGGTGGTGGGGTTACAGAAGTTTTGGTGGTGTTGAGTTTTTAAAGAGGATGTGACAATGGAGTTTTGAATGGTGAGGGTGTTGTTGCTGGTAGCCATGGAGGGAGAAGTTTGGTTGGCGACGGCTATGGAGAGAGGAAAGTTTAATTCAACGGAAGTTAGGTTGGCGGTGGCTGTGGTGGGAGAAAGTTTAAGGTTGCAGAAGTTTGGTGGTTTTAGATTTTAAGAGCGAGACTTTGATACCATCTATGAAATAATAAAATTTATAAATAACGACATAGCCTTTCTATTGATATGGTGAATATATATATATATATATATATATATATATATATATATATCTATAATACAATATAACTCATAGTCGCACATGTGCAATTGACTAAAGCTATTTAGGGGCTGCGATTGATTCCTTTACTGAGATCCTACGGTCATTATCACTCCCCGAGTTCACATGTATGAACGGCGGTTGAGCAACTACCCCCTCTCTCTCTCCAACTCCCCCCCCCCACTATTCACGGTTGGTGGCCGCTAATCCTTCCTCCACTAAACTCACGTCCCTTTTCTTTTCGATATTTTAATTAATTAATCAATTTTATGCAAAAGAAATCGTAAGTTTTGTAATTTGAAATATTTGTTTTTTTTTATTTTTAACTGTTATCGTTATTAACTTAATCAATTTATTTTTTGAAACTGAATCTCAATTTAATTTATGTCTAAGTTTTGAATATTTCTATTTTAATTTTTTTCTTTTTAATTGTTATCGTAATTAACTTAATCAATTTAATTTTTTTCCGGCCTGCAATTTCGTATACAAATAATTTTGAAAAAAAATCGTAAGTTTTGTAATTTGAAATATTTGTTTTTTTTCTTTTTAACTGTTATCATAATTAACTTAGAAAAATTATAAGTATATATTAATTCATTTCTACATTATCTGCTTCATGTATTAATAAATTTACAAACTGGCACCGAGTCATCGGCACGAGCAAGAGTACTAGTCTATAATACAATAGAGCTCATACTAACACATGTGCAATTGACTAAAGCTATTTAGAGGTTGAGATTAAATTATCTTAAAAATATTAATGGTTGTGATTCATCCTCACATTCACATGTGTGAGAGTAGTTAGCCACTTTTAACTCTCAATTACAAAGTCACCCCCTATAATTAATATTATGATCAATCATCTTTTAGTTTTTACAAAGCCACCCCCTACAATTAATATTATGAGCGGTCATGGGTCAGTTACATATAACTCAATTATAGGTCGAGTTTAAAATTACACTTTCTATTTAAATATTGTCATTTCAATTGACGAAATTATATATACTAGCATCGTGTCATAGTCACGGGTACGCAGATCTAGTATATATATATATATAGAATCACAATGCTTGCTATATAAGTTTATCTTAGAGAATCCAAATACAATAAGGAGTAGAAGACTTAAATACAAGTAAATAAGGAATAATATATTTACACAATTAATCCTTTGAGACAGGTCAAACTCAAAGACCGTATAGCTCAAAGTTAAAGGATTTTGTTCTCCCTTGTCTATCTCTTTCTCTCACACACGGTCACATACACATGCGTGCACACACAATATATCCCAATATGCAAAACAAAAATTATCATATGAGAATGTTATAAACACTAATTTTCAACCAAAACACCACAGAAAGTATTCTATAATATAGCATATGAAGAATATGAAAAAGTAAAATAAAACATTACATAAATTGTTTTAATTGAAAATTAAGAGCCTAATAACATTGCGTTTGGTTACATGTTGCTAACCAACTCATCAAAAGTTTTAACTGTTAAAGATATAACGAACAATGTATATCATGTTTTATATTTTTATCCTTAAACACTCTCCTCTTACGTGCATATGATAGAGATGTATTTTTATATAGGGTCAGTATATGCTCTTAATTTGTACCCCCACAGTTTTTAAATTATCGTCCTCTTTAATCCGACACATTGTTTAAGAAAAACTAATTGATTGTATTATAAATATTGATAAAATGTGTGGTTTCCTTTATTACCCTTAAGTATGTGACCATAATTAAAGGAGGTAGAAAAATCAAAGGTAAAGTGGTAAAAGTGTTTTCATAGAAGAGAAAAATTTGAAAAATGATAATTATTTTAGAATGGACGAAAAATAAAAAGAGGACGATAATTTGAAAACGGATGGAGTAATATTTTTAGGATTAATATTGCAAACGAAATGATTTGAACCATTGTCTTTACTAAATTATGAGCTTTGATACAATGTTAAACAAACAATTTTTCTAAAAGTTAAGTTGTTAGAGAGAGGACTGACAATGTATATCACTTTATGTTTTTATGATTTAACACATGTGTTTTATTTTGTTACTTTTATTGTTATTGGACGACCGAAACAAAAAAAAGTATTCTAACAAAAGTGAGCAAACTAGATAGGGTATGAACGGAGACAGATATAAAATTGTTCTCGTTGACCCAACACAAAGATTATTGTAAATATGAAGATAATGCTTATATACTATATTCAAAAGGGGAAACTCTTCCCCCGAGAGCCCCCACACCCCAGCCCCATGAGAATGTGAGAGGGAAAATCACGGTAATTCAGCGATTAAGTAGCTAGGAGGACCCGTACCTAGTACCTACAGGGAGCCACCATCACAAGAGGATGAAACTCCCACACTGCGGTTGCTAGGACTCGATCCTTGATCCTATATCCAAATCTACTAGCTTTTAACCAACTGAACTAAGCCCGTAAAGACATAATGCTTATATACTAAAGATACTTATACGTGAGTGGAGCCATTAATTAAAGTAATGAGAAGTATGAAATGCATGATACATATAACTTTTAAAAGCAAAAAAATATTTTTTTTTTAAAACGACTTATTAACAAGAAAAGGATGCCTTCTTTTTTTTATTTATAGAAACGGAGGGAATAAACTTTTTTGTAATATCACTATATGCTTATGTTTAGATCTAAAAAAAAAAATGAGTCACGTTTAAGCTCAGCACAATGATTTCACGAATTGAGCTACTAACAAACCAAACTCAAGCCGCTACACTAGCAATTTTTATTTGGCAAAAATTTGAGTAAGACGGTTTTATAAATATTTTTTGTAAGACGAATTATCTTTACACGACATATGGTATATTGATGGATTAAGTTGCGAGAGAGAGACTCCGTCTTACGAAATAAGATACATAATACAGTCTTATAGAAGAACTATTCTTTTTATTTTTTGTTTTTCTGCTTTCTTTTTATGGAGAACAAATAGAACGAATTCTCATTCATAATTTAACACCGCATTCCATTGATTTAAAACAAAAACTAGTCGATTTGGCAAAATTTTAGGGTAAATAATGAATGAAGATAGGCTATTGATATTGAGTAATATCGTTAATTGATTGGTTTGAGTGATTTTACCAGCGAGCAATTTTGTTATTAATATTATTATTCCACTACGTGGTATTTTACTTGTTAGGAATCATGTGAATAAATATTACCTTAAACTAAATAGTGAGAATAGTCCTAAAGGATAGGCTATTAACACTCTAATTTTTAATTAAAACACTCTAAAATACAGTGTAAGAAACATTATTTACAATAAAATAAAGCAGTATTTGGAGTGTCATCGTTGAAAATACATATACGATCTTCAATTGATAGGTTGACAAATCAACCAAAACTTGACATCGAATCCTTCTGATTTAGGGTTAGCAAGAATCGTGAATTTGTTTTTATGCAGATAGGACGTGTGTATGTGCGCGCGCATGTGTGTGTATTTGTGTGTGTTGTTCTATAAACCAGAGTATATTCTAGAGATGATGCTATAGAATAAAGCTATAGGAAACTTAATTAGTTAA
The DNA here is from genome assembly GCA_013146195.2 of Codonopsis lanceolata. Taxonomy (NCBI): domain Eukaryota; kingdom Viridiplantae; phylum Streptophyta; class Magnoliopsida; order Asterales; family Campanulaceae; genus Codonopsis; species Codonopsis lanceolata. The sequence continues at coordinate 99,148,618 of CM028384.1, read as the reverse complement.
GTAATTTTATAGATATGGAAATGTAAGTTCTTGGTGATATACCCGGCCCAAACCGGGTCACGAGCAATGCATGAGTTAGCATCACGTGCCAATCACGAGCACAATGCCTACGGGGCCCACAGCCCAGCGAGCAAAATGATAGAACCAGCGAGCACCGAACAACATAACTCTCATTCAAACCTGGGCGGGCAAAGGCCTTGCCTGTCCGACCCGGGACCATGATCAGGAATCACACATGCTTAGCAAAGGAATCAGACTTACCTTGCCCAAGCCTAGTCGAGCACCGGCCTTGCCTGTCCGACCAGGGGCCGATCCTCAGACCTACAACAAGCTCAAGGATCAATACAAATGGAATAGCCGGGCAGAGCCCTGCTCGCCCGGTCACACATAAAATATGTGATGCTGGCAGCTTGCTCACCAAGGCAAGTCAAAGGTTTCCATGTTTAGGCGGAATACTTGCCTTATCTACTCCTACACTTACGCGGCCAGCCGCCTATCACGCCTAAAATCAAGGGATTCTCCCCTTGATTTATTCGGCCGTTATGGAAACTGAATCCTAGACGGATTCAAACACTACCAGAGGCCTATAAATACCTCTCCATAATCATCAACAAGGTATACACAGATACTTTCTTGAGCCTCGTTACTCTGTCAAATTGCTTTCAAACTTAAGCACGAGACTTACTCTCACGCCGGAGGGGTTTCGCGAGGCCTTGCCTTGCACTTCCACTCAGGTGTTTTTGTGTTCTTAACAGGCTCAGGGAAGACGATCCAAAGCCCAGATATCTTACCCATCTCAAGGACGGCCCAAGCTGTGCATTTTGCTACATCAGTTTGGTTCCGTTGCCGGGAAACGAAGTTTTAACACTTCTCTCTAATTTTTTCCGGTAAATAACTTTCATTTTCTCTTCATTGCAATGGCTGGGAAAGGTAGCAAACACCATGCAACCGTAAGCAATCAACAGGCCGGCAGCCACCAGGCTGTGAACAACCCCCCACCAAGGGCACCACATGGGGTGCAAACACGAAACCAAAAGGTGGCTGCTGGGCATGCCATCCAAGGCAATGAGGTACCATTTGCGGAGGGGCAAATCTCCCAACATGCCAGCCAGAGCCGTGCAAGCCAACGCGATGCCAGACTGGTCATAAATGAGAGGCGCGATGCCCGCTCACAAGATCTTAGGATGCAACTTAACCGCCAGCGGGAGAACAGTAAGGGCAGCCACATAAATTTACCCGGACAAAACCCCGACCAACAAGCTGTTGCTCTGCAAGTTCAGGCCAAATACTACAGCAAGATGTATGCACTCAATCAACAGTTGATCGCTTTGGGCCATGCCCCGGTGCCAGTCGTAGATATGGCAATGCCTGCGCCCAACAACCCGGCACCTGTTGGAGACGGCCATGCCTCCCAACAGATGCCCGCTCCAAGCAGGCACATGCCCTCTATCGTCCGTATACCATCTGAAAGGGTAGAGGCGATAAAGCAGGCGGACGACCAGGCTGAAAGCAGATATAGCCGTCAAAGCCTCTCCCACCGGCACCACCACCGACGCGAGTATCATGCTCGGGAAGACAGTCATGGCCGCCGTAGGGCTCGTGAGTGCGTAGAGGCGGAAGCACAACGGCCAAAGTACAAAGCCCGTCGTCACGCAGGAGGTCGGATCCTCATGCGAGCCCATTTTCTGCCCGCATGTACGTGGCGAGCATCCGGACCCCGCCCACTCTTCAAGACTGACAGAGGACATGGAGAAACGGTTGTCCGAAAAGATGGAGGCCATGAAAAGGGACATGGCAAAGCAAATGGCAAGTCTAGCCGTGGCCAAGCCCGGCTATGCAGCCACTAAGCCGCTGGAGGGCAGCCCCTTCACCCCAGAAATTGAAAATGCACCGCCTGCGCAAGGGGTCATCTTCCCACAGTTCGATAAATACTTTGGGAAGACTCGGGCAAGTGATTGGCTTAGATCATTTGAGGCACAAATCCGAATGGTAACCGACGTGGAGGCCCTGAAAATGCGGGCATTCGAGGGAGCTCTCAGTGGAAAGGCTCGTTGGTGGGCGTAATTCCCTGGGATCCATTGGGAGCCTGGGCGGTACGAGAAAAATTCTTGGAGGAATTCGGCAATGCAGGCCCCACCCCCAAGAACCGGTTTGACCTTGCCAAGATCAAGCAGGGGGATAATGAATCATACAACAGTTACTTGAAAAGGTTCGAGGAGATGCTCGAGCAGGTGACTGCGACCAGTACCCGGAGATTACTTTTTGTTATCTCAACAACATGAGGGCAGGGCCACTGAAGACTATGCTAGCAATGACCCCGGGGGCCTCCAAGGCAGAACTATTGGCAAGCTCGCACCTCTTCTGCTCAACCGAAAATGTCAAGGCCGACAAGGCCAAGAATAAGGACAAGGCTCAAGGCAGCTCGGCCACGCCAGCTGACCAGAGCCCGGAGGGCAACAACCGCTCGAGCAGAGATAGGAGGAAAACCTCCAACCCCGGGCAAAGGTTTAGAGAAGCTCAGTTTACCCCGTTAAACACTACGCGGGAAGAGATCATGCTCCAGGTGGGAGATGCTCTGCCTATCCCTTATCCTCTCGACCCTGAGCTCGCTTATACTCGGGACAACACAAAATACTGTGAATACCACCACGGCACTGGCCACACCACTGAGAATTGTAATGTGTTGAAGAGAGAAATTCAAAAGCTGATCAATGCGGGCAAGCTAGACCGCTTCAAAAAGGATCAGAGCGAAGGAAACAACGCCAACAATGATCAAGGAAGACCCCCAAGAGGAAGAGGTGGCCAGGCCCTTCAGATTCGGGGGTAATAAACATGATTCAGAGGAGCTCCCGTCCAACACACACTGGAAGCATATATATTCCTTATCTAAGGCGGTCAACGCCTCCAAAGAATACAATGCAAGGGGAGCAGAGCATATGTTTTTCGCATGGCGAAAGCACTCCATTGGCATCCGAGCAGCCTCAGTTATTTCTTGCCTAGTCAACAACCGGCGTGTTCACGTAGTTTTGCTAGATACGGGAGCATGTAGGGACATCATATACTACTCGTGCTTCAAGGGATTGGAGTTTCCAGACACCATGCTCAAGCCGTATTTGGGAAAGCTTGAAGGCTTCACCAATCACCAGGTGGGGGTTAAAGGCACGATCGAGTTGGAGGTATTCATGGGTGATGGAGCCCAAACACGGATTGAGATGATCACATTCTTGGTGATCGACCTAAAATCAGCATACAACTGCAGTTTAGGTGCCCCTGCAATGGCCAAATTCCAGATGGTCACCTCCATTCCCCACCAGAAAGCCAAGTTTTACACTGAAAATGGAGTGGGGATCCTCAACAGCAAGCCCCGAGCAATGTGGGAGTATGTCCGAGAAACTCGTGAGGAAGAAATGTAAACCGATTGTGGACATTCCCGATCGATGCACGCCCCAAAACCGATTGTGGACCTTCCCGATCAGGCTGCAGTAACTTCCACTGAACCTACTCCAGCGTCAACCTCCATCAATAACATCGAGCTCGGGGAGCCACAAGAAGCGGCCGGGCCCATGGAAATAGAGCCTCCCGAGCAAGCTCCGGCCCCTGGCTCTTCTAGACGCAAGGAGAAGCGCCCCAAATCACAAGACATTGAGATGGACACCTTGCAAGTCCGGGACGAGCCCGATATTCAGCCAGAAGGCGAGCTGGAAGAGATCATTATCAATCCAGCCTACCCCGAGCAAAAAATCAAAATCGGGAAGGCCATGCCTCCCGAAGCTCGGGAAGGGTTGATTGAGCTGTTGAAGAACAACCTAGATGTGTTCGCCTGGACAGTTGAAGACATGAGGGGTATCAGCGAGAACATTGCCCGCCATGACCTCAATGTTGACCCTGCCTTACGGCCCATCCAACAGCGTCCCAGGCAGTATTCGCCCGAGAAGAATGCAGAAGTCGAGAAGCTCCTAAAGGCAGACATCATTGAGGAGATTCAATACCCGACCTGGCTGGCTAATGTGGTAATGGTCAAGAAGGCCAATGACAAATGGCGGATGTGCGTGGACTTCACCACCCTAAACAAAGCTCGGCCTCGAAAGATTGCTATCCGTTGCCCCGCATAGATGTACTGGTCGACTCAATAGCCGGGTTCGAAATGCTCAGCTTCCTGGACGCGTAATCAGGGTATCATCAGGTCAAAATGAATGAGCAACACAAGGCGAAGACAGCCTTCCGGGCAGCGGGCGGTCTCTATTGTTACAAAATGATGCCTTCGGCCGAAAAATGCCGGAGCCACTTACCCGTATGGTCAACAATGTTTTCGGCTCTCGATCGGCGAAACATGGAGGCTCACATAGATGACATGGTCATCAAACAAAGGGCAGCGACCATACCCTTGACTTGGCGGAGGCGTTTGCAATCTACGCAAGCACAACATGAAGTCAATCCGAGCAAATGCGCTGGAGTCCGAGCGTGGAAATTCTGGGTTCATGGTCAACCAGTGTATAGAGGCCAACTCGGAGAAGATACAAGCCCTACTCGACATGAAGTAGCCTATCGCATCAAACATATTCATAGCGGTTGAATGGCGTGGTCATTGCTTTAAAGCCGCTTCATCTCCCGGGTCACCGAAAAATGCCTCCCTTTCTTCAAGGTTCTCATGGTAACAAGGGCTTCGAGTGGAATGCATCGTGCCAAGGCCCTCGAGCGAGTCGTGGAATACCTTGACAAACCACCTCTCCTCAAGAGCCCCATGCCCGGTGAGCCTTTATTTGTGTATCTAGCGCCTACTTTGACTGGCCGCTGCATTTAGTTAGGGAGGAATTAGATATTCAAAAGCCTGTACTATGTATCCAAGGCCCTCGTCTGTTGAGGGTCGTTATTTTGATGTAGAAAAATTAGCTTACTCGCTTATCATAGCCGCCGAAAACTAAGGGCTTATTTTTTCTCGCACATGTAATCATAGTGTACACAGATGCACCATCAAGCAAAGTCCTACACAAACTGATGCATCAAGCCTGGTCAATTCGAGCTCACAGAGTTCCACATAGATTACTTGTCCGCATTTGAGCAATCAAAGCTCAAGCACTAGCTAATTTCTGGTCGAAACAAGCTTCACCCAACACGAAGATCCTGCGGCCAAGCAACCTGTTGAGCCCGAGCGAAAGCTTGCCACAACCTCGACCAGCCTACTGTTGGGATCTTTACGTGGATGGGGCAGCGAGCAAAGTTGGGAGCGGAGTCGGCATCCTTCTCATAGCTCCCGACGAAATAACAGAGTTTGAGCTAGCTCTTCGATTCAAATTTCCTGCCTCCAATAACGTCGCCGAGTATGAGGCAATGATCACTGGGCTCGAGCTTGCAACAGACATGGGCGTAGAAGCGGTCACAGTGTACTCGGATTCACAACTAGTTGTGAACCAAGTCCAGGGGGAATATATGGTGCACCACCCAACCCTCGGTTAAGCATCATGCGAAGCTAGTCAAGGAAATCTTGAAAAATTTCAAGTTTTGGGAAATAATCAGGATTGATCGAGCAGACAACATGCGAGCAGGCTACTTGTCCAAGATCGATAGACCAGTTATCATGGATATTGAGCCAGCGCCCAGAAGCTGGATCGATGACTACAAGGATTACATCGAGCAGGGGATTCTGCCCGCAGACAAAGTCAAAGCCACAACAGTCCGAAGCCAAGCCTGCCGTTACTCGGTAGTTGGGGGCATATTATACAAGCGCCTAAGGTCGACCTATGCCTGTACCCCGTAGCTAACGAGGGCGTTTCTATGAAGTACACGAAGGGGAGTGTGGCGGCCACCCGGGCACAAGAGCCCTGGCGGAAAAGGTCTTACGGGCAGGATATTACTGGATGACTTTAAGGAAGGATGCAGAAAAATATGTTCGCGAATGTGACAAATGCCAGAGATATGTGGACATACCAAGGCTTCCATCCACTTTGCAAACCCCAGTCGTTGCGGCTTGGCCCTTCGACATGTGGGGAATCGATCCGATCGCCCATTCTCCCGGCACAATACAAGTACAAATACGTCAGTTGTCACCATAGATTACTTCACGAAGTGGATTGAGGCAAAACCCCTGGCCAAAATTTCGGAGGCAAATGTCATCAAATTTGTCCACGATCAAGTATGGTGCCGATTTGGGCTTCCTCGAGCAATCATCTCGGACCATGGCACTCAGTTCTCGGACAAGTTTACAGCGGAATGTGCTCGTTTGGGCGTCAAACATTGGCAATCGTCTGCGCTACCACGTGGAAACGCCAAGCCGAGGCCTAAACAAACAAGTATTGTATGCGCTCAAAAGAAACCTTGAAGGGCTAGCAGGAAAGTGGGCAGAAGAATTACAATCATCTCTGTGGGCGGTCAGAACCACTGTCCGAGGACCAACCGGGGAAACTCCATTCGCACTCACCTACGGGTCAGAAGCTATGATCCCGGTGGAAATGGCCTTGCCAAGCTACCGGGTCTCACATTACAGCGAGCAAAACAATCAACTTGCCCTGCCATAGACTTAGACTTCTTTGGAAGAAAGGAGGCCGGATGCACGACTTCGTAATGGTCAACTACAAACAGAGGGCAAAAGCTCACCATGATAAAAGAGTTCGAGGCAGAGCCTTCTCTATTGGGGACCTAGTACTCAGAAAAATTGAGGTAACCCATCGAGGCGGAGTGGGGAAGGCTGTCTCCTAATTGGGAAGGTCCTTTCCCAAGTTCTTGGGATAATAAGAGAAGGCACTTACACTCTTCGACTCCAGGAGGAGAGACACGAAGCATCCTTGGCATGCACCACCTCAAAAAGTATTACCCCTAAGTCAAAGAAACAAACGGGCAAGACCTCAGTCCTGTTGAGGGTCATTGATCACCTATCAATAAAAGGCAAGTGTTGTCATATTTACCGATTCAGAATTTTCAAATTGATCAATTAATTGTCAATCTGCAATTGTTTGGACTTGTTTGGCTAAACCCTGCTCGCCCAGCGAGCAGATAGGGGCCATGCCCGGTCAACAATTCTAAACCTCCCTAGTATCAGTGAATTTATCCTCCGTGGGTGAGATGCGGCCATGCCCAGGTTCACATACTAGGATGCTCGCCCTAGGCGATAGAGGCCATGCCTACAAGATAGTGGTTGACTACCTCGGATTCCTACAGTGACCGAGCAACACTGTTAACCGTATATCTCCATACCCGGAAGATATACTAGCAACCGCTTCGAACTACCCACATCGAGCAAAGGCCATGCCCTGTTGTTGGTTGCCGTTGAGAGTTGGGCCTTGCCCGCTTGGCAATCTTTTGGAAGCTCATTCGCTCAAAGCCTTGGCCAGATTCAAGCAATCATACATGGTGTTTGTTCGGGTAACGTCTTAACCTAAATAATGAGCTTGCTTCATTAGTCTTGTTATTTTTAAGAAGATAGTCGCGAGTTCTTGTACTTGGTTAAAGTTGTTTGTACATTTATGCTTGATATGTTTTCTAGAAGCGCACCAGTACTTGTATTAACACATGGCAGGTCGAACAAGCAAATAAGAAAACATTGGTCGAGTAAACAACCAAGAGCAGTCCGAAAATCGAAATACAAAAGCTGAGCGCAAGAAACAAGAAACAAGTCCATTCATAAATAATAAGTGTGACATTACAAGAGGCTATCAGAAATATTGGCGCGTAGGCCGAGCAAAATAAACTAAACCTAGCCTAGGGTTGATCAAGCGCTGGCTCTTGAAGGCATGGAGAAATCTGCTCTAGAGGGGGTGGAGGAATACGCTCCTGTAGGAGTGGAGGAGCTGCGCCGAAGTGCCGGGGCCCCATTGATCGTTGTATTGACGAGCGCTCAAGGCTTTCGAGCGAAGCTTCGGCTCGGCTTTCCTAGCCTCTTCCTCTACCATCATTCGGGCAACCTTCTCACTTTCCAGGGCCTCGATCAGAGAGCATACATTGTCAGCCGGGGGAGTAGGAGGGACCCAAGGTGAGCGGCCAGCTTCCTCATCAGCCTTCACCAAAGCGTCCAGTTCTTCTTCAGTGTAGGGGACCAAGTGATGAAACTGGCGCGTAGCATCGGAATAGACATCGGAAACGGCCCATTCAGCCATGGTCTTCAAGTCAATCACCCCGCGACCAGCAAGCTGTCTAAGGATATGATTGACACCATGTGCGAAATAGGGCATGATGGCATCATTCACAGCCTCTTCAAAAGCAGCGGTGCACTTGAAGTCATCCTCGAAGGCTATGGATTTCTTGTAGTCCTCCACAGCGGCCTGCTCGGCGTCCTTCAGCCTCCGGACCAGCTCCTCCACATGCTTCCTATCTTTGACGGCCTGCATCTTCAGCGCGTCCCTTTCCACCTGCAAGCGATCCCTCTGCTCGGTTACCGTGGCCAGATCGGTTTGAGCCTTCCCCAGCTCAGCCTGGTTCTTCTTCACCTGGTCGACCAACTCTGTCTTTGCAGCAATTAAATCACTGCTTGGGCGCGACCGCCAAAGTTACGCTCGAACATTTCAGCTTTTTTCTTGGCCGCCCAATGTTGGTCTCCGCTCATCACCAGCGATCCCGCCCCCGCCCTTGGTTAGGGTGCGCAGACGCGGATGCGGGACACCACCGCTTCCTCGCTCCACCCTCCCTTGTTTGGGAAGACGAAATCCAAAGTGCGAGAGAAGTGTCGCTCTATATTAGCACGTTGGAATGTGCCTCGCTGTTGCCTCGAGTGGATTTTGTATCTAATATGGGAACTAATGGTTTCCCATATCAAGTTATTCCTTATTTCGGGATACCAGATATGGGAATGCATTACCCTTCCATTCCCATTCTCCCCTTTTTAGGGAAAACCGAGAAGTGCAAGAAAGGATATTGCGACGCCCCCACTATGGATTTATTGAAAATAGCCTTATGGCCCATTCAGATCACTATGGGAGCTATGGGTTTCCCGCATCAAGTTATCCCTTGTTTAGGGGATACCAGGATATGTGAATGCATCACCCCTCCATTCCCGTGATCTCCTTTTTGGGAGAACAGAAAGTGCAAAGAGGGAATGTTGCGAGGCCCCACCTGATCCGAAAGTTTTAGAGTCGCCATCTTTATTTTAAGGCAAAATAAAGCAAAACCGTAAAAAGAAAACCGAGATAAAAGCGGGTTCGAGGCTAAGTTACGAGTTGGGAAGGTGCTAGGCACCCAACTCGCCTCTCGGTCTCGAAAATGGTTTTTGGCTGAAGTATGCTTATTGTCACATTTATTTAGCAAATAAATAAGGTATTATAATGACAAGGGAAATTTAAACAAATACATTCGTGGTCACATTATTTACGGACTCGCAACCGTCTCCTTCCAATAATTACGTATATATTTAAGAATATTTGGCCATTATAACGCTCTTTTACATAATATTTCCTATTCTAATCCCAAAGACAACGGACTTATATTGGCTACATTGCGCGGATTTAAATAACAACTTTTGAAAAATAAATAAAAGACGTAAAATACAAATAAAATATGCTCTTAAAGGTTTTACCTTTTAGCGAGCGTGCTCGCCTGGTCCTTCGTGGAGAGGGAGTCTTTTGTTTTGAATTGGGCAGATGACCGCTTGATTTTTGAGATTTGGGCTTATCAACTCTGCAGAGTGACAGCTTTATTTGGGTAGGTTTTGGCCTTTTTGGTTGGGCGGAACCTAGACTTAGTTTTTGACTTTTTCTACTCTGCAGAGTAACGGCTTACTTTGGGATTTTTGGACTGGGAAGTGAGGTGGATACCTAACAACTAGGCTAGGGATCACTTATAACCTATGGATTTTTGATTTGGCGTAGTTTGGACGGGTTTGAGACTATGGGCTTCCACTCACCTATCTCGCACCTCTCGCACTATTGATATCGAAAGAAACGGCGAAGCCGCCGCGATCTAAAAATCGCGGAGGAATGAGCAACGCAAATGAGAGGCCGGACCTCTATTTATACCGAGGGCCGAGGACACGCTGAATTTGTTTGTTTTCGTGCATCAAGCTTGTACCTTGCGCTTTTAAGACTTGTACAATTTCATCTCTCGGACAACGCACAGTGAAACCCATGGTGCGGCCAAGGTACCCCTTGGTGCGGCACCATGGGCCCTTTTGGCGGCACCATGCTGCTTTGCAAGTTTCAGTTTTTTGCACTTTCCCCAAGTAGCTTCACTATTTTCACAAGATCCGCTTCCTTTCGCATTTTTGACTCCTCGCAACTTGACATTTGTTAAGTTTTAACAGCTTCTTGATATTTTATGTCACCACATACTGGGTACGAAATTGGGGTGTCTACAGAGCCCCTCAACGATGGAGTCTACTACGTAACCTTAAGGCTTATCGAGTAGACGAACATCGTTGATAAACAAGAGACTCTCCAATTTCGCTCATTTAAGAACGGAGAATGCAATTGGTAGCAGCTTATAATGCACGTGAACATGTTATCCAAACTCTATAACCTAGACATTTTTAGTCGGTTATAAAAAATTATCGAAGTTTTAAGCAATGTGAATTTAATGTGCTCGATGGTCTGACCTACTAATGTAGGTCGCCTCACGTATTCCCTATTAAAGGAAATCACTGCGTAGTTCAGCCAAAACCCTAAACTACAACCAAAGTGAGGATGTCATGTTCTTCGGTCGAGCCCGATCGAGAACACAACGGAAAAAGATTTTTGTGTTTAAAAGCCGTATTCTTCCTGGTCCGAAACCGTTGTCAAATACTGATGAAGATTTGAATGTTTTTCGCCACCACATTTCAACCGGTCAATACCTTGTCGTTGAAACGTGTTAAGAAGAATTTTCTAAGTTATGTCTGGCTGGTCGCTGCCTCCTTTCCACACATAACCCGAAGACTTTCAAATATCCAGAAAACTGCACTCGACCGATAAAGATCCGTCGCCGAGCACGGCAAATTGATCATTCTTCAAGTATTTTCGAAAATTGTGAAGTGGAAAATATTCTTTTTCCTTCCTCTTTCTTTTTCGCTCTCCCTGTTTTTTTTGTTTTTTCAAATATTCCTCTTTTTTTGTGTTTTTGAAATATTCCTCTTTTTTTTGTGAAATATTCATCTTTTTTTTTGAAGCAAAATTTTCCTAAAAGGGAATTATTCTAAAGTCGGTAGGAATACTGACTGACTTACCTTTTGCACCCGGTGGTCGCCGCTGATTCTACCGATTCGACATTTTCGCCACTCTTTGCCGGGAATTTATTCTTTTTTTTTTTTTTTTTGTGATGGTCGGACCTATAAAGATAGGCTGCCTACGTATCCTTTTTCAAGGAATCAGACCAAACGTAGTTCCCCTTGCTGGGGAATTTTATTTTTGCTCACTTCTTTTCTTTTCTTCTTTTTTTTTCATCACCATTTTTTTTCTTTTTTTTTTTTTTGTTTTCTTTTGATCTGCTGGGGATATTATTTCCTTTGTCTTTTGGTGAATGGTCGCAGATTTTGGTTAACAAGATTAACTTTGTTAACTTTCTGTTAGGCTCAGGGACCATTGTGAGAACTTTGAAATCTGAGGACCAGAGTGTTGCAGCTTCAAACTTTGGAGGGGGAAAAGGGAAAATTCCCTTTTCCTCCCTTTATGATTGACGGGAGTGAGGAGGGAAAGGGGCTACCGCTTCTCTTTCTTTCTTCATTTTTCTTCTCCGCCATTGCCGCCGCTTTTTTTTTTCTATTTTCTTTATTTTTGCTCCTTTTCTCGATTTTCTTCTGCCAATTTCAGTGTTTTACTTAGCAGATGGCATCTTCTTCGCGATCCAGGAAAGGGAAAGCACCGATGCGCCCAGAATCTGGTGGGAGGAGGAGAGAACCTCCTAGCTTGGTTCGCTCAATTAATAGGCTCAATTATCCGACTGGGCAACCTGGGCAACCTTCGCGAGATCGGACACCCACATGTGTCCAACCAGAAGATTTCTCTTTTCTAGCTATTTTTCAATCCGCTTTTCCCTGCTTGGGACTTTTGGAGCACTCTTGACTTTATTAGTGATGCATATGCATGTCCTATTTATGCCTAAATGATGTAATTGAGCGATAATGTATGTAATTTATATGATTTATTTTTGCGATGCATGATTTGAAATAGTGGTCACTATTTGACCCTACTATGCATGATTTATATTATAAATGCAAATGAGGCTATATGATGCATGTTTTACACTAAATTACATTTTTGCATGCAATAGAATCGCGAAACAGAATATTCGGAGTATATATTAAATTTTTCCAAACGCTGCATATTTTTGATAAAAACAGACAAAAGATATTTTTCATGCCCTTAGATTCATTTTTCAAGCATGCAATTGTCGTAGGGTATAGTAAATACCACAGAGATATTTATTTTGATGATTGGTGGTACTTTACCTTCTTTTTGTCGTACCTCCATGGCAGCTTATTGGACAAGTGAAATGCTTAATATGGATACATGAATTTTCCTACTTGATGCAGTTGCAATGTAGAATACTTATAAGATGATGCATGAATTTTTATTATTTTATTATGCTCATGACAAATGCAATTCTAAATATGTATTTTAAGATGCAAAATTAATTATTTACATGCAGAATATTACATATAAAAATTGTTGTTTGTTTTGTTTTTGTTTATGATTTATGATTTATGAAAAAGAATGATGTTTATTTACATGTAGATTTATGTACATGCATGAAAGTGGTATGTAACAGTTTAAAGAATTATTTATTTTTTCTTTTTGTTATGAACAAGATTTTTTTGTTATTTTTTTGCTAAAAGAATTTATTGTAAAAAATCATGAAGTATAAAACATGTGATATGTTCATTATTTACTTAAAGGATCAGAGAGAAGGAAATAAGGGTAAAGAATTTACCTCTTTTTTTTTTTTTTTTCAGGTTCGCAGGAAGTTTGAAAGAGTGCGGGTATCTTATAATGATGTGACCGAAATTTTTGATATGTTACCCGAGGCTGCACAGTCGTTGGTGGAGGGTTCGGGTTTTAGCACTTTCCTGCATTCTTTTACCCATTTCATCAACTTTCTTCCCATCTTCGATGTGCTTCGGGACTTCTGGTGGGATACCACTCACACCTTTCATTTCACTGGGGGGAGGCGACCATGACCCTTGTGATTTTGTCGCGACATTGAATCCCTACCAAAGATAGGGGAGACCCTCGGCTCTTGATTTTACCCTCCGACATCGTAGGGAGGAGATCGTGGACCTCCTGGCTTCGAGCCTCGCTTCAAATCGTCGGACGAGATATATATCGCCAGCTGCTCGACAATGGCTTCTTAATAATGTCGGCCGGTGCCTACCGATGACGAAGCCGCTATTACTCGAGTGGCACGAGCTTTTCTGTTCTTCTTCTTGGTTCATCGCTTTGCCAACTCTTCTGTCACCCTGAGAGCCTCCGTCTTAGCTTGTCTCGCAGATTTCGACCGGATCCCTTCGTATGATTGGGGACAGGCTGGTTTGGCTGAATTATATGCTTCCATGGACGTGGCCACCGAATGATTCACCGACCTCGAATGGGTTTGCCCCTGGGAGGTACATGCCTTTTCCTCGCTTTTTTCATTCATTTTCTCTTTTTTTATGTATCATCATATATATTTTTTTGACAACATATTTATTTTTTTCTTCTTTTTATATCTTTTTTTTTGTGCGTGTCCTGGCCTTTTCATTTCTTCAGATTTTCGCCGGGGCGCCTCATTCGACGGGTCTACCAGCCTCCGTATGTGTCCCAATATGTTGACAGCAATAGGGTCGATCCAAGCGATGACGGTGGTTGCAATACCAGGGAGAGAGTGCTGGAGCGGATTGTTGGTTCTAGTCCGGTTCGCACTTTCTTCCCCGGAAGGCCCTGAGGGTCATTATCATACTACACTGATGTTCAGCCGCTTCCGGATACTGATGGTTTCCATCATGGTGGACTCTTTGTACATGGGCGAGCGGGTGAACCGTCAGCACCAGGCTTTTCTAATGGCTCCAGTGGTGCCTCCTTGGCCTCCTGCCTGGGTGATAGAGCCCGAGCGATCGCCCGACCTTCAGCTTGGGAAATACCTCGCTCCCGCAATGATTATCCAAAGGATGTCATACGAGGATTTCCCTCGAGATTGAGCCGCATCCCCCTCCTTCTCGCCTCCTGTTGTGCCCAGGCGGCATTCTGATGCTACTGTCAGGCCTGGGTCATCTACTTCACGTCTCGACGAGAACCTGATGTTTACGGAGCCCGATGATATTTTCTCTACTTTTCAGTATGAATGGGGCGGTGGATTAGTAGAGCAGGTTCTTCCTGATGTCGAGATTCCGGAGGAGCGTCGCGTCCCGGAGCAGGCGCGTTCGGTAGACACATCCACCTTTATTGTATTTCTTTATTTATTTTTTTTTTCTATTATATATATTTTTTTATTTTCATTTTTTTTAGGTGAACGTGTCTACTTACAAGAAGTCGCTATGGGCTTTCTTCAGATCGCCAGTTATATCAGAAATTGGCTGATGAATTTTCTTGCAAGGGGAGCAGCTCAGTGCGGCGGCCCAGACGTCGAGATGATGACGATGATGATGATGACGACGATGATGATGATGGGTCAAGCCGCGGCCGGGGCAGAGGTCGAGGATTCGCAGCGGGTCCCAGGGTCAGGGGTGGTGGTTTTCCCAGAAGCCAGTCGTCCCGAGCACTTTAGCTTTGGATTCCTGCGAACATTAGTATCTCTTTCTTTTTTTTTTTTATTTTTTTTTGTAAAAGAAATCTGTACAAACATTATGATATAATGCAATATAATGTATATGATGCAGTATGTTACACATGCAAAAATAAATTCATGCAGAAAATGAAACTATACCAAACATCTAAAATGTAATGGCACGTTGACTCGAAAAAAGGGATTTTTAAGAATACACCTTTGGATAAGAGCGGGCTTTTCGGGTGATATCGGAACGGGAAATATGGCCGAATCCCTTATTCATTCGGTGCATTGTGGCTGTTGAGTCCGTGCCCGTAGCTTCCTTTTGTAGGTTCTCTTTTCCTTCCACGATCAGACGCAAGAACAGTGGATTGTCGGATCGCCAAACCAGGATACCGGGCAGAATTTTCACAACACAGTGGACTCTTCTGGTGCTGCCAATGAAGGCCATGGTGCGGCACCAAGAGGCTTCTTGGTGGCACCATGGTTTTCCTATGCAGACACTATTTTCTTCACTATTTGGGCCCTGTGCGCTGAATTGTCCGTCTTCTCAATTTGCGGTATAAATTGGCGAAACCACTGGCTCGTCCTTTCACCGATTCATTTCAGCCTTTCTTTCTGAATTCACCACCTTCCGTTTCTGCTTGCCATAGCCTTACTCAGCCACCATAAAACTTCTCGCATCTCTTACAAATGGCCGCCCGCATTCCTACGGCTCTGGAGATTGAGGCTTATGAAAACGCCCTGGATTTCTGGATTCTTTCTTTGCGATCTGACGAAAGGGATTGGTTCGAACATCTTTTCGGGTTTAGGTGCCTTCTTTCCTGGCGAAATGTCATAATTAATTGGGACATGTTGAGGGGCGCTGCCAGGTTCTGGTCTCCTGAGGGTCACTTATTTAATTTTGGCATGAACGAGATGTGTCCCACGTTCGAGGAGTTCTCAGGCTATGCTTGGAGTGGCACCTACTGCCGCACCCGCCTACAAAGCGTCCGTACATGGCTATTCGGAGCTCTTCAATTCTACCCGCCGGCTACCTGTGATTTTATAATGGGGAATCTTTCAATTTGATGGTTCTTCCCGGGCCTTCACGTAATATATTGAAGATGACGTGGACTATCACGGCGAGATTAACAAAGACTTTTTCTCTCGCCTAGTAGGGAGATATTTGATAGTTGGTCTACCCGATTAGTAGATGAGCGGGTCATAGACTTAGCGCATGTGCTCTGGATCGCCACCGAACATTGTTCCGTGATTTTGGCAGACTCTCACTGCCCGATCGCTTTTGTCGCTGAATGAATTGTTCCCTCACCGCGCCCTATTCTCGATTCACATGTGGCCGGAAGAGCATTTTCTTTGGGTCCAGCGCCCGCGCCGCTCTGAGTCGCTTATGATCCTTCCTTTTATGGAATGCGGGCATTTTCCCTGCACTAATTATTCTCGATATTGATCGACCAATCACTTCTATCGCCGGGCTCAATGGATATAGTCCGGGTCGCTCGCCACCGGGAGATCCGGCTTTTTCTTCGCCACTGATGAGTACAGCCGTGGTCATGTGGGCCTTTATCGACTTCTTTATCACCGACCGGATCTTGCGGCAGTTTGGAAGGGAGCAAGTGATCCCAGATACCTCCCGCCCCATATACATGGGAAGGGATCTTACCAACGATCGTCTGGGTCCCGCTATCCAGAGCATGTGGCTTAGAGATGCTGACAGATTGGAGGTAGCATACCCATATTCGGATTATATGCTTTTATCTCTTGGGTATCTGGCATGGGTTATGGTTGCCGCCGAGGGCCGCCTCGCCATCCCAAGATGATTTGAGACATTTGTCGGGCTATCATATAACCAATGGAGGGATGTTCGCCTCGCCGGAAGTAGGCGAGGACATTGATAGTTCAGATTGGTTGTTCCCCTGCCTCGAGGCGCATTTCGACGGTTCACGGCCTTGACGCTCTGACGGCCCTCGACCGGATATCGCAGTCCCAAAGAATACATCCCGCAGAGTGAGTGACGTTGGTCAACAGCACAACCCATGGGAGCAAGAAATGCCTGATCCTCCCCTTCAGACTGGTTGGGGTACGGCTCTGAGAACTGGCGGTCGTGAGCTTCCGCGGCTAAGCTTGGCAAGCGCATGACAGACAACCCCGGGAACAAGAGATGGTCGCTCCTCCTCCCCCACCGTATGGGGTGCCTGGTCTCGTAACCGATGAAGCGGGTCCGAGCAACACAGCTGCTCAGGAAAACGGAGATGCCGATGATGAAGAGGGAGACACATCTGGTGGCTCTCATGCTGATGAGTCTAGAGCTTCTTCTGCGCCTCGCAGAAGGAGTATATGGGCCCGGCTGTGGACGCCGCAGTAATCGATGAACCGCCGGCTATGGTCGCAAGAAAAGGATTGTTTCGGGGAAACAACGGGGTATAGGCAGATATAGATATGTACAAATGCAAATAATGTATAATATAGACGTCTTAATAAGTATTCCTAAGTTGCACCTTAGACCTTTAAAATTATATTTTAGTTTTTTAATATGAGCCGCTTTTGTCGTGGTTTTTCTCTTCGTCACCGAAGTTTCGATGTGTCAAGATCGGAGGTAGTACGAGGGCTTCAAATAATGCCTTCCTCTCCTTTTATTATTTTTATATTATTTTTTTTTTCAATTTTCAATTTTTTTTTGTGCTCTAATTTTTGCCTAGGCTGCCCTTTCGGGTTTTCAACCTAGCGAGCTCTTTTTTTTTTTTATATATGCCCTAATTTTTGCCTAAACCGCCTTTCGGTTTTCGCCTAGCGGCCCTTATTATTATTTTTTCTTATTATATTTTTTTATATGCCCTAATTTTTGCCTAGACCGCCTTTCGGTTTTCGCCTAGCTGGCCGAGAGGGAAGCACTAGTAGCCGGATAGGATGGCTCAGCGTAGTACCTTTTGAGTTTGTCGAGGTTGAAGGGCCGGACAAGATCTTCCCCGTCTTGGTTCGTGAGAAGCACGGCACCTCCTGATCGGATCTCCTTTACGATATACGGTCCCATCCAGGGAGACTTCCATTTTCCCCTAGTATCAACATAACTAGGGGTTTTTCTCGAAGCACGAGGTCTCCGACTTGGATATCACGGCCTTTGACTTTTTATTGAAGGCTCTGGGCGATACGCCTTTGATACGCCCGGTATGCTCCAAGGCTAATAGGCTGCTCATCAATTAGGGCCCTCAGACCGCCTCTTTGACCTACCAATTTTCGCTATATTAGCTTCCATCATTACTCTCAATGATGGAATTTCCACCTCTATTGGTAGTACCGCCCATGCCATATGCCGAGAATGGGTAGCCCCTGGTGTGCGGATCGACGCACGTAGCCCTGCAAAGGGCTAGTGGCAATTTTTCGCCGCCTCTTCCTCAGACGCCCATTTTTCTCGATGATGTTCTCGAGAGTTTTGTTGGTCGCTTCAACGGCACCATTGGCTTGTGGCCTGTAGGGGAGGATTTGTGTCTTCGATTTTGAACTCGCCCAGACGGTTCACGCCCCTTCAAAATGAGAGCCGTTGTCGAGATGATTTCGAAAGGTACCCCATAGCGTATATGATGATATTGGCCCGAATAAATTGACACCTTTCGGGCGTTTAGTACCTTGTAGGAAGAAGCTTCTACCCACTTTGTGAAGTAATCGACGGCTACCAAGACGTATTCATGGCCATTGGATCCCTTCGGTGAATTTGGCCTATGACGCCGATACCCCATGTTGAGAAGGGCCGGGGCCGTGGAGTTGTATAGACGCGGGGCACATGCCGCAGATTGGCAAAGCGCTGACATTTGTCGCAATGTCGCACCCACCGAATACAATCGCTTCGAGCGCATCTAATAGTACTCTTGTCTGATGACTTTTTTGATAGCATATGGCCATTCATGGGGCCCATGTACCACCATGTAGTTGATCCATAATTTGCTCGCCTTTGGCCCGATTGACACATAGTAAGGTCGAGGCCTCGATAATGCCTCTTATACAGCCGCCACCGCCGAGCACGAATTGGGAGGCCCATCTTCGCAGGGAGACTCTTCCTCTTTTGTCTAAGCCAGGAGGATAAAGATTTTTCTGGAGCAGATTTAAGATGTCAGCATACCAGGGCTCGTGGTCTGCTTCGTGGGTCGTTGATTTTGAAACAAGATGGAGTGACCTTCTTCCCGACTATAAATGGCTGAACTTTAGTTTCGGAATCGACTAGTGACGCCAGAGTGGCTGTATGCGGGCCGATTGATTCCTATCTCGTGGCAAGTAATGGAACGAGATAGAACCAAATCGGGCGGCGATCGTTATTAACTTGGCATGATAGAGCCGCAACGAGGATCCCGGGTCCTCCATCGCCCTTCAACTTGATTTATGATTAGGCCGAGTCTCCGTGAGACTTCGAGATCTTGAGCTCCCCTTTGAGAGCTTCTTCTAGGCCAAGAATACAGCTTCATACTCGCCGTATTATTTGAACATTCGAACTCCAACCTTATAGCCACCGAGTATGAGAGTCACCTGATCGATTAACAGATTCCTATGCCAAAGCCTCTTTTGTTCGCGGCGCAAAGAACATCCGCCAACAGTGTCCCGGTCGCGATTTCCGTGATACCTTCATCCGGGAAACCGGGCTCGCTTGCATCTTCGCCTTCAGGTAGATCGCCTAAGTGGTCTCGCAATGACGCCTTTGATAGACTTGAGAGTGACATAAGTTATGTCAAACTCATTAAGAAGAAAAGACCACTTAGCCGCCTCATGGATGGCCATCAACCGAAGATGTATTTGATAGGTCCATCCCGGATATGAGCTTGATGGACCTTCCCTCGAGATAGGTTTTGAGCCTCCGAGTGGCCTGCACTAGGCCTGCAGCCTTTTTTCCAAAGCCGAATAGTTTAGCTCGCTTCTTGTAGCTTCCTACTTATGAAATATATGGCATTTTCAACGTAGGAATTTTCTTCTCTTGGGCGAGCATAGCCCCTACCGAGGTGTCTCGTGACGGTTAAGTATATGAGGAGAGGTTTATGTGTATGGGGTGGAGCTAGCACAGGGGATTGGTAAGGTAGGCTTTTATTTTCTCGCTGGCACTTCGCGCCCCGCACTTGGTTGGTATTCTTTTGAGGAGTTTAAAGAGGGCTCACAAGTGGTAGTCACCGTCCGATGAAACGGCCGATGTATCGCAACCGCCTAGGAAGCCTTTGACTTCTGGGAGTTTTCTACCGTGGCATCTCTAGGATGGCTTTGATCTTTGCCGGCTCGATCTCGATGCCTTGCTCCGCTACTAAGAATCCCAGACCTTGCCTCTCCGTAACCCCGAATGTACATTTGGAGGGGTTAAGCTTCATCCGGTGCTTTCTCGAGTCTTTCAAGAACTTCGAGATCTTTAATGTGAGCACCATAGCGCCGCTGAATGCACGATCATATCATCGACATAGACCTCCATCTTTCAGGATCATATCGTGGAAGAGGTGGTGGCGCCTCCGTAAGTGGCTCCTGCATTCTTTAGTCCAAATGGCATGACAAGATAACAAGAAGTCCCCCAAGGAGTGGTGAATGAAGTCTTCTCCGGTCTTCGCCGCCATTTTGATTTGGTTGTAGCCCAAAGATGCCGTCGATTTAAGGATCGGACTTTGTGAGTGCGACATCTACCACAATGTCAATGTGGGGAAGTCATCTGGCGACGCTTTATTGAGGTCGCGAAGTCTACACGATTCTCGACTTTCCTGCTGGGCTTGGGAACTGGTCACTATATTGTGCCTGCACTCAACTACCCGAATGAAGTTGACACGCAAATGCTTCATAATTTCTTTTGACTTGTAGTGACCATTCTCGCTTGATGCGCGAGCTTTTGTTGATCGGGCGAGCATCCTGATATGTGGGAATCCGTGCTCAACTATAGTCGGATCTAGGCCGGCATATCTTCAGAGGACTGTGCAAAGATGTCTACGAATTCTTTGAGGAGATCAATAAGTGCCTTTCTTTTCTCGACCTCGAGGTAACGCCGATTCTCGATTTCTTTTGATTTCATTGTCCAAATTTCAGTTGATAATGTGTCTTCAAGATTTGCCGATGAATGGTCTGCCTCGGTACTGCGACTTTGCAAGCTCAAGCTGATAACTTTTATCTTTTGGGTCCATTTTATTAAATGACTCATTATCATAATTATTATTATTTAATGCGTTTTTAAATTAGGTGCAACTAAGGAATAAGCAAAGACATCCGGCCAAGAATCAGATGAAACCATGAAAGACACACAGGTGCCTCATGCGACCGCGGAGACTCGAAGTCGCCAATCAAAGAAAAGCCACCCACACGAGACCTTGGACGCAGGTCCAAAGACCTGCGACCGCAAGGTAGGCGTAATGCGACCTTTTCGGATTTTCACACGTATTCGATCCAATCACAACTCCCGAGTATATATAGAAGTCGATGCCGAGCCTAAGCATAAGGAGGACGGCCGGAAGCTCTCTTTACATAGATTTTAGGTAGTTTTAGATTGTATAACATAGTTAGGTTTTGTAATTTCAAGTATTGAAGATCAAATCATGTCTTCCATCATCTCCATGTGTCTGTTCATCGCCTATGATGAACTAAATCATCCCTAATCTAGGAGGTGGGAGGTAACTTGTATCGAATTTATGTTTTGATTCATATATATATGTCTATTCAATGCTTGTTGATTGTGTTGTTTATCAACCCCTATATTATTTTGCTTTGAACAAATGAATGTAATCGCAAATAATAAAGGCTTAGAGGTGCGGATAACCGCATGACCGAGTGCATATGTCGCATTAATCGCTCACCAACACAATAAATTGGACCTATCGAAGCACGAGAGTGATAAGTTAGGACCGTGTTCTTACATGATCTAGGTGACAGATAGATCATAAATCTAGGTGACAACTAGATTGATAGCCTCGTGCTTAGGATATGGAATGGGTGAATTTTATGGGATGGAGGCGAACCAATTGTTCAACGACTATATCTATTTTTAGTGAACGAACCCAAGACATTGAATGACATTATTATGAATTGAACATAAAGGAGATATAAGTGAAACCCGTAATCCTAGATTTCCACTCACCATAAGATCTTCATATCTCGTTATTACTGTCTAATTAGTTAAACATCTATAACTAGTAATTTAGAGTAGAATTAAACATAAAAACCCCCCTTAGGTTAATAATTTGCTATCTATAATCGCACTGTTCGTGATCACTTGTCTCGGGTTCGACCCTTGCTTCCGAGTCTATTCTATAATAGTCTTGTACACTTGCAAGGAAATAGATAAAATAAAACATCGATCAAGTTTTTGGCGCTGTCGGGGACAAGCTAGTTCACGAAGTTAGTTTGTAGGTAGCGTAGTTTTTAATTTAATTTAGTTTTTAGTTTAATTTTCTGTTTTTATAAAAAATAAAAATACAAAAAGATTTTATTTTATTTTATTTTAATAGTTATTTGTTTTTAAATTGCTTTAATTTATTTGCATGCAAGGTCGTAGATCTTTAAATCCCGAATTGGTAGACTTAGATCAAGAGATAAATATTGTTAAAAGATACCAAAGATATTTTGAAAATCTAGCTTTCGAGCCCGATAATCAAGACCAATCAATCGAGAGGATCCTCCGTTGATCCTACAATGGAAGATAATAACAATAATCGTAATCCTCGAAACCTAGTTGACCCACCAATAGGAATCAAAGACAAGAAGAGCCTCGCAAGAAGAAATATGGAAGTAGTAGTAAATCAAAGAACTATTAATGACTTTAGTAGACCTTCATTAAATGTGGTGACATCATGTTTAGTCTTGCCAGATGCTGTTAGGAATTTTGAGTTAAAAGGACATTATTTTAATGCCATACCATCTTTTCATGGGATGCCCAATGAAGATCCTGTCAGCTTCTTAAGAGAATATGAATACATGATGAGTACTTTTCCTTTAGGAGGGTTGATCGAAGATCAAATTAAAATGAAATATTTTCCCAAAGGCATTAAAAGAATTGGCAAAGAGATGGTTTATGAACCTAACACCAAACAAGTGTTTTTACTTGGGCACAATTATATGATTTGTTTATGAGCAAATTTTACAAACATGCATCTCTTACGAGTATAGAAAACAAATCATGTCATTCCAAAATGAACCTGTGAAACATTCCATGAGTCATGGGATAGATTTAAAAATCGCTTATTATGTGTCCTCAT
This sequence comes from Codonopsis lanceolata, assembly GCA_013146195.2. Lineage (NCBI taxonomy): Eukaryota > Viridiplantae > Streptophyta > Magnoliopsida > Asterales > Campanulaceae > Codonopsis > Codonopsis lanceolata. The sequence goes on along the minus strand of CM028384.1, from coordinate 99,125,792 downwards.
CATAATTTGGCTCAACATGTGTTAGTGCTTCAATTTTATCATGGTCTTTCGCCAGTTTACAAACTATGGTTGATAGCCGGTGGTTCTATTAATAGAATGACACCGTAAGCACTAGAAGAATTATTTGAGATGCTAAGTATTAATTCCCAACGTAAAAGTGCTAGAGGTAAAAATAGGAGCCTATATCAATTGCAAGATAATTCAAATACACAAGCTCAATTTGAAAATTGGCAAATTCAAGAAGCATGTGCTCTATGTGGATTATATTCTCATGCTACTAATTTTTGTCCGTCAAGTGCTATGTATTCTCGAAAGCTAATGCTATGAATATGTATCCTCAAAGGCCAAGGAATGATCCCTATTCAAATACATATAATCCTCGGTTGGAGGAATCATCCTAACTTTTCTTGGGAGGAAATAAGCCTTTGCAACCTCAACAATTCCAACCTCAACCACCACAACCTCCACGCTTGCCAAATCAAAATCGCTTGAGAATTGAAGAAGTTCCCAAGCAAGAAGTAGCTAGTAAAGGTCAAGCAACTTTGATGAAGTACATGCTTGAAGAAATTGAAAATCAAGAAACATATTGAAAGTTCAAGCAAATAAAAGAGAAGAAGGGAAGTTCCCTAGTCAAACCGAGCAAGCTAAGTCAATCACCGCCCCGCGGTGGTAAGGTGATAGGAGAAGAGGTAAGTGATCCTGATCCTTCTTCCAATATGCATGCTACAGTAGAAAATTCTCAAAAAGTAATAGAGAAAGAAATTGAAAAAGATAGTGATAGTGATAAAGTGATTGATGATTTAAGTAATCAAGAGGTAGAAAAAGAAGTAGAAGTAGAGTTAGAGGTTCCAAATAAGGAACAAGAAAAAGAAAAAGAAATTCAAAATAAAGATAATACAGTTGAAGAAGATAAAGAGTTAGATCAAGAAGAAGAGGAACCTTATGTGGCTCCACCACCTTATGTTCCTCCAATTCCGCTTTCCAAGAAGACTTATGAAAAACCGAATGGACAAACAATTCACGGAAATTTATAATATGTTATCCAAAGTAAATGTTAATTTACCTTTGCTTAATGTTATTAAAAATATTCCAGCTTATGCAAAGTTTTTCAAAGATCTTCACTCTAAGAAACACAAGTTTGAAAACAACGAAAAGATTGTTGTTTCTGAAAACGTTCTGTTTTACAACCCGAATTACCACCTAAGTTGAAAGACCCAGGTAGCTTTAATATCCAAGTCTCCTTGGGAAGCTCTAAAAAGATGAAAGCAATGCTAGATTTAGGAGCAAGTATTAACTTGATGCCTTTCTCGGTCTATAAACAATTAGGTTTAGGAGAACTAAAACCCACTAATATGCAATTACAATTAGCTGATCGCTCAGTTAAATATCCCTTGGGTATAGTGGAAGATATCCTAGTTCAAAGTTGATAAATTAATCATACCAAGAGACTTTGTGGTTCTAGAGATGGAAAGGAAGATATGCACCAATAATGAAGTCCCAATATTGTTAGCGCACCATTTATGGCAACCGCTAATACAATGATTAATGTGAAAAATGGTAAACTCACAATGTCAGTCCTAGGTGAAACAGTTGAAATTTCTGTGTTTGATGCTATGAATAGACCTAGTGACATGAGTGCCTGTTTTTCAATAGATGAGATTGAGAAATTAACAACCGAAACTTTTGAAGAAGAGGAAGATTATGAGAGAGATAGATTTATTGTCTATGATGATAGCCCTATTCCTCCCATAAAAATTGACATTGAGGAAATTGAAAGAGAAATAGAGGAAGAAGAAAGATTAGAGAAAGAAAAGCTAGAAGCTAGTAAAAAGAAAGATGAAAAAGAAATAAAGGTAGAATCAGAAAATAATTTTGATGAGTCAGAGAAAGTAGTAGAAGAAAGTTATGAAATCAAAGAAGATGAAGTAGAGATTCTAAAATCTCTTTGAAGAAATTGAGATAGAAGAAATTGAGATAGAAGATATTAAGGAAGAAAAGCAAGAAGAGAATAATGAGGCTAAAATAAAAGAAACTATTAAAGTAGAAAATTCTCGAATTTATGCCTTCCATTAATTCTCCCAAAGTCGAAGAATTAAAGCCATTACCATCCCACTTAAAATATGCATTTTTAGGGAAGGTAACACTTTGCCTGTTATTATAGCAACGACAAATTTAATTTAACAAAAACAAGAAGCAAGTTTGCTGAAAGTTTTATGGACACATAGAGAAGCTTTAGGATGGTCCTTAGCTGACCTAAAAGGAATTAGTCCTCTATGTGTATGCATAAAATACATTTAGAAGAAGGTAGTAAACCTTCTAGAGAAAGACAAAGAAGACTTAACCCACACATGGAAGAAGTCAGTTAGGAAAGAAGTTCTTAAGCTCTTAGATGCGGGTATAATTTACCCTATATCAGATAGTAAATGGGTTAGTCCTGTTCAAGTAGTTCCTAAGAAATCAGGAATTACTGTTGTTAAAAATGATAAAGATGAATTAGTTCCTACAAGGACTATAACTGGTTATAGAATGTGTATCGATTTGCGTAAATTAAATGCGGCAACTAGAAAGACCACTTTCCTTTACCATTTATTGACCAAATTCTTGAAAGATTAGCAGGTCATGAATATTATTGTTTTCTTGATGGTTTTTCTCTGGATATAATCGATCCTCGTTGCACTGAAGACCAAGAGAAAACAACCTTTACATGTCCCTTTGGTACTTTTGCTTTTAGGAGAATGCCTTTGGGTTGTGTAATGCACCAGCCTACTTTTCAAAGATGCATGATTTCTATATTTTCGATTTAGTTGAAAGATGCGTAGAAGTTTTCATGGATGATTTTTCGCTGGAAATTCTTTTGATCATCGTTTAGAAAACCTTACATCCGTCCTCCGAAAAGATGTCGCGAAACTAATTTAACTTTAAGTTGGGAGAAAAGTCACTTCATGGTAAAACATGGAATTGTCTTAGGGCATGTTGTTTCAAATAAAGGAATTGAAGTTGACAAAGCTAAAATTGAAGTTATTTCACAACTACCCCTCCCACTTCGCTTAAAGGAGTTCGAAGTTTTCTTGGTCATGCCGGTTTTTATCGAAGATTTATAAAAGACTTTTCCAAAATCAGAAACCTCTATGTAATTTGCTAGCAAAAGATACGTAGTTTATTTTTGATAAAGAATGTTTAGAAGCTTTTAATTTATTAAAAGAAAAGTTAACTATCGCCCAATTTTATCCGGCCCCGATTGGTCACTCCCTTTTGAAATCATGTGTGATGCATCGATTTTGCAATTGGAGCCGTGTTAGGACAAAGGGTAGATAGAAAGCCTCATGTGATCCATTATGCTAGTAGAACTCGAATGATGCTCAATTGAATTATACCACTACCGAAAAGGAATTTTTAGCAGTAGTATATGCTTTAGAAAAATTTAGATCATATTTGCTAGGATCAAAGGTGATAATCTTTTCTGATCATTCTGCATTGAAATATCTCTTAAGTAAGAAGGATGCTAAACCAAGATTAATTAGATGGATGTTATTGTTACAAGAATTTGACATAACTATCAAGGATAAAAAGGAACCGAGAATGTTGTGGCCGACCACTTGTCTAGGTTAGAATTTTCACCCTTGCTTGAACGTCAATTTCTTGATGATCCTGTCCCCATTAATGATAATTTTCCCTGATGAACAACTCCTAGCCATTAAAGATCTCGACCCTTGGTATGCCGATTTTGTCAACTATTATGTGTCCGATATCATTAATCCGGATTTTGATCACTACGAAAAGAAGAAATTTTTGGCGGAAACGAAAAATTATTTTTGGGAAGCTCCTCACTTATATAAGATTTGTTCTGATTCTTTAATAAGAAGATGTATTCCAAAAAAAGACCAACAAGGTATCATGGAATTTTGCCATGGATATTCTTGTGGTGGTCATTTTAGTGGTAATAAAACCGCCGAAAATTTTGCAATCAGTGTGTATGGCCTACTGTTTTTAGAGATTGTGAACTGTTTTACAGAACATGCGACAAATGTCAAAGAACAGGTGGTATAGGAAAGAGAAACGAGATGCCCTTACATGTTAATTTAGTAGTTGAAATTTTTGATGTTTGGGGTATTGATTTTATGGGTCCCTTCCTCGTGTCCAATAATTGCGAATATATTTTGGTAGCAGCTGATTATGTTTCTAAATGGATAGAAGCAAACAACCAAGAATAATGATGGTAAAACAAGAGTCAAATTTGTAGAAGATTTATTTGCTAGATATGGAGTCCCTAAGGCCATAATAAGTGACCGTGGAACTCATTTTACCAATAAGTTGTTAAATAGTGTCTTTAGAAAGCATGGTGTAACTCACAAGTTAGCTACACCTTATCATCCACGTACATCCGGACAAGTAGAAGTAAGCAATAGGCGTATAAAAGCAAGTGTTAGAAAAGACCGTTAGGCCTAATCGTAAAGATTGGGAATCTAAACTCAAGGATGCTTTATGGGCATACCGAATCGCTTTTAAGACACCCATAGGAATGAGTCCATATAGATGGTATATGGTAAAGCTTGCCATTTACCTGTTGAGATTGAGCACAAAGCCTATTGGGCAATTAAAGAATTGAATTTAGATTTGACATTAGCCGGAGAAGAAAGATCTTTCAGCTTAAATGAATTAGAAGAACATAGACTTAATTGCATGACGTAATGCGAAAACTTATAAAGAAAAGACCAAAAAGTATCATGACATATAGACAAAATGCTTCATCCGTATGAAAGTATTATTGTTTAACTCTAGGTTAAGGTTATTCCCGTGAAAGTTAAAATCCAAATGGTCCGGTCCTTTTAGAATAGTACGAATTTATCCTCATGGGGCCGTTGATATACAAAACCCAAAAATAATGAAGTGTTTAAAGTGAATGGACACCGACTCAAGCCATATTTTGAGCCAATGTCGGCTTGAACGAACAATTGAATTAATCCGCTTGGCGACAATGAACCACCAAGAGATTAGGCTTGCGCTTGGTCGAGCCAAAGACGTTAAACAAAGGCGCTAAGTGGGAGGCAACCCATTATTTTGAAAGTTATTTTGTTA